>VWZW01006099.1:110095-552240 GCA_013397115.1 Edolisoma coerulescens | reverse complement strand
GGGCCGGCCGGGGCCCGGCGGAGCGCGGCCGCGCTGACTGCGAGCGAGGTAAGCGGGGAGCGGGCGAGCCCGGGGCGCGGGGTGGCGGCGGAGCGGAGCGGGAGAGCGCGCGGGGCTGCGGGACGAGGCGGGAGGCAGACACTGAGACAGCCTTGGCCGGGCGGCAGCGTTCTCCCATCCCTTACGCGGTTCCCCGTCGCTGGAGGGAACGGGGAACGAGGGGACGGACACCGTCTGCCGAAGTGACAGCCAGATCTGTTGGCAGAGGGAAGTTAAACTCGTGCATCAGTGGATGCGGCGGAAAGACGAAGGTCCCGCCTGGGTTTATTCCGCCGCTATTCTAATACTGGGGAGGTGAACCGCGTTTCAAAGCTGTGCCGTAAGCGTTCAGTAGGCTCAGTTTGCCAAGGCTGGCTGGCATTCCTTTTTTGTAACCGGCTTCACTTCTCTGGGAAGCACTTGATCTACAAAAGTGAAGTGGCAGGAGAAATAGAAGGATGCCTTGCTCCAAAGTTGAACTGCTTACACAGTATGTCTTTCTTTTACCCCCCACATCTTAGGATAATGGGGTTCACAAGTTAGTGCTGGTGCTCAACAACATCCGTGAGCTGAGCCAAGAGACCTGTGCTCCCCTCACACACTCCCGGCTGAACTCCCACTGACTTCAGTGGAAGTTCTCAGTGTGTAAGGACTGAACAGCAATTTCAGCATTCAGCCCTTCATCACCTTTACATTTTATCAGTGTTGGCATCAAATTTATTGATGTACAGTCTGGTTTTGAATGACTTCACATTTTCTCCTGCATTGCTTTGGTATTATCTCCTACCTAAATAAGATTTGTGTCCTATCTATAGCTATACTAAACATGATCAAGCGTAACTGTTGAAATGAAAATTAATATTCCCTGCTTTGCTGTCCTTCCTTTTACATCTTTTGTAATAGCACAAGGCCAGCAATGAAGTTGATCATTAATATTATTTTTTTGTTTGTCAGGAAAGCTGACTTTGGGTTGTGAGGGAGTATTTTTATTAATTTACTTTCAGATGACTGAAAAGGATTGTTATCCTTCTCTTCCAACAGTAGCCATAGAAGGTGTGTGAAAAAAAAAAAGCTAATTTGAACTACATGATAATTATACATATCGGTATAAGGTACCACATAAAGAGGATATGGAGGCACCAAGGTCCATATTCATCATTCACACATTAAAAAAAATGCAGCTTCCAAAGCTGTGTTCCAAGTCAAATGTAGTCCTTCAAGAAGCCAGAATGATGTTATAAAGTACAGATGTTTCCCTGGAAAGAATACCAGGCAGCTGATGGCATGGAGGACAAAACAGATAACTAGACACAGATGAAAAAAAAAACCCAGGAGACTTCATGCCTGGTCTCGCTTTCAGAAAGGGTGCCACAGTTGCTTCTCTAATTTAGCCCAACATATTAATAGGTTTTTTTAGAATTCTTCAGTCTGGTTCCCAAAATACTTTATGAGGACTTGGTCTAATATAAAAGTGAAGAACACAGCAGTTTATTGCTAAGAACCCAATCTTGCACTTAGTAAAGTAAGTTTCAGAATCCCCTGTAAGTTCAGCATGAAGGGGATTTAAGCAAAAAAACACAAAAAATACTGCATGATTTGGGTTTAGCTGTGTTTCTTCAGTCTTTTCAGAATGCTGCTTTGTTCCCCCAGAAAAAGGAAATCCAGGTTGGCCCCTGCTAAGAGGGAGGACACAGCTACTTAACAATAGCCAATACTTTCTAATGGACAGATCATCTGTTCCTGTTGGACTCGGTGGTAAACTCCAGTGGCATCACCAGGGCCAATGTCTGTCCAGAAGCCTCCATGGGGGCAATATCAAGCAATTAGAGAGTTTGTGAGATGGCTTAAGGTGGAACGTGGACACAAATCAAACCATTTGCCCAGAAATAAACATCATTATAACATTCCCCCTGAAGTATGTTTCTTCTTACAAGAAGCAAAGAGATGCCAGTGAGGCAATGTCATGATGTGGTTACAGCGAGAGAGGGGCAGAGTACTCAGAGAAACTCACTGCACCTCTTGCTTTGGTAGCTGTGCTAAGGAAGCCCATACTCAGTATTAGGCACCTGCCATAACTAAATACAATACCATATTCAAAGGCTTACTTGTAAATCTCTGGGGTTTTCTAGCTTAAATATTAAGACTTATTTGCAAAGTTAATAGGCTAAACTTTGTGCATGTGTATATATTAAACTGCTTTATATTTAAACAGTAACAATGAAAAAAATTTTTTAAGTGCCTTTGCAATTATACTGTATGGTACCGGTCTAAAATCAGTTTTATAGTTTAAAATAATAGGTTTTGGTGTTTCATTTCCTTCCTTCTAAAAATATCTGGGTAACATTACTTATTCATGCTTTGAAAGCAAGTAAACCAAATACAAATATATAGAAATTATTGTGATTAAGCAAGGACAAAAATGAATATGAGAGTACTCTCTACACAGAGCCAGTGTAAGTCCACCAGAATTTAGTATTTTAGTTCCTGCTAATAACAACTTACCTGTAGTGTACTCAGGCTCCAAGAATGAGGCCTAGCTAAGTATCTGGAAGCCACACAATGTTTGTGTGGCACATAGTTACAGTTTTCTGCATATGTTGTTTATGCTATGTTGTTACACATCTAATTTAAAGCACTTTTGAGTCAAGCGGGTTAATTATTTTCTTTTCTATTACAAAGAGGAAACAGAGAAAACAGGGTAAGTGTCTTTGTCAGAGGTCAGTGGCAGAACTGGAAATAAAGCACACACCTCCAGAAAGGACTAACTTTAGAACCTTTCCATTAAAATTGCTTTTATCGCAAGGTGATTCCACTAATGTCAATCAAATAAAGCTTCACTAAACTTTTGTGAGAGAAGAATCAAGCCTCAGGCTCATAATCTAAACACTAGATTATTCTCCCTACCTGTTATACTATAGTCCAAGCAGTTGATGGAATGACTTTTGGGATTTTGGTTTTTTTAATAGCTTATGATTACAACTTAAACATGAATGTCCATATTTTCCTTCTAAGAAGCAGCTCCTCTGGAACCATTCTTACCAGAGCTGCACAGTGTGAGACCCCTCATTTTCTCCAGCTCTGCCCACATAAGACAACTGCAGTCCTTCAGAGCCCATTACATTGCTCAGTTTCAGTTTAGTTTCTCAGAGCCTTAAATCATTGATTGCTGCCATGATGGATCTCACTGCTGCAGAGGAACCAACGCAGCACATCACACACCCAGCGTATACAATATTTATGGAAGTTCTAATATAAGGATCCTTGAGTATGCAATACTGCTACTGATTCTTAAGATAGTTCTTAAAAAGTAGTTCTGATGGAGGCACCCTTTTTTCAAGGTTAAAACGCCAGGGGGAAATAATTGTAACTTTAGACTAAGAGCAGTGCTCAGAACAGTGATAGACAACAGCATTCATTGATTACAGTGGGCACCAGATATAATTTTGCTGAAGTCAACAGGATTAATTTCTTTGATTTTAGTCAGGCCTGATCCTGGAAGGGAAGTTTCCATTGATTTAAACCAATGTTAGGTTTTACCTGTGCTACAGGTAGCTTTTTACAAGTACCTCATATAAACCAGTGAACTAATTTCATTCTGAAACTGGGATAGACTCTTTTACATGTATTATGGATCATCCCCATGTATTCTGAAATACTACAAGTTACAATGTGGTCCCATTGTATATCAATACATGCTGTATTGATATACAGCATGTGTCAATAGGAGACCCTCACAATGTCAATTTGGACTTACCTAATTGACTCCAAGGCAACAGAGATGAATTATCAGTGCAGGGCCTTTCTGCAGCACTATCCCACATTGGAACACCTTGGAAATTAGGGCAGAAATAAAAATATTTGTTGTTTTTACAGATTTCCGAAATTTAAATTACTTATTTTGCTTTGCTTTAAATCTGCCATTTCAGAGCACACAGCACCAGGGTGAAAGGCACAGGCAATGTCTACTTCTGATTCCTCTTTTCCCAGCCTACACTTACAGCCAAATTGCAAACCTTTGGGCACAGGTGTTTATCAGGAAACGACGGCACACCTTTGGCCAACACCATAAACCCCACTGCTGCAGCACTTACACATACAGCAGAAGTGGAAGTGATTCCCACTCTATTTGCAATTCAGCCACACAGTAACAATGCTTGTTCCCAGTGAAACATAAAAAATAAAAGAGGGTTTGAAGTTACCCAGCATCTCCGCACATGAGAATGTATAGGAAAAGAGGCCAAGCACAACAGCACAACTCCTTTGAAGCTCTTCTGCTTTTTGGAGTTAATTAAAAGTTGGCTGTGTGGTTTTCCTCTCCCTGTTTTCCTGAGTGTCTCATCTTCAGCCTATATGGCAGGTGTTCTGGAACAAGTCTCAGCAGCACCCACTGGATACCCTTACTTCCTTGCATTTGCAAGTATAACTTAATCTCCTTTCAACAGTGATAGAAGATAGGAAAGACTCTGAACTTGGGCAGATACCAGGACAACTAAAATTACCAGACTGTATATAAACAACAGGAATTGACCGTCAGTAACCTCAGCTAGAACACAATTACAATAAATGCATACATAGTTTTTGAGTGTTTATAAATGAAGGAGTTTCTGTCAAGACAGCAGATTGTATTTTTCAATAAAGGGCTGAATTAAGTCTGTCCTAAGACCACAGTAAGTGTCTAGAGCTGTCTCATAGGCCTGCTTTGTGTCCCGTGCCCTTGGTTCTAACTACTGTGGGCTCAGGTCACCTCTCCTCATCCTCCCTCTTCCTGACCAGTGCTGGGGAGAGCAGAGCCGTGGGCAGGATCCTGGTGCTCCTGTTCCCTGTTGTTGAGCTTTGTGTTGAGGCAGTGTAGGTTTGACAAGCACTTTAAGCGGAGCTCTGACACCATGTTGAGCTGGTGGAGAGCAGAAAGAGTAGACACTACTGCATTAGCTCTACTCCCAACAGGATTAGTTTTCTTCAGCAACTAAAAGAGCTGAAAAATTATAGCTTAAAGGGATGAGATGCTACTATACCTATGACTCCAGAAACCTAGAGCCTCCAGTGCATACACTTAAGTCAGCCCTGTTTTCTAAGAGGGAATGCAGATGCTCTTCTCCAGAGTTGTTGTGTGCTAGGAGCAGCACAGAGGAAGCCCCTCGGACACGTGTTGAGGTGCTCGAGGTGGTACAGCAGAACAGCAGTAGACTTGACCAGTGAAAATAAGAATTAACCTGTATGCCTTCAGTCATGTTAAATATTAGGTTTCTTGCTGCCTATGAAGCGAAAAAGCATTTCCTGGTAATTTTACAATGCAAACACTGACTATCTTGCAATTAAAATATTAACACATAAACAGATAGTTGGTAATACAGCATAAACACACACGATGGCAGATCATGCTGTTATCATGCAATTCCCTAGGATCAGTTTACACAGGAAACACAGAGCTGTGTTTCATTATGAAGTGAGAATTTTATATACTGGAAAGAAAAACTAAGCTACTGTAAAGAAAGTCTTGATGTTAAGGTTCTGCTCTATGAGGTATGACTACTGTAGCTAATGTATCTCTTGATCTGGTAATACAACTACCAGGTGTTTGAATACCACAACGTTTTGAGTAAACAACAGAGAAATAATTTTCTCATTAGTGTCCTTTGATTTGTTTGCTACATAATTATGACTTGGTCATATGATAGAGGTTGATACATACTTCAAAGTGCATATACTGCATATTCGGTTACCTCTATTAAATGGCAGGTTTGATATTACCTACATGTAAAAATAGGCTTTCTTTTTATTTCTTTCTAGATTAAACTTATCAGGTGAAAATCAAGAATATTTAAAATTTGTTACAACATTACCTTTAACAATCCTCTTGTGTGTTTTGCTGTGTGTACATGACTAAGTTCTTCCACCACTGTCATTGGGCAATCTGTAAATACAGAAAGAGGAGTGAGCTGAATTCTGCCATGGAGACCTTAGAAGAGAATTTTATTCTTCAAGTACTCCCTTATTCAAATATTTGAATAGAAACATTGTGTAATGTGTACTCAGGAAACACTGTATTGATTTCAGTAGGTGTCATGCAGCACTGTAAGCAATCATGCACTAAAATAAACTTATTTTTGGAGATGACATCTTCAAACTTGCTTTCTGGTATGTCAGGAATCACTTTGCTATGACTGCAGTTGATGTTTCAAGTGAAAATAACAGTCTATACAAAAGTCTGGTGAAGAGCAGAAATAAACAGAATTCCAGACTCTGTCTGCGACACATACAGAAAAACACAAAGAGAAAAATTGTAAAGACGGATAAATCACGTGCAACATACCTACAGTATAGTTATATTTGACTCAGTACTAATCCTCTCTTAGGAATGATAGCTCACTCTGTAACATGAGTTGAATAAATGTTGTTTGTAATTTACTGCACAGTGAGTTACTGCTGAGAAAGTAAACAGGAGGCAAAAAGGAACACGCCAAACCAAACACGAGGTTAATTAATTCCTCGAGTTATTTGGCAGTTGTTCGGCTTCGTGGTTTTATAAAATACACTGAACTACACCCAGGACAGAAGCTGAGAAGAAAAAGTGGATCTAGCTATTGTTATTATTTACACAGAGATGAACACATATACAATGAAATGCAGGCACAAACACTGACTATTTTCATCCCATTGCTAAACCCTCTGCGAACTGGAAGATGGTGTAGCTTCTAAGTAGATCACAGAACAGAGGCAGATGGATTAACTGGGATTTCAGGCAATACAAATTCATACAGCTGGGCTATCTTTGATAATTTAACAGAAATGTTTCTTGTTGAATTACTGCTCTGTCTTGATTCTCTACTGTTTCTGTGTAGTTATCCCTATGACCAGCTTTTTCCCACCTTTGCCAGTGGCACTTGGCTACCTTCAACACCAGATGCAGCTGACATCTCACGTAAAACTACCGTAATACAAAAATGCAAAATCTGCTCATTTTCTTGGATTTCTGTGATCGGTAGCTCTCAAGAAGCACTTTTGTTCTCCCCACTTCTTTTAGACAATTCCTTATGGTTTTTAGCTTGCTTTGTCTGAGAATTTGGTAAAGACTTCTCATGAATTAATAGAACTACATCCAGTGTTTTTCTGTCTGAGAAAAGTATGAACAAAAGCATTCTTTGGCTAAAATAAACTGCTGTCATCTATGACATGCATAATGTAACATGGGTCAGAGCAAAAGCTATGCAATCCATGTGGTTGTTTTCTGATTCCCTTAAGGTTAATGGAATTTTGTGAAAGATTAAAGTATAGCATATTTTTTATATATATATACACACTATAT
Source organism: Edolisoma coerulescens (assembly GCA_013397115.1). NCBI lineage: Eukaryota > Metazoa > Chordata > Aves > Passeriformes > Campephagidae > Edolisoma > Edolisoma coerulescens. The sequence goes on along the minus strand of VWZW01006099.1, from coordinate 544,895 downwards.
ATATACATACATACATATATACGTTTTGCTCATTTGGGTAGAGGAAATTGCATTTAAATAATTATGTGCCTATAAATACCTTCTCTTTGTTAGATCTTTAACTAAGTTGTAGCATCAGAAGGATCAGAAATATTATGTAGTTTCTGTATGAGGAGCAAAATGCTTTCCTCATGTGAAAAAAAAAAGGTTCTCTCAATTTGTATATCACTGTATGAGAGTGTTAGGTGTTCCAGGATATTTCTTGGAAACATCTTACTAATCCATGAAATAGGAACTCAGGGAAAATGAGGTTCAGAGTCTTTTGTGTGGGATGCATTAACTGAGCAAGAGTATCTTGGAGGTGTAAGTGTTTTATTTTTAATTTTTGTTAACTAGGCTCAGTGAGACTCCGGGGAGGCAAGAATGAGTTTGAAGGTACAGTGGAGGTTTATTTGAATGGAGTCTGGGGAACAATCTGTGGGAGCCATTGGGACAATAATGATGCGACCGTTGTATGTCGACAGCTTGCACTTGGGTAAGTTTCAGTTTGAGTAAAAATCAGTCAACTCATTTTAATGATGTTTCAGTATAAAGGACAATTTATTTTGTAAATCCTGAGGGCTTTTTGTGTTTGATGATTGCTTTTTCTGTTTGAAGGTGTTTGAATGCTGAAGTTGTTCTTCCCAGAATACTTTGCTTGCTTCGGCCACATCACACTTCAAAGAGGAAATCAGTATTTCCTCAGACAGCTGCATATGGGATCTGGACAGGAACAGACCACAGCAAATGCTTTGCCTTCAAAGTGAAATGTGTGAGCAGGTCAGCAAGCTTAGGGCAAACACAAACTGCTCTACTGGATACCTGGGAGGTGTCCACAAGGGCAGAATTATGTGGTCTGATCCTGATCTCACGTATCTAAGTGTCAATTAAGAACAGCTCCAGTGAGGTTATTGAATCTATAACAGTGTAAATGTGGCCAGGATTAGACTCGACATGGGCTCCTAATCACAGGAAAATTCCTGATTCTCAGGAGCAAGGGGTTATCCTAGTATTCATCCATTCCAGCATGCCAAATAACACCTAGAACTCATCCTAACTTTTTGGCAAGTGGCAACATTTTAGAGCTACAGCCATACTGAACAGGTTGAAAGTCCCTGTACTGCCCTTGTTGACCACGACTTCTCACTGCTGCCAGAATGGAGTTAATCAATAGCACCCTTTAGCATAATTTGGCTGGCTTTATTGCCTTTCTAAAATTTCTTTCACTCACCTACCAAAGCAGTGGTTTTGCTTGCTACAAGCAGTAAGGGGCTTTTATAGCAGACTTGCACTGTGACATTCCTAATGATTATTCCACTTTTTAAGACTGCTAGCCAGAAGTGAATCTGAGCTGGTTTATAATGTTCAATACTAATCTGGACACACCATGCCAACTTATAAAAATATGAGGATTAGATGAGATAAAAGTTCAGCCATCTGGAGGCTGTGATTTTGCTTATGAGTTCAGCTGTCTACGTGCAGTGTCTCCTTCCCTCATTTTCATGTAAGTCCTGTCTGCTTTCCATACCCTGCACACTTCAGCTGAACGAGGCCGCTGTTAGCAAAAGTAGTTCAGCGATACGGGTGAATGGTTTGGTCCCTTCAACAGCAATGGCTCAAAGCTGAACCCAGGCCAAAAAAGCCCCAAGCAAACAGTAGCTGAAAGTTTGAGTGATCTTAAATGTTTGGCAGAAATTAGGATCTCCATACCTCCAGGTGAACTCATGAGGTATTACTGGTGCTTTTCAGGTGTTCCATCTATCTGTTCCTTTGATATCACCACATTTGGGCTTTGTTTTAAATTTGTCAAACTTAGCAAGGAAGAAAAGATGGCTCTATAAATGTTGCTGTAGATAAAGCACGAGAAGGAAAGGGAGATGATTACAAAATGTTCCATGCGGATGGGAATGGGTGAATAGAGAAAAATGGATCTAATGGAGTGTGAGGCGGTTTCACTGTCCCATCACCACAGCCACAATACATGGCATTTATGGGCAAAGCATGGTACATCTCCATGGAGTGCAGGACAGAGTAAGGCAGAAAGGCCTGGTGGCATTACCTCTGCTGGAATTGTAACTGCAGTGGGCTGGTACTGTAGATTCACCTACAGACTGTGGACTCTGTTGATTTTTGCAGTTAAGAACTGGGAGAGCAGGAATGTAGCTGGCTCTGCAGCAACACGGTCATTGTACTAAAATATCCCACAACAAAATGGTGAGAACTGGGTCACATCTGTTACTTTTCTTTGTGCAGAAAACAATGCTGAACTGTATGAAAATGTGATGAATCTACAGTACTGAAGAAAGCCCTTTCTTTTCTACTCCAAGATTTATATATATGAGAAAATGTTCCCACTTCCCTTCCTCCCACTCTGATGCCCTATCCTGATTATTCTTACAGGGAAAAAGGTACAGCAAAACACATACCCTTTTCTGGACTAGGCCTTATTCCTCTTTTCTGGAGCGAAGTGCGTTGTCGTGGCGATGAAGAAAATATACTGTTATGTGAAAAAGACACCTGGCAGGATGGGACATGTCCTCAAAAAATGGCAGCTGCTGTCACATGTAGCTCCTCCCTGGGTAAAAAAAATACATATGGTTTTCCTAAGTCCTTATTTTATTTAAGTAGAAGTAGTAATAATTACTCATCATTAAATTAGAAAAAATGTTAAGATTTCTTGGAACAGGCCATACAGATTGAGTCATTGCATCAATAACTGCTTCAAATACCTCAAGCAGCATCTAGCTTAACAACTTTTTACCTTTCCATAATCAACAAATTGTTTCTTTCAGATGTGATTGCTTCCCCACTTTTTTTTTTATGTCAAAATTATATTATTAGGAAAACAAGTATCATTAATGTTTTTAAGATATTTGATATTATTTTAATCAACATGTTAACTAAATGAGCAGGCATGTCATCAGGTTTAAGATAGTGCTGCCTCAAGGAGGGCTGGGCTGGCAGTGCTGGAGAGCTGGCAATGCCAATCTCTTCAGCTGAAACCAAAACGTGTGGCTGCAGCCAGTTCTGTGCTGCCTTTCTTCTCCTACTTATGTTTCTATCCAAAGAAGGCAGGTGCATTTTTGTCCTAAAGCTCTATTATTAATGAGCAATATTTTGATAAATGGCTTTTAAAAGAACATTTTGGTCTTAGAAAGCTATTGAGTAGAAAGAAAGGAGAATCTTTTCAAGCTAGGAGACAAATTGAAGAGCCAAAGCCTAAAGAAACCAAAAACTATAGATGTTTTCACTTTTTTGCAGGCTCTATGGCAACTAGCCTTTAAAAATATTTACAACCTCCCCTCCCCCCATATTTCATATCAGTGAAACACTAACATGAAATTGGAAAAATGCCCTCAGTATTGTTTTGGGGCTTTTTAAAACCAAGAATCAGATTGAGTAGTAGCATTAATTGGTTGGAAAGTTACACAAAAATTACTCAAATTTAAATCACTCGGATGTTAGATATGATGAAACTTTAAAATAACCTTGTTCACATTAGAGAAATTATGGGGAGAAATATGGCTTTAAATTGTTTCCATTATTACAGATCATTCAGCAGTCATGCTTTCAAGACAGTTTCTTTATGCACCAGAAGAGAGCTACTGATTTTAAAAGACTAGAAGCAATACTTGCACAATTCAACTGAGACTCCACAGTCACAGAGATTTCACTGCTCTGACTGGATTTTCTAACAGAATGAGAAAACAGGAGGACAAATTTCTATTTCTGTGTCTGTGACATAGTTTTTGCCTCTTACATCAGATTTTACCCAATTTTGCTCTTACTGGTAGAAATGCAGCTCTGCTGACTGATTTAGTATTTGGCCTTACAGCACTAAGTGTGAATGCTCTGACACTTCGGTAATTCAAGATCAGTATGGTCACTGATTTGTGTAAGGTTTTTCAGCTAGTGAGAGTGGAGCATAAGGGAACTCATTTCTAAGTATACCTTCAGGTTTTTCATCTAACTAGAAAAAATGAAATGTGGTTCTTGAGCGATGTCAGAGAAAGCATTAAGCCATCTTCCTCTTTCTTTACTATCAGAATTGTATTTTAGGATGTGAATGACCTGTTCTATATCCTGTGTTTGCTCACAGCCCCTGTCTTCACTCCGATCCGTTTGGCTGGTGGGAGCAATGCCCACGAAGGAAGAGTGGAAGTCTATCACGGTGGCCAGTGGGGCACAGTCTGTGATGACCAGTGGGATGATGCAGATGCTGAAGTTGTCTGTCGGCAGCTTGGCCTTGGGTTTGTTTTTCTACGTGTTTGTTCTTCCAGCAGCAAAGCAGGAGAGTTATCAGACACACAGCTGAAGCTAGGAGAAGCAGAATTGTCAAAAATACACTCTTTTAAAATCGTACTGATACTTTGGAGCAGTAACTAAGTTTATTCATAGAAGGCTCAGGTACAGTGACACTACCTTAATTCCCTGGAACCAGTTTTCAGTGTCATATGATAGGGCCAATTTTGTCTGTTTGTCTGGACAGATGAAGAATGTCTCAGAATAAATGCTGACTTTGTAGTGAAAACTCACTACAACTTCTGTAAAGTTTCAACCAAAACCTGTAGGTGAAGAAAAGGAATTTGCTTTGACTGTTCAAATCCTTATGATCCATTTTACTGCAGAACCTGACAGCCTCCTTGCTTTGGCACAAGAGCTCTGCTTTGTCAGGAAGGATATGTTTTTTGGCATGCCTGTGAGAATCTCTCTAGATTCTTTAAATCACGAGTCTCTGAAGATTGTCAGTTTGCATATATTGAGGTAGAGATTTGTTTGAAGTTTTGATAGTTAAGCTTGTCAGTGATTCTGTCTGAACTAAGCATGGTCCGAAATACAGCAGCAGAACAGGATTTTCTTGCTTCCCTTCACTTTCTCAACAGCCAAGGGTGATTTTGATACCACACAGAAGATAAATATTCAGTATTTGTGGAAAGATAATGCAGAGGTGGGAGACTAAGAGAAGAACTGCTGGATCAGGGAAGAAGGAGATGAGGACAGTTGGGATGGAAGGCCAGAGGGGTTGAAGAGGGAAAGAACTAGGAGCAAGAAGCAGAGAAAATGCTAGGTTGTATCCCATGCAGGAGAAGGGGATTATGTCCGAGACAAATTGGATGAGAACTAAGCAGGAAAATGCAGAGCAGACTGGAACAGAACTGTTCAACCTTGCTGGGACCATGATAAATTAAAAGAAGTGGTATTGAAGGTAGCAAGTTCTGTGGCATTAGTGGGTGGTCTCCAGAGTGTACTTGTTTTGTAACTGAGGCCTTGGGCTGCCTGTGCCACCCAAATTAGCTCAGAAGGATGAGAACTGGGGAGTACTTAAAAAGCTTGTACATCTCCTGCTGAGCCAACATGGGAACCAATATGCTTCTCTGACATCAGATTTTTATTTTTCCCCAGCTTATTTTATGTTGTATTTCTATATTCCTGCACATTTTCAATTGGGAATACCTAATGGAAAGTCTATCTTCTTGCTGGCTTTCCCTGCTTTTGAATTGGGCTGCTATTGATAGGTTTGGGGAGTTACTAAGCTCTGCTTTGCATTTCTGTATACTAATGACAAGGGTAATGCTCTTAGCCTGCCTCCTTACTGATGACACTAAAACTTTTCATTACTTATATTTAATCAGCACAAACTGCAGTTCTGTGATGCCTCTAATTTGATTCGTTTTTCTGAGTAAATAAATTGTATTAAGATGGTGCTAAAGCTGCTAAGTCTTTTTGAAATATGTCTAGAGATTTATAGACTTTCTCAAGTAAGCAAGATGTTACAACAAACATGCTAATTAATATGAAGTGAAATCTTACCAACAGTGGCAGTAGACCAGTTCTGAAGTACTAAAAATAATCTAAATTTGCATACTGTTAATCCATCTGGAAACATGCCAGAAACTGTAAAAGTAAAGCTTCTCAGGAAGTAGCTTCCCACACCCCTTCAACTTTTCTGTAGCACTCCTACAAAACTCCAGAATATGGATCTACCATTAATAAGTGGAAAATAATGATAACTTCTTTTATTATTTGGTTTCCTAAATAATTTTTGCTTGACACAACTTCCCCTGGTTATAATGATGGGATGTGTTGTCTCTGCCTTAGTGCAACTCCAGAGACTCTTACTGCAGTATGGTATAAATTGTTTTCAGCATTCAGAGTAGTCCATCATTATCTCTTTGATTTCAGCCAGCTGCTTAATGAATAAGGATTTTTTTCCTTAACATTTTCTATACATTTCTGCCAGCATTTTTATCAGATACACTGTAAAAAGAAGATGCTTTTTTAGTTAATTTAAACTAATGCTTTAGATAGGTAAATCGTTACAGTCAAAAATTTCAATCTTGCCATTTCAAACTAGAGTGAATATATGAACAGAGAAACTATTGAATGGAAAGAAACCAAACCATGGCAAACACTTACATATGAAAGACATGGTATTTTAAACAGACCTGGAAAAATCCTGATAGATGAGAAAGGATTAAACACTGCATAATTTCTGTAATTCTAAAACAATGGAGGGTTTTCAATCGACGTAGTTTTTTGTGCTCAAAATCCTTTCTGCTGACAGAGGATATACCCATACAAGGGTAGTCATTGGTCTGCTTCTGTTCTTATTTCTATTGCCAGTTGGTGATATGACATTGTCATGTCACTTAAGATCTCTTTGCTGTGGCTTTTACATCACTAAATGGGGAGCAATCACTTTTATCTGCCTCATGTGGATATTTGAGATTTGATTAACGTGCTTTGAGGACAACCAGTGAAAGTCACTGTAAAAATATATATTGGATTATTTTTACTATATATAGACATTACATGAATATTAAAATTAGAATCCTCATACCTGTACATTTATAATCTCTCCTAGGAAAGTTATGCTTAAAAGTCAAAAGACACAGAAAAGGAAAACCTTCAGCTTGCTTGCTCCTGACTGGGTGTTCCTTGCATTTCCCCAGGGGTGTTGCCAAGGCACGGAGCCAGGCTTACTTTGGAGAAGGCTCTGGCCCCGTGCTGCTGGATGAAGTGCAGTGCACGGGAAATGAACTCTCCATAGAACAGTGCCCAAAAAGCTCCTGGCGAGAACACAACTGTGGCCACAAAGAAGATGCTGGCGTTTCCTGCACACCTCTCACAGGTACTTCAGTCATCACACAGGAAAACAGGGACAGAGTCCAGAGCTCTGGAAAGAGAACTTTTCAAGTTTGTAGAGGCACAAAACCCAGAGCGTATGCAGTAAACGCAATGTTTCTGATTTTGCTTTAGAACAATAATTAGATCAAAGACACGCTGATCCCTGTTTGTGTTTCCCCTTGGCACAGATGGTGCTCTGAGGCTGACCAGTGGGAAGGGCAGTCACGAGGGCCGCCTGGAGGTCTATCACACGGGGCAGTGGGGCACGGTCTGCGACGACGGCTGGACAGAGCTGAACACGCAGGTGGTTTGCCGGCAGCTGGGATTTAAGTAAGATTACTTGATATTGGATGTCTGACTCTGTGACTTGACCATTAGGACAAACAGTTACATGAACCCTACATGGACCCTAATTTAAGAGTCTGGTTTTTTAATATTAGCTGAGTGCTTCATAGAAACAACCAAGTTAAAATCCATTAAAGCCTACTTTCCTTACTGTCACAGGCCTTAGTTTAGGTAGAAAAACCTTCAACAAATGTGATTTAACAGCCTTTATTCACAAAGTTCCTTCCAATTCTCTTTTTTGCTGAGATCAATGCACATGCTATAGAGAAAAACTGATTTTGATTTCTATTTTGCCTATACAAATTTGATTCTTCTAAATATTTGCTTGTTGTACAGTCATTATTAATGACAGACATTTTCAAGGTGTAAGTCCTTCTGCACTGCCTCAGAAAATCCCACAGCCTGGCCCTGGAACCGTTATGTATTGAAAAGCATATTTTAGAAAAATCCCATTAGTTTCATGCATTCACTCTTCCCTACTTTTCCTATTGACTATGGCTACAAAGATACACTCTCAGTAGGTGACTGTTGTCTTGCCTTCAAACTGTAACAGCTGACATTCAGAAAAGGATTTTGTCTTGTTTTCTCCAGAGTGTGACACCTAAATGTATACATAATATTAAGAACATACTTAAAGCCTCAAAGTCATTGAGCCAGCCATATGCTTGGTTGAAGAGCAGCCTTAATCAAAGGTATTACATTCCTAAGTTTGTATTAATGTAACAGTAATTCCTTAAAAAAACCATTACTGAAGAGGCAGCATATGGTGCTCTCATTGAATTTAATGCTAACTGAACCCGCTTAATGAGAATAATTGAGAAGCCTTTATTTCTTCAGGAATAACCACTTTCCTTTCTAATGCTTAAGCATCATGTATCCTCTGATCACTGTGGACTAAAATGTACCTCTGTGTTGTGCAGGTATGGGAAAAGTGCAGGTATGGAAAAAGAGAGCTACTTAGGAGGAAGCTCTGGGCCCATCTGGTTGGATGATGTGATCTGCTCTGGGAAGGAGACAAACCTTCTGCAGTGCTCCCGGAGGGAGTGGGGAAAGCACGACTGCAACCACCAGGAGGATGTCAGACTCATCTGCCACCCGGAAAACGACAGCCACAAGCTCTCACTTGGTAAGGAAGCTCTTTGCTAAAGTCACAGTATGAGTGCTGCTGTGGATACAGATCCAACCAAAGTACAGGATACTTAAGGGGTTCTCAAAATCCTCATATTTGTCAGATGGGTGCAAGGAAGGAACAGGAAGGGAAAAAAACCTTACTTTTCTCCTGAAGATCATAGGAAGTAATCAAGTTTTGTTTAGAGGAATGTAAGCATCCAGAACATTAAAGTTCAACCAGATTTGCAAGGTAACAAAGTCACATTCCAGAGATGCCGTTCTCTCAGTCTCCACCAGATTTTAGACCTATTCAGCGCTTCCTGATGGTGTCCCCAATTTTACTCAGCACTTCTCCACCTCCAAGTAACTCTCTCATGGTGTCAAATGCTGGAGACATACCTGAGCACTGAGGAACATAAATCAATAGTACATCCTCCTATGGCTTTGCATTCAGACAGTCCAAAACAAGGGATATGGAGAAGATGGGAAGTTCAGAGACAAGAAGGAAGGGTGAGAAGCATGAAATTATTTCTGTGTTACTATTGCCTATTGTTTATATTGTGTCTGGGTCAATGGGCCCCACTTGCTGACCAGGACAGAATGATACTACACACACCAATAGAAGAGTCAGTTCCCATGTCAAAAGCCTACAAACTCGTATGAAAATGAAGAGAATAAAAAGACTGATAAGAAATGATAGAAAAATATCAATTACACAGTGAAATTGTAGGACAATTTGTAAGCAAATTAATTCCAAACATTCCTAACTCCACACGTAGATAATTAAACAATAATTCTGGCTATGAGGTACGCACAGTAGAAACTACAGGGGAACAATGGGTTACACAGCAGTTCTGAAAAAGTTTCATTTGTACAATTTGCAACACGAAGTGTGTAGCTTGTCAGTATGTAGTCTTTTAGAAAACTGCTGCCAATGCCATTTAGCTTACCCAAGAATATTTCAGTTGAATTTGAAATCAGTATTATATGCCTGTTTCCTGGAAATCACAGACTGAAGGTTTATTCCTCAAACTACAACATGGATTTACTGCACAATGTTGCTACTTGTTATAACAACATTCAGCACTTCCACATGTACTTTTTGAGTCTCTCCCTCTTTATAGGCTTTTTCTATAAAGCCCTCTCACCATCCAATGAATGTTTCATGTTGCAGTACATATATCAAATCCTATTTGGTAGAAAGAATTTTCTGAAACCAAAAATAACAGGAATTCAAACCATGACTGCTGTCTTTACAGATGCAAACCATCTGTGCCGCTTTGCTCAAATTCCTATAAAATATAATCTCTGCTGAAGGAGTCTGGTTCAGTTAAATACATCCATATGGTAACATTCTCACATTCCCACTACCAGAATGCTATATTAACTTTGTGCTCATAAATACATATATATTTTCTAAACCACAAGAAGACGAGATAACAATAAAATATTGGTATTCCATGCCTCTATCTGGTTAATAGAAGTGTAATTCTCACCTAAGCTGCATTCTTCCAGAACACATCAGTTCAACAAGAAAGTAAGACAGGTTATCTGACATTTCCTAGAAGATTTCTGATTGGAAAGTGGACAAAGACTGCTGTTACCATTTACTTCCCAGCATTTGAAAAAGCATTTTTTCCCTGTAAGGATAAATTCAGGGGAAAAAGATGAGAAATTAGTAGATGATATGACTTAAGGAAACACAGATACTAAGGAACACTAAAAAGGAGATAGAATACACTACAATAACGACATTTGTTCAGTAAGATCATGACAGCGTAGCTAAACAGAAGGCTGGTGAAGTTAATTCATGTAAGTGTCCAGAGAATATGAACTCCAACAGAAACAATATGCTTTAAATTACATCAGAAGCAGACTTGGATTTTATCTTCAAATATTTCCCTATTCATTTCATGACTTAGGCCAGATTTAACTAGCATTGACCAGATTCCTGTTTGGTATACAAAAGTTATTCATACCCTAAACTAATCAGAATTAAAGTATCAAATGCAAATATCTCAACATACTGCTTTGTTTAAGAACACAATTAAGTAATTCCTCATCCTCACATATTTAGAAAAGATTAGGAACAGGTTAGAAGAATGAGGAAGATTCTTTTCCATTATTCTAAAAGGCAACTCTCATGAGTATATCAAAGATTATAAAGTATGCCATACCAAAAGATTTAGAAGGTGATTCTCCCTTAAACATTATAAAGAGGCCACAGAGGAATTCATAACTGTTTTAAGGGTATTTGCATTGCTTGCAGGCTATAGAGGAATTTTAGAGTAAGTGAAAATTAAGTATGTACTTTGCCTAATGAGTCAAAATTTAACTACAGGCCAAGCACTGCAGAAACCACCATCAACTAAGTCTGACTAATCCACCTAAGTGAGATTTCATATTATGAACATATCTGAATAAATAATCAATTTAAATTGCTAGAAAAATAATCAGACATTAGTCTAGAATAACATGCTGCAGAAAAATGTGCAGAATGATAAGGAATAGTTGAGTTCAACACAATGCTACACTTTTTTTGCCGAGACAATGGTTAGGAGGAGCAGCAGCAACCAGTTTGAGAATGGGTTTATGGACTGAGATACAGTTAAATTCACCCATGAAGTTTCTGTAAGGAAAACCTGCCCAGCTTGTATGGGTATCGTATCAAAGGTGTCTCAGGTGTTTTCTACCTTTTCGTGGAGAACTGTGGTCAATTTCCACGCTATGTCACATATTTGTATGGAATGAAGGAACCAGCTGAACTCTGAAGAGTAAAGTACAGTAGTATTTAGTGTTTGTCTTATAATTTGTACAAAGTGCTTCCTTTTGCCAGCCAGGAAAAACATGACTACTATAACCACTGATATGAGGCTTGTTGAACATAAGTATAAGTTGTATTGAATATAATGAAAATAACTTAAAGTACCAGTTCTTGCTTCTGTTGCTGTGAGCTGACAGCAGTAATTTATTCCCAGGTCCTCCCATCAGGCTGATGGATGGTGAGAATAAGAAAGAAGGACGTGTGGAGATTTTTATCAATGGCCAGTGGGGCACAATTTGTGATGATGGATGGTCTGATAAGGATGCAGCTGTAGTCTGCCGACAGCTTGGCTACAAGTAAGAGAACTCATTAAGCTGTTTCTCAAGTTATGTTTTCTGTATCTAAAAATCTTAAGTTTCTGCAACCAAATACCCCAAACATGTCTAATAAGATAATACATGTCTTTTAAAACTTGTTAGTTTGGCATTCTTCTAGAAAAGTGTATTCCTGCTATTTGTATGAAAAGTAGTAAGGCTGTGTCTTCAAAATGAGTATTCATTAAGTAGCAAAACCGGGAATAGGAATGTTAGTATTCAAAAGTGTGTCATAGTCTGACTGGCAACAGAAATGCAAGTTAATGCTAGCTATTAAATATTTTTCATTAGAAGTTAAACATTGCAAATTATTAATCTATTAATTAAATATAAAATTTTAGTTTTCATATTTGTTACAAAAATGGTCACGAGGCGTGAATATGATGACCGCAGATTCAGATGCAGGCACACCAGCTACTGAATTCCTAGTTTAATGGAGTTTCTTCCTTCATTTACTGATCTGGCTAGATTTGATGTAGCTCGAAGATCTGATGAAACTGTTACACAAGGGATTATGGCTCCAGCCTGCATGACAGTAATTTGAAGAAGCTTCATTTAATACAGGAATAGACCTGACAGAACAAATCCACCCTCTAATTAAAACCACTGCAATATATGTGCCACTTCTGAAAGAAATCACTTCATCAGGTTTACATCACTCACCAGCATTTTTGTTCTGGATACCCAAGAGCAGCAAAAATAAAACAACTACAGGGCAGATATATAAATAGCAGTACTAATAAGACTTGAAAAATATCCAGAACACTAGTGAAATACAACAGGAAATAAGGGAAATGTCTTCTCTATAAAGAAATTTGAGCTGAAGAAATACAAATCATGTTAACTGTTTGTTGTATCTAACAATGTGAAGTTTGTCCAACCAAATATCATCAGATTATGTCTGAACACACAATATACACCTTTTAAAAACTGCCTGGTATTCATTTAGTAAAGGCCTATTTAAAAGTAGTACCAGACTATGGCTTCAAAACTGCAAAAGTTGACTTACAAGTCAAGGTATCACTCTTAAAAGTTACCTAACTCGTAAATTCTAGGATAGGTGTCCATCTATCCTAATCCACTGGATTTCCTCATTAACAATATCATGAATAATGATAAAACTGCACCTGAAAAGCTCAGCATGTTATTGTGCATGGCCCTTTGTGCGAGACAAGCGTGAGGAAGAGGCTTGGAGCCACTTCTCTCTCTAGGGACAGATCTGAGCAGGCAAAAAGGTTGTTTCTCTGATGGTCATCAGTGCACAAACAGCTGGCTTGGAAAGCAGCAATTAAGGGACACGTGTTTGTTAGGGGTGGACTAAAGCCAGTTGTAAGAACACATTCTAGCGTGTAACAAACACACAGACATAATATTTGTACCTTCACCCAATTATATGAAATAATTTTCTCTATTAAGATGCACTCCTTGCTCAAGAACACCGTGATTTTTACATTTGTTTCCTGACAGATGTTCTTCAGTGGGGGTTGGTTTGGGTTTTCTGTGGTGCGGTTGGTTGGTTGGGTCTGACCACCTTTCATTCCCATTATCAGCAAACTGAGAGATTAGTGATGCACAGTAAGAGATAGATTGCTTTCATATAAAGGTAGGAAGGAGGAGGGAGCGCCCTTATTAAGTAACTGATAAGATTCTGCAGAGACAATTCCATACTAAACTGCAATAAATACTTCTCTGGGGAAGGATAAGAATACTGTGGTGATTCACAACAAAGTAGTTTTCAATATCCTGAGGAACTTTAGAACAATGCCCTAAAGCAGAAACTTTGTTATTTGACATAGAGATACCAAAACCAGGTAAGAATTTACAATGAGTGCCTGTACTGTGTCACTGTGTTGTAACAGCAAACATGAACACACAAGCTGCCCCCCGGTATCAGAGAGTTTGACTTCTTTTTTTGTGCTTTTCTGTAATCAGAGTATCCCTCACAAAAGAAAAACATTTGGAGCAAGAAGAGTCACACTACTTGGGACTGACAAGTCAAATCATAGTAAACTCATTAGGCAGAGATTGTCCTATACCAGTTCCAAAGGTAGTTAAGGCTTTGGATTATCTGGCAAATACCTCCTAACCATGGACAATGAAAATGTGTAAGGACAGTTGACCTTGTGGAACCATCTCTTGTCTAGTTTTTTAGGAGCTTCTCTTTCCTGGCTTTTTACAATTCATGCATTCTAACCAACGTTCCCCACTTGTAAATCCTGCCTGCCTACCCTTCAGTACATAGCAAAAAAATCCACACAGGCAAAGCTATCCATGTGCGAGTTTTAAAAGGGAGGAACCTTGTATATGTTACTTCCATGTTCCAATTCTATGGATGTGGCAATTGAGAGCTGGTTCAGTTTGAGCCAGCCACACTTCTACAATAACGAAGCTTTGAAAATGCTTTGACAAATCAGGATTCCTCCCCACCAGACCAAACCCAGCTCAAGAAGGGATGTAAATTCTTCATGCCATCCTCACCGACCTTCCCCAACACTGCAGGTATTAAAGAGGTACAAAAAGAGCTGTAAAGGGAGAGAAATACTTTCTTGCCTCATACATTTTCATAGTCAAATTCTCTTTCTCTACTCCAGCATTTCATCACACCTGCAGTTACAGTTCTGTACACACGGAAGTAGTACTTTATTATATACAATTATAAAATATCCTTTAAAATGGAAACCTATATTTTAGTTACCTGGAATTCCATATATCCTTATCCCAGTAAAATGTCAGTAAATCGCTCTTAACCAATAGGTAAACTTGCAGTTCAGGCACACCTAGAGGTGTCTGTGGCTTCCTGCCTCACTTCTCTGTACAGCCAGTTGGGTGGTCTCTCACTCAAAATTCTTTCTGACTCTTAAGCCGTATACAACAAAACATCTATTTATAAATTCAGAAGATTATCCTAAGTAATTAACAGTAATGATCTATCACAAGAGTTGCCAAGTGAGATCCTTACATGCTACACAAGCACCAAGTACTGGGTTCCTTCCAAGAACAGGGAGCGGCAGTCACTAAACTGGTCTCCAGTCACGTGATATTTTTAGACTTCAAATATGGGGTGCCCTTTAAAAAATTACATTACAACGAAATATTTTAATAACTACTAACAATTAATAGGTCTGTACATCCTAGGTCCTGCTGCACCACAAGTATACTGTATTTAACTGGCCCATCTTTCTGAGGGAATCAGACCTGAACAAATTATTTTTAGCGTTCACAGATGCTGACTTTACACAAGGATTAAAGAGATTATGAAAAAGCAGCTTTCACATATTTTGTTTTATGGCAAAATGTAATGCTGATACAACATAAAATACTTTGCACACTGCCTTCTACCCAGATACACAAAAGCAGTTTTTAAACATTAATGAACTGTAGCAATTTTGTCGCAGTTTTGTTTTTTCTACATACCAGGATAAGAGAGGTGATGAGAAAGTGGTTGTTATCAAATGAAACAGCAACAAGGTTTGGAATGAAACCTCAATGTCTATCACTGCTCACTCGGAAATATTTGAGTAAAATGTAGAATAATGCCTCAAAATGTTTAATAACAAAAAAACCCCTGCTCTGTTTGCAGAGGTCCAGCTAGAGCGAGGACAATGGCCTATTTCGGTGAGGGCAAAGGGCCGATCCACGTGGATAACGTGAAGTGCACAGGCAATGAGAGATCCTTGGCAGACTGCATTAAGCAGGACATCGGGACGCACAACTGCCGGCACAGCGAGGACGCAGGGGTCATCTGTGACCACCTAAGCAAGAAAGTCCCTGGGAACAGCAATAAAGGTGAGGCCCTGTCGTGAGGGGCATCCCAACAGGTCCAGGTGGGCAACTGTCAAGGTAGGAAGAGACAGACTTAACAATCCCACCTCATGGAGGAAGCAGTTTTATCAAAACCAATTACAGAACAAAAGGGGTGGGAATCCTCTCTGTTTACACTGTGTGAGCTTATTCTGGGCAGCTGCACAAAGGAATCACCAAGACTACTCAGTCGATACAGGGTATTTGTCTGCCGTGGTTTACAGCAGCCATGTTCATTAAGTTGCTCAAGGGACATGAAAATGCAAAAATCTAAACAGCACCTTTCAGCTTTTCAAGGTATAAGTTATCCTCAGATAAGGACTGAGACCTGTGTGCTTGGCCAAGGTCTGCTTCCACTTACAGGGAGTAAGGAAGAGCCCTATGAAATCCTATTTGTGAGAAGCAAATGCATAAGTGACTCTGATCACAGTCAAAAGAACTCAGCTACAAAGGATTTCTAAGTCTTGAAAGAATTCAGTGTATTTTCCCCAGTCAAAAGATTTCAGCTATAAAGTATTTCTAAGTCTATTTTCCCCAATCAAATTTGCTTGTTAAAAACTACCATGGAACACAGAATAACTTCAACCTTTAGATTTTTTTTTAAGTTAACTCTTGAATATTGAATAATGGCTACTTTGCATGTTGAGTTTAATGCTCACTACATCTCCCTTTCTGGTTTAGATTCCCTTGCTTCTGTTTGTGGACTGAGGCTACTCCATCGTCGACAAAAGCGAATAATAGGCGGGAAAAATTCTTTACGGTAAATAATTGGTAAAGACAAATAATTTTGAATATAAAGCTTTTAAGACATGTATTTGCCCTAAGTGGTTTGCCTAATTGACAATTTTCTTGTAGGCTTGTTGTTTGTTTTTCTTTCAACTTGTCATGATGTAGGAGTAGAAATATACCCAAAGCAAATTTGGTAGGAAATGAAAAAGTATTAATCGATAAATACGTAGGCTTGTAGTTGAAAATCTGTAGATGCTTATGAGTTTAGTCCTTGAATGGGTTAAATTTTTAACTTACAAAATAGCCATTTTACTTTTATCAAAAGATATCTATCTATCAGGATGTGAGCTATAAAAAGAGAGCTATGAATGTAGTATGAGGTTTAAAATGCCACCTACACCAAAAAGGCCTGGGTATGATTCACTGCCTAAGACCTTATTTTCTTTCACAAAATAAGCTTTGATGATGACACAGCTAAAAAACCAGGAGGCACTGGCTTTACTTTCTTAACAGTTGTGACTAAACACAAAAATATATATATATTAACACAATCTTACAAAAGGCCTTGTGAAAAATACACTAACAGTATCATTACATGTCACTGTGCAGCCTATTTCAAGGTACACGGACAGCACCAATCAACCCATTTCAAAGAAGGCACTGCCCAAGTGGGGGAGCTTCAAAGAACAGTAACAAGAGGGAACCCAGGAAAATATTTAAACACAGCCAGATAAAGTAAAGTAGGATGACTTACCTTAGTAAAGAGACAAATGAGATAGCAGATAATGCGTTGCACAGGAAGAGACTGAGAATTCTTGTCTCAGAATATGTGTTCTAAGGACACTTGCTGAAATGCAATGATGACAAGTAATGTATTGCACAATTCAGTTGGAGCAAGGAAGCTGGTCTCATCATAAATCAGTACCGGGATGTTAGATGAAGCAAAAAGGTGAGAAAAATCAAATAGTGCACGCAGAAATGCTTCAAAATCAAGAACGGGAGTATACATACATACCAGAAAAAGACTCAATGTCACAAGAAGTCATTAAGACAAAGAACTTGAGGAAGTTGAAAAGAACTGGATGCTTACATATGTACCAGCAAATCCAAAGCTGTTTGAACTCCCCCATTTTAGAAAAAATGTATTAAATCCTACCTTCCAAAACTGAAAAGTGTCTAAATTGTTTTATTATTTATGGGAAGTAAATTTCTCCACCTCACTTTAAAACATTTGGCACTCAAAACTCTGAGATGCTGGACTAGATGATCCCTGGCAGCTCTTGTCCTAGCAGACCCATTCAAGTTGACAGTACTCAGAAAACACTCAGACTACAGACCATCTGTTGCTTACTCTTAGATGCTGCTGTTGCTTACAGGTGCATCTCTCTTCCTCTCCCTTCTCTGATTCCTAATCTATTAAACCAGCAAAAAAGAATCCATCCTGTATTCACAGGTACGCAAATATGGCCACATCTACTATAAAAAACAGACAATCACAGGCTGACAAAAGGTACTCATCTATACTTGAGACTTCTACAGTTGCTTTACACCTCTTGCTTTGCCAGCTTCCTTTTTCATGAAGACAGGGATGGATGCTGGGTTCAGCTTCTTAAGAAATTCCCCTTTCTCCTCTCCAGTTGACAGGAAATTTCTGGTTTGTTGACTT
Source organism: Edolisoma coerulescens (assembly GCA_013397115.1). Lineage (NCBI taxonomy): Eukaryota > Metazoa > Chordata > Aves > Passeriformes > Campephagidae > Edolisoma > Edolisoma coerulescens. Next base: position 526,960 of record VWZW01006099.1, on the reverse strand, counting down.
GGACGGTATTTGGCGAGGAACCCACAGAATGTATTTTTGGTCCAATGAATGCAATCTGAGAAGGGAAAATTCAAATAGCTGACGGCGGGAGGAAGTACTCAGAGTGCTGGATGCCCAAACTCTCTGTAAAGTAATCTGGACCATTGTTAAATGGAATTCTGAATACTGCAGGAATATAAAGGTATTCACCACCGTTAATGAACAGCAGATTTTGTAAGCTGTGTCAGTCAGAGAAAGCCAATAGGATGCACATTGCAGGTAACTGAGCAGCTACCTGAGTTCCCCCACTGCTGTGGCCTGAACACCATGTGTCACTCCTCTGCAGGGGTGGCTGGCCGTGGCAGGTGGCACTGCGGCTGAAATCCTCTCATGGTGACGGGAGACTCCTGTGTGGTGCTACTCTCATCAGCAGCTGCTGGGTCCTCACTGCTGCACACTGCTTCAAAAGGTGGGTCTCTCTTCAACAGTGCACTGTGTTTCAAACTGTTTTGTTGTTCTGGGCATAGGAAAAACCATTCTGGTTCAAGCCCATGGAAAACTGTTCCAAGAGTTGGCCTTTGGTTTTAAAAAACCCTTCCACTCAACCTCCTTTCCCTCAAACAAACAAAACACCCTAATGCATTGAAATTATTTGGGTGTTATTGTTCATGTGATTTATATTCACAACTGCAGCATTTTCATGAAAAAATATAGACAACACTTCTGACATTTTAACCTTCTGTTCCAACAAAAACGCAGCTTACGGCTTTCAGGTTATAGTGAAGACAACTGAGCAGACACCAAACACAGGGACTGTAATATTTCGATTAATTTTGGTAACAACAGATCTTGGCAGTGATAGACATTTTTACTGTATCACAGCAGTGACTAAATGCTGGACTTGACTGCGGATGAGGTTACTGAAGTAAAAAAGTATCAACATGCACAATAAGGAAGCTAATCTAGTATTTTAAACTTTCAACAGTGATTATTTCATTGGAATGGGCTGGGAAAAAAGAATAGAAGAGCAGTACAGTTTTGAGGGTGTTTGCTAGAATTTGCTCAAGTGGGCTGCAAATGGTTCAAATTTTGACTTTGAGCCTTTCCTTTTGCACACTAGTAACTAAAATCAAGAGTCAGACACACTTTTACTCAAATGCAGAGTGTTACCTTTGCTCAGCATCAGATGCACATCTTTTCATGTTTCCTGAAATCACAAAGGACTTTCCTTGGTAATATTTCAAGCTGAAATAGTCAAACTCAGTAAAATTTCCTGCTATTTCAACTGATGTCCCAGGCGTTTCTGCAGAACTGCGGAAGCACTTCCGTTGCTTTCATCAAAATTCATAGACAACGGCTTCCTATTCCCCTGTTCATCATCTCTGTAGCGATTACCAAGGATGCTACCTGAGGTCTTGAGAAAGCCTTTGACTACAGGCTTGAAAACTGACTGTGGTGCCAAGGAGTGCCCATTTTGGATACTCTGCTGAGCATCCACATGATGGGGCAGCAGCATGGCTGGAGCAAAGTACACTGTGGTACTTCCAGATTGGTGCAGCCACTCGAGGGGCTCTACAGGCTACCCTGAAACTGTTACCTGTGGTCTCAGTGACCAAATTATTGTTTTGTCCCAGAAGTTTCATTTAAACTGCAGTTAGACCTAAGCATACAGCTCCAACAGCATGTGGATGCACTTCTCTTCACTGCAAATGAGGGAAAGGCACATTTAGCTCTAAGCTGGCTTTGCACAGTCTGGGCTGAACTACCAAATGATCTCAGAGTGATTTTAAGGGATAGGTTTCCAAGAGCTATCTATAGATCAAGTGCCTTCTTCAGATACTTTCCACAGATGGACAAGAGAAAGGCCAGTATACCATTTCTCATATCCTGGAAATCGGAACACTGCTTAAGTAACCAAAGTTGTCTCATCTGTACTATGGATAAAAATTAAGCATAATTTTATGCATGATGATTAGAACTGTCAACCAGTACTACAGTGGAATTACTGGTTTCTATACTTTTGCAGATACATAATTTAAGATAAAATGTTTGAAGCTATTTTTAATTTTATAACCCACCCATCTTACTAGGAAGTTTTGTCCTGAGTTATTCCAACAGCTACAGGGAAATTGGAAGGTCTGTAAATTAAAAAAAAAAAAAAATTTGGATAATTGGAAATATGAGGCGTAGGAAAAACCTCTTCATTTATCCTATACAGAAGGTCATCTTGAGATGAACAGATGTTTGCTCACAGCCTGCAGCTCTCTCTCCATAAAGCCTAGAAGTGAAATTTTGCTCATGGAAGACCTGAAGGAGATCTGCAGAATCAGACCAAGAAAGCTTTACAGGCAACCAGGAATGCAACCCAGAACCAGAAGAAATATTCAGTGGTACAGCTCTATATTATGCAGAAAACTGTAATGTTCCTACTCTGTCTGCTGCTCCTCAGGCAAGCTTTAGCAAGCTATGGAGACCAGTACATCGCTGGATGGTATAAAATGAACAGGCGTAGGTTAAAAGGTGATGGGACACTGTGGGTTATTTTCTGCAAGCATATTAGAAATTTCCTGTTAAAGGCTATGAAGGAAAGGGAGAAATAAAAGGAAAAATATTTCTGTTACCTTAGCCAGATTTTAAAATAAATACATGTACCCAACAATATTCTCTTGTTCGCATTTTGCCCAGGAAGGGCTGTGTGTCCTGTAATACAAAAATCTTCAAAGGCATGCACAGAAAATTGTTATTTCAGCCTTGGTAATAATCTCTAAAGTATTTACCATTTAGTCCATGGTGTGAAAGAAATTTGGATTATATCAGATGCAAAACAAGCCTATGATTTACAGGCCTCCTGTCAGTTTGACAATAGGTGCTTGTGATGCACGTACACTTTGTCATCCTTGCTATAACTTCAGTTGATGTAAGAGGTTTTTATTAAGTTACCTAAGCCTCTAGAATTTCTCAACCAGCCTACAAAGCAGGCCTGAACACTGTTTTCATTCCAGTAATTACTGGAGCACTGCAATGATGTCAGTACTCGGGCTGTCATTGCAATTACTGGCAGTTTGTGTTACCCTTACTAAATAAATTTATAACGCACACCTTGTACATTTGAAGTAAGTGCCAGTCACGGCAGATGGCCGTAAGAAACTTGCCTGTGAAAATATACAAAAAGGAACATAGCACAACCTGAAACCTCAGGAGTTACATTCTTTAGGACACACTGAAGTGTCAGTGTAAACATTTGAGAAAGCATTTTTGCTCTTTAAAAAAAATATTGTGGTAACCTTAGCTAAGTGAACAATAAACTGATGAACTCTGTTTGCATGCTCAGGATGTGACTTTGCCCTATTTGTTTTCACCTCCATCTCAGGTATGGCAACAACACTCGCAACTACGTGGTGCGGGTTGGAGACTATCACACGCTGGTGCCGGAGGAGTACGAGGAGGAAATCGGAGTCCAGGAGATTGTGACGCACAAGGAGTACAGGCCTGACAGCAGCGACTATGACATTGCCCTGGTGAGGCTGCAGGGGCCCGAGGAGCAGTGTGCAAGGTTCAGCACCCACGTCTTACCTGCCTGCTTGCCACTGAGGAGGGAGCGGCCACAGAAAACCGCTCCCAACTGTTTCATCACCGGATGGGGTGACACAGGTAAAATCATTTCTGTGCAACAATCTGATTATCCGAGGCTGCTTTAAAAAAACCCTCAAATAATTAAAATAAGAAAAGGCTCAAAATGAAAGCATTTCACTCTTTTTAAATAGGGGAATATTTTCTCTCCTGATCCTTAACCAGGAGTGACAACATTTTGTTTACTGAATATAGTTTGTGTTTGGAAAGCAGTGATTAACCATGTCACTCTAAATCACAGACCCTGTCACTAAAATGGCCTCATTAAGACTGACAAGCAGGAATAAAAAGCTTATTTATTGCCAGGCACACCATGCACAGCAGCTTATCACTCCCTGCCTCAGTACATAACTAACAGCTCTAACATATTTAAGGTTTCAAAGGTAAGGACCATGAATATTTTAATTTTAGAAAGGTTATTTAAATTACAGTACTTCAATAGAAAAATGAATGGAAAATATACACGTAATAGAATTTCAAATAACATTTTAGTGTTCCTTCTTATCACTGACATTTTCAACTAGCTTTGATTTAAATAATAGAACATCTTGCCAAAATTTACAAGAGCCTCAATGCAATCTGCATTCCAGGCTTCTACTCACTTTTTCCGGTCAGTACAAGATTCTTCCTCTTCAAAGGTCTTTGTCCTTTAAACGTTTCACAAATTAATAACCATGTCTTACTTTTATGTTTTTGTGGTGCTGAACACAGTGCAAGACAGCAACCACACTTGAGCCTTTGTTCCAGTGACTCACTCAAACTGGCAAGGAGACAAGGCACGGCCAAGTCTCCGTTCCTCCTCTTTACATGCACTAATCTGTGTGCACAGATGTCGGGGTCACTGTACTACAATAAATGAGAGACGTGTAGGGTGGGTTTTTTTGCTAAAAACAATTGTTAATTCATTGCCTAGCTCTGTCTAGCCTTTTTACATAATTCACTGAAAGTCCTGCAATACTGTTAACTTGGGACATCTATTTAAGGAAATATTAACCACTGCAGTAATTGGCTTCAATTTATGGTAAGAAATTACATCATTGCAGTACCTCAGCTGACATTTCACACTTACTATATGAATCATAATTACTTCACAAGTTATAAGATCTTACTTAAAAAAAGGCCAAACCAACACTGGCTTTCATTTTCCACACTTCCAACTGAAAGAGGTGCAAGCTATGGAAAAAAAGTAGAAAGATCCATTTGGATGCTCTACTTGGAAGCCACCAGAAGACGCAACACCTGTCAGGCTGAGCTACACTAGATTTGAACTGGTGACATAGAAATGAAGTATTTCTACTGCTTTACTCTCAACTGCTCAAGACTCCCAAGAATTGCTTCCACATAGAGGTATTAAAGCGTATGTTCTTCTGTAGAAGACACAGAGTGCTCAGAATAAACCAAACTCCAGCCTTGGAAAGATCCGCAGAACACACGCAGAAAAGCTACTTTTTTAAAAAGCATCTATATTTTACATTTACAATATTTATAGTATTTAGTATTATATTTAATGCACTGTTTTTTTCAGTAGTCTTGCTTCCAGTAATTTTATGTAATGACAAAGCTGTGGGAAGGCCCGAGAGCAAAAATTGGATGAAATCACATACATGTTTCCAAGACCAAGCACTGTAATGTGACAATAATTTGGATCTCCTTTTTAGGACGGGCTTATTCAAGAACATTACAACAGGCTGCCATCCCCTTACTTCCCAAGAGGGTGTGTGAAGAGCGCTACAAAAGGAGATTCACAGGAAGAATGCTCTGTGCTGGAAACATGCAGGAACAGAAACGTGTTGACAGCTGTCAAGGGGACAGCGGTGGACCACTGATGTGTGAACGCCCTGGGGAAAGCTGGGTTGTGTATGGTGTGACCTCCTGGGGCTACGGCTGTGGGGTCAAGGATTCCCCAGGTGTCTACACAAAAGTATCATCTTTCGTACCCTGGATTAAAAGTGTGACCAAACTATGAATGTCCGTAATGAAAACCAAACTTTGAGGCAGGACAACTTGAATGGCACATGCAGTGCACAGCTGGGGCCCACAGTGGGTGGAAACAGACATTTTCCTGATTTGTGTGTTTTTCTTTTTATTAAATCCAAGCTGTATACACACAACCCTTCCAGTCAGGGATTACTATCCTCCCTGTTCCAGAAGTTTAAATATTGCATGAACAAGTTACCATGGATCTAAGGGGAAAAGTGATTGCCACGTAGAGTAATACTGGAGCAGGACAGCTGGAGACTTTGCTGAGACTCACTGCCCACAAGACTAGCTCCAAGCTATTTATGCTTCAAGCTTCTCTACAATTAATATCAGATCTCAATTAATCTTCAGCCTAGTTTATTTAATCTATTATTACTATGATTTTACACTCAATCCCCTAAATCTGACTCCTGTTTCAGTAGCTAATGAGACCATTTGTAGACTGATTCTTGCAAAGTAATTCTGAATATATATTAAATGCAGGAAGGAAAATAATGGTCAATAATCAGATCCCCAGGTAGTCTGCTGAACATCCTCACAGGTTAGTGTGCATTAAGTACATTCCCAAGCGAAACAGGCAGTGCACTGACAGTTTCCCCACAAACGTCCTGCACAGCTGCAAGAGCAACCACTTATTTTCTCTCCTCTATATAAGTAACATTTGTTGTAGTTCTGAAATTCGTAATTTTGAGTATATACAGCATTTTGGAGAGGATTCACTTTTCCTGTTTACCACTAGCTGTCAGTACAGTGTCAGACTAACAAACATCCCAATCCTCTCACTGCTGGGCTTTCCTCAAGTAGTGCAAAGAACCTCTGTGAATCCTACCAGAGAAAGTTATACATACAATGGAGCTGTTGAGCCAAAACTTGTCTGAAAAGGTTTACGAAGTCTTAAACTATGTTTTCCACAAAATAATATTTAGACAACTCTCTCCTGCTTAGCTGCAACACTGGCTCAGACTGATCTCACAGGAAAGCTTAGTTTTCAGTGACTTCTATAGCACTGACACATCTTGATTCCATTTAGTTCCTTTTCCAAATACTGTTCCCCATGCTATGAAATCCCTAACAACTTATTATAAAAATGCACTGATAATCAACTTACTGTCCTTCTAGAAAGGGCCACCACACTGAACCTAGAACACAGGAGGAAATCACCCTTAGTGCAACACCGAAGGGTATCAGTCTGGAAATCGCCTGGGAACTGGCTCAGTGGGGAGGGAGCCAGGACAGCTCAGCACTACCTCTACAATCCCTGTCAAAGGCCATGCTGAGTTATCTCCAAGTGTGCTCTACCCATCACATTAATAACTTTGCTCATAAAAACCAAACTGAAAGCTGTGGGCCATGAAACACTCCAGTGTGACAAGTGTGGCAGATGAGTGTGACCACATAGTGATTGTGCAAACTGTGACTACCAGTGACTGTTTCCCAGTTTCCTATTCCCCAAACTGGCTATGACTGTGTTGTGTGGTGTTTTGTGGAAAAGTGGGGTGCTTGCATTCATGCTCTAAGTGGGCAGTCATTCATTTCTGTATGGTTGTGTGTCTCTCTGGTGTTGTAACAAATATCCAAGACAACTCGCTTGCATACGAAGTGGCAATGATATTGCAGAAGCCCATGTGATTGAACATTTGGCCCTTAATCTCTCTGACCTCAAACTTAAGTTTTCAAGGGTCAGGACTAATTATTGTAACTGGTGCTAAACTAGTACACGAGGTGCTTTAATATATTTTAGTTCTCTGCAATTCCATACTACGTGAAATAGCGTGAAATATTTGAAAACATCAAAAACCACAGTACTGTGACCACCTACTGTTAGACCAATGCGAAACACTGTGCTAGTGAACTTTGAAAACATTAAATTTTTACTTCTACATAGCCCTTAATTACAGGGGAACTCCCGTCTGTCAAAATGTATCTGCTTGTAACATCTGAGCTTCGCTGTAAAAGACCCAGAGACTTGTGGTGAAGTAGGCTACATAGTGCAATATATGCGTTGTATACAGGCGAAATAATCATCTTTTAAATAGTTGCACCACAAAAATAGGATACTTTGAGGGGAGGGGGAATTAAGCCTGCATACTAAGTGTAGTAAATGTTTAGATTTAGTACAGTACTTTTGTTAGTTTTGCTCTTTTAATAGAATGCTTTGTTAGATTTTCAAATGTTGCACTACTGTTTTCATGCTGAGCATGCCTTTTCAGTTTTTAACATAAAATGAAATTGTCTCCATCTTATGCCATTCTCATTTTTGTTCAGTGAGCCTGATGGTGTACATGTACACAATAAAAACTGCCACACTGACTCCAATTTCTATACGTTAATTAATGCTGTGGATGTACAAGCACTGCTGCAGAACATCAGGTGGGTAAACCTCACAGGAGCTTTATTACCTGAGATTGAGGGCTCTTCAAAGCATCTTCTTCAAAGCATATAAACTTAGGGCTATTTTCTCAGAGGGAAGTTTGTCCCTGAATGACAGAATTCCCAGTGCTTTAACTCAGACCAGTTACATTGTCCTAAGTTCATCCTACGCTTTTAAACCTGTTTAACAATGTGCTAATGGTGGCACAAACCATGAAAACAGTTGGCACTTCTGTTACCAGATGAGATGACCATCCTAGGAGATGTCATCTCTCAGGTTCTGCAGCACCATGAAGATTTATAGTTAGATGCAATCCTCCTAAACTTCCCAAGTTTTTGTTCATTTTCCAGAGAATATGCAGAGAAACATCACTGCAACTGACACACAAAGCCTCCTTAATGTTTATCTTACTCGACCCTGAACAACTTCCCAAAGCAAAAGGGCCAGTCTGCCTGGCATTTGTCCACGTAAGATAAGCAAGTAACTGCCCTTGTAGAACAGGTGTGTTATTTTCTAGAAGCGCTGAGGTTACTACAGAAGTTCAATCTTCTTGGGACAAAAGGAAACTCACAGTACACACCCCAGATTGTTGGCTACCAGGCTTGGCAGCCACCACCTTGGAATCCTGAGCAGGAAGAATGCCATATGATAGGGCTGTTTAAGAGGAGAGAGTAATCACACACCACCAATTAACAGGTGTGCTATCACTTATTACAGCGCCACACAAGAACACACATTCAATTCAACTGGACTTCCGCTAGGGCAGAAAAAGTATACACTTGAAAAAAAATCTGAAGTTTCCTATGACAGCTCCCTTATCTCCCTACTGAACACAAGCACCAGAAGTCATTTCCTCAGATCTAATCCACGCTGTAATTAGAGCCCCCAGTTCTGCTCCATTCACTTCAAGCAGGAATCCTGACCTCAGCTGATAAACACTCAGCAGCAATTACACCACATGCTGATCGTCTCAATTCTGGCTTCACAGATTTTGTTTCCCAGTCCTTTCAAAGCCTCTCTTTCCCCTTAACGTTTCAGTTTCCAACTATTTGCAAAAAAAAAAATCTTATTATCTGAAAGATACGCTGTGAGAGTTTGTACCAGCTTGGCTGGTATTTTCTAAACAGTATATTTACTTTCAAGTACAGTATCTTGAGTATGCAATGATTCACCATCTACTGGATCTCCATCAGTTTTCTTCAATATGGATCCCTCAGCAACCGCAACTGAAAAAACCAGCTCTATTGTAAGTCACTGTTTCTGCCCTGCAGTACTTACCTCTGATTCAAGACAGTGGCTCCCACACAATGCATCAGCCACCTGAAACCACGGATTCTGCCACACTTAAGGCCCAAAAGGTGTGTCCTCAGAACAAGCAGATTTAGCATGTGTAAGTAATTCTGACAAACGTGCGGGTCTAGTCTTAGTCACCAGCAGTCTTTGAAGAAAGAAGCCACACGTGCAGCCAAAGTCATGTCTCTTTATTGACTTATTCATACATTCGAATGCTTTACATTCACACAGACACCAAAATTACGGCTGTAGTTTCCACATCCATTTTCCAGACTTCAAAAACTTACCCACAGCTTCTGCAGCACAGGCACACTCCTTGCAACAGCCTTTCTAACACACTTCGAGAGCAGAGAAGCCATCCTTGAAGGTGCAGCACAGCCACTCAACTACCAAAACCATTACTGTAATAGTTTAAGGCTTAGTAACAGCCCAAAGAGTGGAGCAGCACATCCCCAAAAGCAGCGCAAAACGAGATCCTAACTGTATTTGTCTGTATAGAAGCAGTCAAGGCTCATTTTAGGCACAGTAAGCTGGGTTCCAGCCCCTCTTCATCAAGATCATCATGGACTGCAGCAGCTCTCATTAAAGCTCCAAAATTTAACTTCGTTTAAAAATAGAGGTTAAAACCTGGCCTAAAATTAGCTTTTGCTACCTCTACTTGACAACCAGAAATATTACTGCTCCCAAAAGGCATCAATTCCAGACGACTAAACACATCCATCCTACCCTAAGCAAAAATTAACGTATTTAGTCACAGCTACTCCCAGAATTCAGATGCGGAATTTAGCCCCATCTTCTTCTGTCATCATAACTCAAGAGGGTTTTTCCCCTGTAAAAACAAGTTTGAGGCAGTTTAATATTGCTACTGGAAACACAAACAAGACAGCAATCATCACTGAACAGCAGGACGCTCTCCTAAGAGTTGTAAAACTGCTCTGAAACAAAGCTGCTCGCATCAACTTCCAATCTCCCTCGCTCCTGCAGCTGCAGATTTCTCTCGGTACTCACATGCTTATCGAAAAAGACATTCCCCTTGCACAGGATAACCCTGAGAAATCTCTGCATTCGGATGCTTCTAGTTTGGCAGGTAAAGTACCGGCAACGCGCTTTTTATGCTAGGAATAGCGCATTATGTCTACTAATACCTCTACATCCAAAACCAATTCCTCCTAGTCACACTAATTCGCTTGGTTATACTTTTCTGTCCCGAAAACACGTAAAAATGAAGCATGCCTTAAAATAAAACACCAAGCCGATACCTTGATTTTAAAGGACAAAAAGAGTAATCGCTAAACATAAACTAACAAATCTGTATTATTCCTGCCCCAAACCTCACCTCTGAAGAGCTTATTAGGTAACACACAGCCAGTCACATACTTTTTGGGAAGAGGATCTTCAAGAAGTACACCTCCATACTTTCAGCTTCTGCGCTCCTGTGGAATTAAACGAAAAAAAAAAAGTTTAAAAACTGGGCTGCAATAGCTTACTAGGGGGGAAAAAGGGAGAAACCTGAAAAACCAATCAACCAAAAGACACCCAAAAAAGGGGGAGACGGCTAACCTCACGGCAGACTCGGTTTGTTACTTGCCACAGTCAACGACTCATACCCACGAGAGGGTAAAAGTTTTGCCAATTAGCAAGGCCCTGCTCTTCCATGCCTAGGAAGGGAGTCAGCCACAGGAGGCAGCTCCCATGGAGTCATGGATCCCTGCTCCCCACTCCGCCGCCACGTGGCGGCCGCCATTTTCCCTTCCTCTTTCCCTCCCTCACGCGGGCCTGGGCCCCGACCCCGGGCCGCCGCCGCCCTGCTCCCACCTATCCTCCCTGTCACGGAGCCCACCCCGTCACGGAGCCTACCTTCTGTCTGCTCCGCTCCGCTCCTCTGCCGCTGCGGAGGAGAACGCGCCCGATCCGCGAGCACCGCCGCCGCCACCGCCGCTTCACCTTCACCCTCACCCTTCCCGCGCCCCCTCAGCGCCAACGGCCGCGCCGCGCGCGCGCGCGCCCACGCGGAGCCCCATCCGCACGCGGCCGAGCCCACACGCGCCGGCGGCGGGAACCGGGCACCGCCGGGATCCCGGCCTGAGGGCGGCGCTTCAGCCGCTGGGCGGGGCCACGGCGCGCACGCGCCCTGAGCTCGGCCGCGAGGGGAACGGGCGGACGGGAAATGGCATCGATCCCTCCCCTTTGGATTGCCGCTCCTTCCCGGAGATACCGAGTAGCATCCCCGGGGGCAGACGGGTTAAGGCACTCTCCAAAACAAAGCAGAGACCTTCAGCTGAGCGAGACAGCGATGCTGCTTTCTCTGTGTAGATACACGTGTGTGTAAGCTTGGTCCCGTCGTAAGATGGGCCTTAAATGCTGCAACGATACTGCTTGCTATATGAAAACCACGGACTAAAATAAAAAGCAGAGGTCGTGAAAGATGTGCTAGAAAAATGAAGTCATCCCTCTAGGTGAACACAGGTCATTTTCCTCTTCCAGCCCATGTAAGCAACTGCATGCTGGCCAAATGTCCACACCATCATTTTTAGTTAGAACAGCATAGAACAGAACAGAATATTCCAGTTGGGAGGGACCTACAAGGATCATCAGTCCAAACGTCCAACCACCACAGGGCCTACCAGAAGTTAAAGCCTGTTGTTATAGGCATTTTCCAAATGATTTTTAAATTCTGTCAAGCCTGGAACCTCAACCACCTCTCCAGGGACCCTGTTCTAGTGTCTGAACACCTTCTCATAAAGAAATGCTTCCTCATGTCAAGTCTAAATCTCCCCTAATTCCTACACAGCACAGCAGCTTATTTAACTATTATTAGCCATCCTCAGTCCAGGGAAGACTCAAGTTCAATGTATGTTTTTCAGATAATCACCCTTACTTTGTCTGAATTCCTCTTCCATTCGGGTTTCCCTAGCCCTTGGTTTCAGCTGTTGATTACTTTCCTGCTCCCGGGATTTGCCCTTCGCTGACTGTTGTGCTTTCTCCATCCATGGAGCCCAGAGAGACAAAAAAAAAGTGGCTTTTGCCTTTGAGCTCCAGGAATTTGTGGACCGGAAGAACTGAAAAGAAATATTATATGAAAGTAGATAAATCAAAGACAGAGGCCAAGAAGGTCTTATTTGTAAGCAAGGATCTTTTCCCTTTTCTTACTACCTGTTATTACTTTACTGTTTCTTTAAGAGATTATAGAGATGGGTATTATACAAGAAGTTTAGACTTCTTAATTTTAAGTTGCATCATTTCTCTGTAATGAATGCAGTATTTTGTTCATGTAGGTTTCTCCTAGTTCCCACACGCCCAAGCAGCTTTTGCCCAGTTAGATAAGTACATTTTTATATTCTGTTCTGAGTTTGTTGATAACAGTGAATTTTCCTTTGGACATTCATACCAACTTTAGAGGTTTCTCCAAAGAAAGCTTTTCTCATGTCTGTGTAGGCTGATGCATTGGCACAACTATTGAATCCCCAAGGCAAATGATTTGAATAAATTTTCCTTGTTATCTTAAAAATAGCAAACTCCGGAGATCTTTCTCCAGAGCATTAGCAAGTGCTGGCACGAGAAATAAAAAGTAAGCAGGAAGCAAAAGGAGTAAAACAAGCAGCTGCATAAAGCAGCAATATTCACTCACAGCAAGAGTAAGCAGTATTTTTCATTTCTGAAAACATTTCATGCTGCTCCTGTGCTGCTGGATTGTGCTGTAACTCGGTGTCTAGCTGCAAGAGCTGCTAACCAACCTGGAAAAGGACAACTTCTGTGAACACGAAAGTCACTTCCACACAGCACTACATTTTCTTATCAGAGTTTATTGTTGCACTTCAAATACCATGCCACTATCAGAATAATATCTATTTTTTTATTTAAAAAAACTCTGAGAAAAATGTTTCCAGCAATTTTCATTCAATGTGAATGACAAGAGTATTACATCTATAAACATTGAAATATCTATTTAATTTCTTCCTGAGGAAGTTTCACATTTTTAAGCAATGAAAAAGGGTATTCTGTACAAGATAGTCTGCAAATCATTCAAACTAATTCTTTCTGCACAAGTAGAACTGGGAATATGTCACAGTATTCTCAGGAATGTTAGCTCAAATAATTAGGTGATTTCAGACCAGGCTCTGTGTTTACACCCCCAAATGGTCAATATCTGCTCAGAACCACACGTTGTTTTTTAATGGCACTGATGTCTGCAGAAAGCAAATTTCAGAATCATGTTTATGAAAATGAAGATGAAACTCACAAAATCAAGCAGTTGTTAAAGAAATTGCTTGTGCAGTTACCTACCAGGGGAACAGAAACGATGGCTGTGTTACCAGCCACAACTGAACACCTGACTTGGACTAGCAAACAGAGATTCCTTGCAACAAATCCATTTTTTTAAGAGTACTAATACTGATAGTCTGTTTCTGGAAGGCAAACACTGCAGGTAAGCTGTGAATAGAAGAGGTTACACTTTGTCAGGTAACACGTGTGGTATGACCTGGTTACTCAGCTGTACTCATGTGCATCCCCCTGAGACACACCCAGCTGCTGTCTGCATTCTGTGCTCAGCCTCGTCCTCCTTCACCAGGCTGGCTGCATCTTAAAAGTGCTTCTTAAAGGCTCCTGTTAAATGTAAGAACACATTTAAATAGAATAGTTCTGGAATAAAACCCCCCATGGCTTCATACCATCCTTTTACAAACAAGTAATAATCCACCCAAGGCCGTGCACGTGGAGGATTTACTGTCCCAGTGCCTTATGGTGACCACGGATGGGCTGTAAAATTCCCCAGGGGACAATGTGACCAGTGTCACCACTCTGTCCTTGACTGCCCACTCATTCTCTCAGGGCCTTGCTTTCCCAGGGCAAGAAGACAGAGAGGGAATTCTTTAAAACAAGGAATGAACCAGGAATGTGGCTGAAGGCCATTCCTCCTGCATGTAGGAGGTACTCAATCTGTGTTCTCACCCTGAAAACATCAGGCACTTGATAGTGCCCAAGGTTTTTCCCATTTTCCTTTATTTTATAATGCTGTTACACTCAAGAACATGGAGTAACTGCGGCAGCACTGCACAACAGGAGCTTTGTGCAATCCCTGCATTTTTAAAACGTTTGAGTGATGTTACACCAGGTTGTACCAAGTAAAATCAATCATGACAGGATGAAAACCCCAGGTATTCTCTCCAGTTATTCAATTTAGCTGTAACAAATCTATATGGATGCTTGCAGGATGCACTGGCTGTCCATAGCATGCAGAGTATTTGCTTTTACAGATGTTCAGAATCCAGAGTGTTTCTTTTATCAAATAAGAATTACTTTAAGACAAGTCAGCTTTTGAGACAAATCCATATGACTGAATATTTGAAGTGAAATGAAATTCTCATTCTAATAAATAATAGAGATGTTCATCTTAAAAAATGTCTACTCTAGTAGGTCCTCATCCTTAATCATGCATATTCCCTTAGCAAAAATGTGCTGCGTAAAGAATATCGTTATATACAGCAAATTTGTCTAGATTTTTTTCTTTACAGGCCTATCAAAACCACATATTACATAGACAAAAATCAATAAATAATAAAGATTACCAGTTAGAGGTACAGTAAGGATCTCAACATCTGTTTTCTGTTTAGGAAATAACAGACTGGTTTCCATTCCATTACTTTGAAAGTTCAACTGTATGATTACATAAATGTTTTAAAACAGCACTGAGACAATAGGAAGTTTTTCCACCATTTGAAGCATGTTTTTAAATATTCACCCTGAAACAAATGATGAAAACATTACAGAGCTACTGTATAAAGCCTTGCATTTAGTACTGTAGTTCTCTTTTGTTTTCACTAGCCCTTCATGCCTTTAGAAACACTCAGAGCCAAAGTTCAGTGAGGAGCATTAAGGCCACACTTAGCTGAAGTTTCCAGTGATCTTCTTCCTCAACTTCTAAGCACTATTGGTTGGACTTTATCTCCCATCTAATCTGATGCATTGAGAGATGTACTGTTGAGAACTATCACATCAATATCTGCCTGCAAGGGTGGATATTTGTGTTTTCCCATGATTCGAGTGTAATTTTCTACCATGACTACACACTGTGTTTATTTTTTTCCCCTCTAAAGCTTGTAACTAATATTTAATACCAAGCATGTTTGACATATCTGGAAACAGAACTGGTATTTTCATCTGGAAATCTGGTAATTTTTGCAGTTGACATAATCTGAAGGTTGCAGAAAGATGCTACAATTTTGATGAGGTTGAGGGGGAAAAAGCAGAGGTTAAAGGCAAATAAATTAAGGGAAAAATAGTGGTGCAAATTAAGGCAATAAAAGTAAGGATCTTTTTCTGCTTTTAATGAATTTTTCATTCATTTCAGTGGAGTCACTCCTGACTCACAGAAACGTAAGCCCACAGTGCAGAGTCCAAACCTGGCTGCTCACAGAACCAGGAGTGAAAGCCTCTTCCTTGCCCTGCTCCAGTTTGGGTCACAGTTGTTGAAGTCTAATACTGCAACTTGTGTGTTTCACATACCCAATTAAATTTCTGCTCAGATAATTCACATCTCAGTCAGTACAAAACCAGACATATTAATTACAGACAAAGGCCCTTCCCACACCGTAAGGGTTTGTTGTTACAGGATACAATCGTAGGTTCTGTTTTGCTTGTTTGTGGTTTTCTTTCTACACCTGTGGATTCCAGATGCTGCTGGCTGCATTTGTTGCCACGCACAGCTAAATGATACATGGTAACTGTCCTGCTCCCCTGTGTTTGCACACACTTTGGGCATTAGCAAGCTGATTCCAAAGGCAGAAGTACTCTGGGCATTTTGTGCTACATTAAGTTATCCTATGCAACGCAATGATCGAATCCTAAGAAAAACTGTCAGTGGTCCAGCAAAGGGCTACAAAACCTACATGAGACACAATACTTTAAAACTGATATATAAAAATGTAAATATTTACCGTGAAATTGGACAGGTCATGTATCTCTGACGCTTATACCAGTTGTAAATAACTTCCACATATGTGCACAGTAGTCCACAAGTCCACAGGCCCAGAAATGTTTATGAGAAAGATCTGGCCCACCAGAGCTCTAAGAAACACATGTATTTTTACAATCCACATGCCAGCATATGGAAATAATTTCTATCCTTTACACTTTCTTGAAGAGGTATATCTTACAAGACCTTCTGGTAGCTGCTGGAAAGTTCAGGTATGATGACTGAAGTGTGGAAGGGAGATTTCAAAAAGCTCTTTTCCAATGCTATCTCACTTTCTGTAGCTCCTGTCTCAGCCACGATGGCAGGGGTTGTCCCAGTTTGTGGAGGAGTTTTGACAGTTCCACATTGTGATCTCTGTAGTAGCTTGACAGAAAGGCCCTGCACTGATGGATACAAAAGGATGGGGTTTTATTTAATAAAATGCTGTACTGCAGTTGCTGTGAACTCGAGGTTTCAAAGTTGGGTTTGGCCTGTGTGAAAACTTTACTTCCTCTTATGCAATTTATATTGTTTTATGCTATCTACTGCATGCAAGGAACTGAACTCTAAAAGGTAATTTCAAGGGAAACAAAGGTTGTCTAAAATGAACACCAAAGTCAAAGCAAAATTTGATTCTACTCTTAGATAGTCTTGTAAATTTAGAATCACGCTGAAGGTGATGCAGATACTTTTACTGCAGTGTGACTGAAATAACAGCTTCTAAAATATCTTTGTATGTAGACATGTAGCAGTTAGCAAACCCCATTTTCAGAAGTATTTAGAGTTAAAAAAGACAAGAGTTTGCACAAACACAGTCTTGTCTTATATCTGACCAAAATCCTTCTCACCCAATGATTTTCCATCAGTATGACTCTACTGATGGGAAGTTATTTATAATTTAAGTACTGTGAGAAAAAATCCCAGCTTACCTGGTACATTAATTCTTACAGCTGCTCAAACTGTAAGTTTTTATTTGCATTTTAGTCAGGCTAAACGAAATGGCAATGCAAGACAGAATCAACATGGAAGTTACAGCTAGAATAGGAGACTGAACTGCCCTTGGGTACAGGCTGCAGCATTTGATCCGATGGAAACTTCCTCATTTGGGCATTTGTCTGGGGAAGGTATTTCTAAAATTCATAGAAACAGAACCTAATCTCTCTTAAAAGTGGATTATAGGAGCGTCTGTATTACTTGTCACAGTCTAACTAGTCTTAAAGACAAGGGACCACACAAATGCACCCATCTGATCATGAGAAGAAAACCTGCGCTGTGGAACCTCTGCTGCTTTAGTCCATAAGGTAAAGGGGACAGGGCTTCAGGAGCAGCAAGTTTAGTTTTCTAAGGGGCACCAAGTTTTAGAATTTGTGGGAGTTTTTTGTTGCTGTCATTTTTTTAATGACTTCATCTTCACATCTGAAATAAAGAACTGGAAGTCTATGCACTCCATGGCTATCTTAAAACATTTCCTCTGTAGGGAAAGGTAGCCAAATAATTAACACCTACTTAATTTTGTCTTCTCTCTCTTCTCATGATTTTGCCTCTGTCATGTCCCGTATGTGCTGACTGAATGCCTGTACAATGCCAATGAGCACAATGGTTTACCTCAGAATCCATAGGAGGGTATTTTCTGCCTTTGCTCTTTCCAAGACACTTGGTTTTTCCTTCTTCCAAGAGCTGACACCAGAATCCTTTATGTGAGTCAAACCTGAAACAAACATTGTGTGGTGTTAAAATTTGTGTGTAACCAAACCTACGAGTCAGAATCCAAAGGAGGGGGTGTTACATTCCTGACTGATACAACTGAATCTGTTTTTCAGCTAATGCCAAAAATAAAGAGAAATTAATCTATTTGCTTTCTGTTTATGCATATCAGCATTCCATGTTCCACTTATGGAAGTAAAATTCCTTTTGATCCATTCAAAATTCATAGGCAATTCTCACAAAGCAGCACTTTGTCTGTCAGCTCTACTTCTGTAACAGCCAAGCGGCTCAGTGAATGATTCATGGAAAATTTAACCCCAAATTGCATTCTAAACAATTCACCCTACTGACAACTCAAAGAACTATGAGGGGCTTTATTCTGCAGGAAGCTGACTTACAGACTAGCTGGTATTTTAGGAATGTAGGAACATGTGAATATGATGAACTAATTAACTCACGTTAGGGCTTCAGAGTAATTATAATGAGGAGAGACTCCCAGAAACTTCTGTACTTCATCCATTACGGTAGATGGGTCAGTTCTCAGCTGCTGTCCATCAATAATTAGCAACTACAACAGAGAAAATAAATGGAGGTTTAATTTGAAATTCATTATTTCAAGGCTTGCAACCGAAACTTCCACCTCTGTCAAACTCCTTCATTATACAGAAGTACTGCCCCAGGAAACAATACTGGGCCCAGTCTTAATTGTCATCATCATTAATGACCTGAGAGCAGAGTTAAGTAGCATCTTAATTAAATCTGAAATTATATTGCATTGGAATCTGGTGTGACAACAGAGAAATGGCAGTGAAGGATCTAGAAAGGTAAGAAATACCGGCAGGAAATTGAGAGATATTGGTTCAGCCAAGAAAAAACTGTATTAATGGCTACTACTTTTCTAGATAAAACGTAAGGCTACCGGGCCTGGTTCTTCACTATCACAGTGGGACATAAAATCTGGCAAAAATCTGCATGACAATGCATATTATTCAATATTCACGGGTAACTTGTGGAGAAAAGTGAATGAAAACAAAATGAGGAGAATTTCATACGAGAGTCAGGATATTAAAGCATTGTGTGTCTCATGAAGAGATACAAAGCTAGCTGAAAAGAGAGTATGTGGAGAATAACACCACTAGATGCATCAGAGCTTCCTTGACACACTCCGGGAAAACAGAAGGTGCAGACTCCAGCCAACTTGTCTCAGCTACAGGAGTCCTGGATAAACAGAAGGTTGGGATTGCAGCCAACCTCTCTCTAACTGTTGGGTGGGGAGCGGTGCCAGACACGCTGCCAATGCCACAAAATTCCATTCCAGAAATAAATCTCCCAAGGAGATACTGATCATGGGATATTGTCTGGCTGGTCTGCTGTTATCACACGATGTGCACCTTTTGAGGCTTGATCTTACACAGGGCCAGACGGAGGTTAACGAGTGGTAGGATATCCCCGAGATCAGCATTCAGTAGGCAAGACTTTACAAAGGGAAACTTTTAGGACAGTATATAAATATATAGGATGAGGATGTCAACAGTCTTATTCACCTGGTAAGGTGGGAAGTAAGTGAGCCATCTTTCAATGTGGGTAGCATACCATCCAGGGGCCAGGCATCTCTTCTGGAGAGCTCTGAGCTCAGAGGGGGCTCGAGGGCCAGCTGTGATCACCTGATAGAAGCTGAATTTCAGAGCTGCGGGGTCTTCGTGGGATCGCTGATGCTGTAGAAGAAGTGACACTGCTGGAACTTTACTAGACTACAAAAGCTGGGTGAACAAGGCAAACTGGTTGCTCCTACTGACAAAAAATTCTTAACCTATCTTGTATTTTGAGCATGAACTAGACAACTGTGTCTATATACTAATTTCTGTATGTGCTGATTTTATAAATTGACTAAGTAACCGTTTTTACATGTTTACATTACAGGTAGACTTGAAAAAGTGGTTTCTGGTATTTTAACCCTTAAAATATTTTCAGGTTTAAATGACACATCTCAGCCCAAGGCTGATCACATATGGTCACTGACTGATGATTAAAAGCTGGTGCTATGCAACCCCTTTATACAGCTATATCCTGAGAGGATACACAGAGAGGATTCAAGGTGGAAACCTGGACTGGTGCCTGCCCCTGTTCCCCCAAATGCATACCTGGTACCAGGAGTACGCGCGGTCGGACGGGTCGATGAGGATGGTGATGATCTTGGCCTTGGGGATGAGGGAAGCAGCTCTCTTGGGAGCTTCCTCAGAATGGAAATAGTTGGCACTTTTCTCAAAGAGGAAGTCAGTGGTGACATTAGAAGGAGTAGGAAAGAAATCCATGTACCTGGGAAAGCAACATCACACTCAGAACTACTTAAAAATCCCACAAAGGCTGATAAATCTGTTAAGCATATTTTATTCTAGAATACGCAATTAAAATAAAAGCCTAATTGGAAAAAAAAAAAGCAAACCACATTTTACATTACATCTTTGATCATATTTTACTTGGTACGAGCTTGCTTCTCTCTACATGTAACTAGACATTGCAGCTATTTTTTTTAACTGGATAAAAATGTTACAGTATTTATGTATCTTAAAATTAGCAAGTTCTCACTTTTCAGTCAGAACAAACTGCTGAAGTCTAAAGCAGAAATTGAGTTTTCCAAATCTGGCCTTTTGCTGACATCAATTGAAGTGCAATACTCTAAGAAAAAGCTACTTAGTATCAGGATTGCTTTCCCTAAAAAGAGTAAGAGGCTGTTTATGTGGGGAAGATGCACTGAAACAATCCCCCACAGCTTCCTCAGGTAAAAGGTTTCTAAGCAGTGACAGAATTCACTTATTTTTCTGTGAGTCACATTTTTGGGGAAAATTGGGTTGTAGTTGTTTTAGGGTTTTTTGTGAGCTTTCCTCATCCGTTATGAAGTTGTAGTTAAATTCCTGCAATTGCTTTGTCATATAAGGATTTCTTTATCCCCGGCCCTCAGACCACTTCTTCTTACTGGTGGGGAAAACAAGAAATGGGAAATATTGGCTCTCTTGACTTTTCAGTTAACCTGTATTGAGAAAATAAATGTTATTTAAAACAGCCTCTTCTGAAGACCACGCTTAAGGACTGAGATTTCTTCCAGTGCTTAGACTTTGTTCTATTCATACAAGTGAGCTACTTCTAAATCAAAAGACGTGCTCTTGTTGGCTTTAAAATTGTAACCATTGAAGTCAATGGACTTTTATTTCCCAGACGTATTAGGGCTGATTGGATGAGAATGACGAAGTTGTACCCATTTTCACTCACAAAATTATTAGAAGCTAATGACTCAGCCTGACTGTGTGGCCTCAGAATGCTTTACCAGGAAAGGAGAAGGCCAGCTTTGGGAGAGGCAACAAGCACTAGGGGAAAATCTGCTCTAGATCACGTGTGGAGTTATTATGCTGCTGTACTGAAGTCCTGGAAGCAGAGTGATAAACACAAGGCAATGAGGACTACAGGCCTTTAACACCAAATATGGCACTACACTGATTTTGGACAAAAAAAGTGAATTGATTCTTAAGGTAACAGGGAAAATTCGAAAAAAGTAGAAGTTGATGTGAAAAATTGAAAGAGATTGGACTAGGTGTGATATCAAGAGGTTCCAAAGTTTAGGGTCAGCATTTCTGCTGGACATGGACTGCAGAAGTCTTGCTCAGTCCCTCATTCATGAGACAATTATTAAATTCAGTAAGGGCAAAGCTGAAAAGGCTTTAGAGAAACTTGTCCAAGAAACCTGTAACAATGCTTACATAAAGAAATGCAGGACTGGTCTATTTAGATTCCTCCATTTCAACAACAGCAAGATCAGTTCTCATCTTACTATTCTGCCACGTCTATTGGAAGGTTACAGTTTACATCTATACCGCTTTCAAAATGGCAATACTGAGGTTCTGAGGGCTAAAAGAACCCTTTTCTGCTTCTGTAGTTGGCCTTGCTCTAAATCCAAACTCCGACAAAGAGTCAGCTCAGGGATAAAGCCCTATCTCCACAACTGTAAACAAAATTGAACTGATTGTTATTTGTGATTCTTGCAGGAATCCCAGCCAATTAATGGACTAATGAGGAGAGCCCCTGTATCTAATTACAAAGTGGTAAGCTCATTACAAGCCAGCATTGAAATACACTATCAGACTAGGTGGTCTGAGAGATCTGTCTGGCAGACAGAATGCAAATCTAAGAATAAGGCAACTACACCAACAGGGAGTTCTGAGGAACCAAGATTTAAACTATGGGAACCTGGCAGGGATGGTGGGGCACGTAGTGGGTGCTGTAGTGAGAACGTGTCAAAGGGATGTGCCTGGTCTAGACAGGCTGACCACTGTGAGCTTTATGCACCAGTGGTGCCACGTTAAGATGAAGGTAATCTGATGTGTGTGTGGCAGCCAAATTGTACCTGCACCTTAGGGAAGTGGATAAGGCAGGAGGAAAGACAGAAGCAGCACAGTAGTTTTCCAGCAACATGAAAACATTGATTTTGTGGAAGAGCAGGCTTGCTGTACTTAGGCTGCTCCATCAGCGTGGAGCTGCTCTGCCTCGCATGTCCTCCCCACTGACTGCAAAGGCCTCAGCAGCAGTTTCCCACTCCCAGTCATTCATCCAGCACCTCTCCATTGGCACAACTGGCTGACTCGCCACCCTTCCCAGCGAGAACGTGCTGCAGCAATTACAACTCTGGGAAAACGAGGGACGTACAAACAAATTGGATCTGACGTGTCTGCACTGAGACCACAGAACAGCGTTCACCCTGGTAATTTTACGGATGAATACAAAGTCAAAGGCAATAGAAGTATTTTCCCTTAAACTGGGGGCAAAATAAAGAAACAAGACAAGAAATCAATAATCCTTCACTGGTGCTCCCCAGCCACCACAGCATGTCACCAGCTTTCATGCTGCAGTGCTTTACAGTGCAGCACTTTGTGAAAGCAGAGGAATGAGGAGTGACCTTCGAGGGCAGCTGTGCCTGGTGACTCCCAGGGAGCCACAGTGAACATGGCAGCAGGGACACAGGCTCTGTCTCAGCACCACTTACTGACCCACAGAGACACGTTCTCCTAATTATCCGATCTTTAAAGAACATTTTGAGAGGCTTTCCCTGCCCCTCCCCCGCCCTTTTACATTATTACTATGGCTATATCCTCTTTAAAGGAAAAAAAAAAAGCCTCTCCCTGATAGTATCTTTTTCTCTTAAGAAATAAGATTTCCAGCAGGAACATAACTTTTGTGTCCATATATCCAACTAACAACCATTACTGTCCCACCTTCAAAGGCATGTGTAACGAGAAATAGGTATTTTGTTTCTGTTCTGCACATATTAATATCTGGATATTTACAAGAAAGCCTCACAGAAGTTAGTGCATTTAAGATATTCTGTAGTAAGATCATTATTCACTTGCATTTATTTCTCATTTCAGAAGGACACTGAAGGTTATTTCTTATCTCACTTTATATATGCACAGTTACCATTACCAACAGTAATGTCATTTTGCTATTGTTCACAATATATAAACTTTTATATTTATACTAATAACCCATCTTACCAATCAATCCCCCTGTGGTAGTTATTTCTATTAAAGAACTGTACCTCCTCAAAGGTTTTTGGGCTGGGGGAGTTACTAATGATTGAAGGATGCATGATCAGGAACAAATACAAGGCTGTAGTACCTGCAAATGGGATAAAAATCCAAGATTTAAAATAAAAATACACACACACACATTTCTGGGGGGATCATAATCGCAGATGGGACTAAATCAGCTTTATTCCATTTCATTTCACTGAGTGGATGTTGATTTATGTCACCTAAGATCCTGTGCTTTCTGAGCTTTTAGAATTAGGACATTTAAAGAACTGTAAGTAGTTAATACAGATACTGGAGTGCCAGTGCTGAAATCTGTTTTTCCTACTTAAAATAGCTGTGTTTTAAAAATAATGATTTGTGTATACGAGACTGTCACAAAAATAATTTAAAAATCCTGCATTCAGTAGCTATTGGGGATTGGTGAAGATGAAAGGAAGCTTACATGCAATTTTCTGATTACAGAGAAGAAAAATAACCATTAAGTCAATTTATAAACTACTGCAATCTTGTAATTAAAACAGTCCATTAGGAACTTCTTGGCTTGAAAAAAAGGCCAAGAAATAAGAAGATTCTATAAACAAGACACATGCAAGACAAGAACTTGCAATTCAGAGTGCAATCCATTTGAAAGATGTCTCTGTCCTGTCCTTTCCTTTTTCCACTTTGACAAGAGCTTGTCTATCTTGTTCATCTCTTTATCAAAGTTGACTTATTTTGACGTAAAGCCCCAAACAATATGACACACACCTGAACCCTGCATTTTCAATGTGTCCTGACTGCTGTTGTAAGTTACATTGTTAAGCTATATTTGCATGATACCTGAAAATAAAAAAATACTGTTAGATGATCAAAATCTCTACACAGCTGCCTGAGTCAACAGTGATTAACTGTTTTACTTATTTGAACTTACACATAGCCTATCTCGTTGGAATACAAGAAAATCTCACCAGTTTTCTGGGGTCCTACAACCAAGAATTTTGGTAACCGATCACAGGTTTTTTCCTTAGACCAGATATCTCTGTGCCGTTTGTCATCACAGGGGTTCTAAAACAGAGAAGGAAACTCAGAAGTTCATCGGCAATCACATTTGATAAGGTTCTTAAATTACCCTTCTATATAAATTAACTACTTTTCACCCATGTACAAATATTCTTCCCAGAAATTATTATTTTTCCTTATGACTGAAAACTAAGTTGTGCATTCCAGAACTATTCCAGTGATTCAGAATGGTATTTCCAATGTAGCCAGGTCAGAATCTGATTCTCTTAAGTGTTTGCAATTTATCTTAAGGAGAAGGATGTTGAAGAAATACATTGTACATGAATATAGTTACCCCATTTCTGTAACAGTTACCACACTACATATGCTGCATTTTTAAACTGAAGGAGTAAATTAATTATGATTTAAGGCTTTCTATTCACAAATTCATATTCTGATCCTCCAATTCAAACCAGTACCTAATATTAATCTCTGGGGTTTTTGCTGCTTTAAAACAGAATCAGTTTAAATTTTCTCTGGAAATGCTACTCACAGACAGTTTTTGACACTGTTGTTTGGCAATACTGCACTGAGATGAAGGGAATTATCTCCATGCACCCCTTTTAGGCTTAAAAATATATGCCTGTCTTCAAAATCACATTAATTATGGACAAAATACACCACATACAGTATGTCTTAGTCACTGTAACTTATTAACTTTTCTTTTAAGTAATTATAATTTTTCAAGTAATGTGGCTACAGGCTAATTTCCATTTTTAAAATCATTCTCTCTTAGTATTACACAAAATCCTTGACATTTTTCCCTCTAGTTCAATGTTTTATTCAAAACCAGCATGAATTTCAAGACGCGTATTTAACTACGAATTTGCAATCTCAGACTCTATGTTGGCAATTCAATATCCAAGGCTGGAAGACATTTGAGTAATCAAGCTTAAATACATTTTTATGTTTGATTTAGTAAAATTTGCTCCTTACAGTATTTCTACCAAGACACCTTAAAAAGATTTTATTTGGGCTAATATTATCACTCAGGTACCTACAGCTTCTTGACAAACTTGTTCCTTGGGCAGTTCCCAGCCTATTGTGAACTTTCTGATCTATCTCATCTACTTCCACTTGGCTAATTAGGGTATCCATGGTCTTTTCTCTTTTTGGATGCCCTCTTCTCCTTACACTTGGAGAAAACCTCATTTCTTTAAATGCTAGAAGATGTGTATAAATCGGCCTGTCAAATGCTTTATTCCTGTTAGCTCCAAAAGGAGAAGAGAAATAACACAACATGCACTTGCCTGCCTTTCCCCACATTTTTAAAGGCAAGTAAAGTCACAAAAAAACCAAATTAAAGATAATTTTAATTACACATCTTAATGCATATTAATTTCACAGCCTTTTACAAGCGACAGGGAACACAATCCACATCCTGAAGCTTCAGCTGGCTCTTTTATGGAACCAACCTAAAAATGCAACTGCTTTTCTCTATAAGAAACTGAAACAAAGAATTTAAAAAAAAACCCCAAGAAAATTTTTTCTGATCTCTTGCTCAGCCTTCACCTGCCAGAGAGGGTCCTTCTGCTCAGGGAATAGCTCAAAATACTTGTGAGCCAGCTGGACCGGGGGAAGGGTTTGCAGTTTCAGGTTTGTCCAGGTATGAACGAAGTTGGCCAGATTCACAAAGGTATACAGGCCCAGGCGGTCATTCCCGTAATTAGACAAGTGTGTCATGAAGATGCTGATCTGTGGGAGACAAAATGAAGAGCACACCTCGAGTCTTTGCATCACTAGATGGCAGTGCAGCCCCAGGTAATATAGATCTCATCTACATTTTGCTCTTACTGAGAGCAGCAAGCCTTGGATCACATTCACACAGCCCTTACCACCCCTGCCCTCATTGAATTACATCCTTCTGCTCAAGTCAACTCAATGCAATCAATGAGGAAAACGCTGGAACAGGTCCCATGAGCTCTGTGAGCAGCAGGATGTGCAATGCTACCCTGGGGCTGGGCAACACCGACATCATCTCTATGTGCATTTACTTCGTAGGATACAGCAAAAACAGTGCCCACAGCTTTACTTTAAGAGGAATCCAAATGCAAGGTTAAAAACGGGCTTTCTGTTTTCATGGAAAAGTAAAGAAGTCAGAGACTTAAGGAAGCAGCTGAGCTCTGTTGCTGTGACTTTAATCTCATGGCTGCAGGTGTCAGTTTTAGAGAGTAAGTAGTTCATCCCTTCTACAAAAGTAATTCTGCAAGCACTGGCCTGACACACAAAAGAGACCAAAAAAAAAATCTGAAATTTCACGGCGTACTTTCAAATAATTGTGCATAAAATACTCCCAAACAAAAAACCCCTAAAGTTTTAAGGCTGCTGGTATTTTACTCTCCCAGTATCTTACTATTAAAGTGATACCCAGATACATCCTCCTGCTCCAGCCCTTGCTCCAACTGCACTTCTGCACTCCCAGTGGAAGCAATGCTTCTGTGAAGGTTTCTCACAGGAAACGCATTTTTGGATACACCTAAACTGAGGTGGTGAGCAGAGCAAGAATACACAGACTGCAAGGATGGGCTCTCAGGGACTGAGGACAGGCTGCAGACAGAACCCTCTGTTTTCTAAAATGATCCCTTTCCAAGGTAATTTTTCACTGATGCAACTGTCTGCTCTTACACTGAAATCTGCGAACCCTCGCCTCTCCACCAGTGATTTCTTTCCTGAAGTTCTTTTTAAAGTAGAACTCTCCCAAGATGAACTCTCCAGACTAATTTCCATTTAAAAATTAGAAACACGACTCTTTTTATAAATACATCTGCTAATGCCATGAATGAGCAATTTCTATTTAAAGTAAGACCTGATGTAAGCCACTTGAAAAAAAGAAAAGCTTATTGTGGTCATAATTCTGAAATTAGTTCAGGAACTGAAGTTAATCTTTTGTAAAGGAATTCCAGTCCTCAGTTTAAAAAAAGAAAAAGAATGAAGAACTGGTATTTACAGTAAAATTAGAAGACACACACTGCTAAATCACTAGGAGATGATCTTTCTTTGTGGGTAGGACTGAGATTGAAAACCCCTTCCCTTTAGGCACCAAATGTATAACCTTTCCAAGTCCTTTTTTATTTCAGTTCTCAAAGCAGGAACGGAGCAGGCACAGGCCTACGTTGTTCTCACCAAAGACACAATCAGCAGGTCTCCATAAAAAAGGTTAACTTGCTTTCCTGACAGCCTCTTTCTTGCCTGCACGTGGGCTGACCTCTGACATTTTTAATGTCAATTCACCTCCTGGCAACTCCTCACCTGCCAACAGCTACAGCACTGCCATGAAAGAAAAAGCAAGAGAAGTTGAAAAGATTGCTAGTTCAGGGAAAATATAATTATTCTTTCCCTGAAGAGAATAACACTGTAATTTTAAGAATGTCAGTGCAGGCTGAGAAATTGACTGGACATACCATCATAAATAATTTCCAGCATATAAAACCGTGTCAGTGAAGGGGAAAAATTATCAGAGTCCTAAGCTCCCGTTTTAGTTATATTTTTTAAGTCAAACACTTTATGGTTAATTATTTACCACATGAAGATGATCAAATGCTGGTTGAAAACTTAAATGGCTGAGTCTTGTAAAGAAATCCATACTCAGTCAACCAGACACATGGCCTAATACATGACTCTACATTGTAGAACAGGTCTCTTCTCTATGGCACCATAAATATCACAGATCAGCTGAGAGGGTTGGCGGATCACTCCCCACTTCCCTGTGCAGAAGGATGGGAACACACATCAACCCCCTTCCAGCTGCAGGTGCTGCCGTTTCACACCAGGACAAAACATAATCATTATTTTTCCCTTCCACACTGGGTTTATGATGCTTTGATTTGCTCTATCATACCATGTCCTGAGTCATTCAAACAAGTTCTAATTAACAAGAATCATTATTCTCTCTCTGCAACTAATAGCATGCTATGCTTCTGAAGATTTATTCTCTTGGAACCACCAATCAGGAGCTATAAAAGGAATCCTTTGTGGCCATCTCTCAAGGCTAGACCTAGTAAATAACACTATTTGTTCAATAATCTTCCACCTCTGGGAAATGCTGTAAAATGCAAACAGAGCTTCATATATTTCTTTATTCCTCCTTCAAAAGGGAAGCAGTTGTGAACGGATTTATATTTACTCTAACAAGCATTTTAACCTCCGTTTCAGATAAAAAGAGCTTATTTGATTTTATTATTTCCAGCACTCTTCTCAAATAATTTCTTTCAGGCATCTCAGCATTTTCTTTATTTCAGTGCAGAAGGATCACCCTTTTTTAGCTGTTCCTCATAAACAAACCATCAGCTTGGTTGCACTTCAATGCACACTCTCCACGGGATTTAATATCCTTCACGAGGGAACTGAAATGGAATGCAGGCAATTTTTTAAATGATGGTTTGGGACTAAATCTGGCCTCTGGGCAGCAGCTCCTTTCCTGCTCTCACACATTTTCAGATCAGAGCTGCAAAGGTGCTCTCCTGTGCTCTGCCTTCTCCTTCCAGCTTCTCCTCAGCATCTTCTCCTTCCCCAGAGTGAAAGGACAGATGTCTAAGTTATGTTTGCTCTCCTTTCTCAGTCCTGATTTTATTTGGGATTCTGACTGGTACTGCAGAAGTGTAGGGAAATGAGAACAAGCACTCAAGAGAAAGAGCTTTTATCTTTTTGACTGCTGATTCTGTGCTGCATATTTCCTTACTACAACATTTCCCAATTAGAGGCAATAGCTTCTAGGTTAACAAACCAGAGTTGAGACCGAGAAGGAGTCGCTGATATTAAATCATGTCTCAGGAAAAGATGAACCAGCATGATCTAATTTATGGATCAAGAATAGAGAGATGCTTGACAAACAACCTGAACAAAATGCAAACAAGTTACCCAACTTCCAGTGATGGATGTTAACTGGCTGCGTATTTTAAGAAATACTGATCACTACAAAATCAAGATTATTAGGATGCTGCACCTATTGAAATTACACACCAAGGACACTACTCCAACCAAGCTTCTGGATTCTTGGTAACAGCTGCTGCTTCCTGACAAAACAGAGGTGCCTGCTTCCCAAAGGAATGATATTACCGTGCTCCTGGCTTCTTCCCCTGGAGTCAAGGGGTCTCTCTTAAGCTGCCAGGATCCAACCCCAGAGCAGAGAGAAGACTCTCTTTTCAAAGGGTAGCTGTGGCATCAAGGGAAGTGGAGCTAAGTCTGAGACTTACAGGACACTGATGATCTTGAGGAGCTTAATTATTTCGGCATTTC
Organism: Edolisoma coerulescens; assembly: GCA_013397115.1. Taxonomy (NCBI): domain Eukaryota; kingdom Metazoa; phylum Chordata; class Aves; order Passeriformes; family Campephagidae; genus Edolisoma; species Edolisoma coerulescens. The sequence goes on along the minus strand of VWZW01006099.1, from coordinate 497,199 downwards.
AAATCTAGAACTAGAAGAGTTGGTGTAAGAAAAAACTGGTAATAAATGCTTATTACATACTGGGCACTTATTTTTTTACCATATATAGATGTATTGCAGGCAATTGCAACTTGAATAAATTCCTTCTAATAAACCAGTCATCAAGGTACCTTAGTCACAGGCACTAAGTCACTCTTCCATCTGTGCAACAACATTAAAAGGCAGCACTGAGGCCTCCCAACTCAATGAAGTTACGCACAACCTTTCAAAATGAAGTTAAATTATGATTGACAATTAATTCTGTGCTCTCAGCTAGGCACTAGAAGCAGATGCATTACCAATTTGGAATATTGCTGGTGTTTTAGCTACTGAGCACGCGTTTACAGGCCACAAGAGTACATCCAGCTCTCAGAACACCTATATTCCAATTAATTTGGCATTGTGCACACTGTTTGCAGTTCTGCTATTGTTTCCAAGTTACTCAGAACAGTTTTGTTTCAGGTATTCAGAGACTCAGTAACAGCAGGTTTTGCTCCCTTAGACCACCGAAGTGATAGAATAACAAATCAGGGCACAGTCTATATTGAATATGTATTTGATATAGCTGAAAGACAGTCCTTTCAGACCTGGATGCTTGCAGAAAAGCTGTGTTCAATTCCACCACAGAGATTCCAGCCTGCAACTGCCTTTTTAGCCCTGAGGTTGCCCTGCTGCTTTCACAGCTGCCACGGACCAGTCCACTCGCAGACTGCCAACAAGTGGAATTCCATTTATATAGTGGTGTCTCCACCATAAATATGATGGAGCCAGGGAAGAGTTACGAGCTCAAACAAAATTATGTATTTGGTGTAGTTCTGAATTGTTGATCTGACAGTCAGGAACCCCAAGTTTATTTTCAGCTGCTGCTCGTTTCCCTTGTGACTCAGTAGTGGTAGTACTGCCCAAAAGACTTGCTTCACTCTAAACCACTGGCACAAAGCTTTACATTCAAGAATTTTAAGGATCATAGAAGAGTAAAATTTTCTTATTGCCACAATTTCAATGCATGTCCTGCCCACTGTTACAAGGAATCAACTCTAAAGAGACAGCTATTCCTGTCTGTTCCGCAGCCTTTCCACACTGCCTGTTCATTTAGGAATTTTTTTTGGTACTTTTTTCTATTCCACCCACAAAATACCAGACTCTGTCTGGCTTTTATGGGTGGGTTTTGAAGAACAGATAGGAAGGCGAAGAATACTTGTGTTCTGTAGTCAGCCAAAATGCTTGGAAAGACTGATTTCCCTCCCTGCCCCAACTGATGGCAACTATTACTGGAGTTATGGGCATGGGAGAACTGGGAAGAGATGAAATCGATGCCTTTCCCACCCATGAAGTGGGGCAAGCCTGTCAAACTGAACCATCTCTCCTGCTTCTCACAGTCAGTACAGGTAAATATGAGGCTGTGCCAAGCAAGATGGACAGAAAGGGAAGATTTGAGTCTGAATGCCTTTGGTTTTGTATTTTCTTCTGTAGTGCCAGTTCAGGGTCACATTAAGATACAGCAGGTTCTGCTGATGTGCATAGAAATCCTCTCATTTTCAGTGCTAAAGGAGATAATTTCTCCCTTGCTGCAAGTCAATTAGCTTAATAACAGCTCTACTCACAGCAACTGGGGAGAGGTAAAAATTAGAAGAAAATAATACTTAGAACTGAACGCACACAAAGATTACAATTATTTTAAGATCAATCAGACAAAGTGCCTAAAGCATTAACAGCCTTTCCTCTTCATCAGCACTGCTGTAACCATGTCAAGAGCACACAGCTGGCTACACATTAGTTTCATTGTTGGGCTGTCAACCCTTTGAAGGCTTTCACCAAATTTGCCTCCACAGGGCATTTTCCCTTTTCTTTCCATCTGCAGACACACAGTACTTTGCAAGTAAGTGCATGGAAGTTCACGTAATGCAATTATTGTATTCTGTTTGTTTTTCTTAGGGGCAGAAATGGTACAGAAAAATTTCATGAACTGTTGGTTACCCTTAAACATTCATCTCGTAGGACAGAAAAGCTCCAGATCTGGATCTTCTCTACTTCAACGGATCTGGGAGGCGATAATACAGTTGATGGCAGTGTCCATACTGACCTCTTCATTAGACATAGCTCAAAACCTAATGGCTCACTTCCTTCAAAAGACACATTTAGGGGACCGGTACAATTTTGTTCTAAGAAACATTGAACAGAAGTTTGTTTTATTAATCCAAGAATTTCACTGGATATTGCAGAGAGATGAATCTGAAATCACTGAATATTCTAACAAGTTTATCAGGAAAAGTACTTGCTAAAATGTTTTAAAGTCAGTATAGTGGTATCAAAAAAGTAACAGTTTTAGACAGTAAACCAGAGAAGGAGATGTGTCTGACGGGATAAGATACTCATCACTACACACTTCCACAATGCATGTTTTCCTTGTGGCTTTGCCCCAGAATTTTCTGACTAAATCAGTGCAAGTCCCTCAACCTCCCTGTAAGACAATTATTCAACAAATAATGTGGGGGAAATAATGCCAGTATACCAATAATACAGGCTGCTGAAGCTTGCTCTTTTCCTGTGAAACATTTCGTGCAAGATCCTGATATAGCACAATCTCGCCCGAGGGCCGCTGCAGTCAGCAAGATCTTAAACAGGAGACAGACATACAAAACATTACTTGAAGAGTGGGTAATAGTGCTCTCTTAGTGCTCCAGCTCTTTTTCAGCTTGGTGGCACTTCAGAATTCGGGTGCCTCATGAACACAGCAGGAATAGTGGTCAAGATCACATCCCAGCCACCAGTGCGGGGGTACCGATGCAAACCACACAAACACAACCTGCCAGCCACGAGATTTGCTACTCCAACTGTTGGTTCCCAGTTCCACAAACAGCATCTGCAGAGCAGGATTTCCTGAGGCTTTCCATACCTGCAGGACATCTGCCTGTACAGCGCCCTGGGAACAGGGCCATCATGCTGGTTCTCATGACAAAAACTCACAGATGCACACACGGTCCTGTGGGGTTTTGTGGTTTATCCTGCACATGGTGGTTGATTGAGCACACTGTAAAGAGGCAGAACCTCTCTTACACCGCTGCACAGCCAAACCACTGAGAAATGTTTGGATTCATTTTTAGGGGCACTTATTTCAGTGCCGGGTACTCAGTTTCTCAAGTCTCAGCCTGGTAACTTACACCTCAAAAACTATATTCACTTGCAAATTAAATATAATGAAGAAATTTGTTAAGATGAACATTTAATCCACACTCACATTCTCCAGGTTTGGAAACTAACTATTTATGTACTCATTATTGAGAACACTGTTTAGCTGACATTGTAATGACTCATGGGTAGTGTTTTCTTTTCTTAGTTTTGTATCAGTGAAAAACAACGTTTTGAAAATGCCTCATAATCGCATTTTTGCATCCTCTCAAAAGCTGGGTGTTTCACATAAAGAAATCCCAGCAATTTTAATGAAAACACAGGAAAGCTTATGAAATCCAAAATGCCACTCCGTAATGCGACAGACTTGTAAAGCTACTTAGTCTTCATTTTAATGTCTAAATTTTTACCCAACTCTGACTTGCAAATTGTAACATAAATACATGCAAGACCTAAAACCCACAAAGGTACAAACCTTAATCTTTAAATTGACTACTTGCCAGGCTAACGCTTAGAACTTGAGAAACTGTTTATAGGCAGATATTTAAAAAACAGATGCATCATCTTTTCAAAGGCACTCTTTAGAAGGAGTCTTGGGCAGATTTTGGCTCAATACTTATTTACAGTTCTATTTTGAAAACATTGCATTTAACTTCTATTCTTTTAGCCTGTATTGTATTGGAGATATCATAATTTTCAGAAGTAGGTGATCACACAGTCTACATAGCAATGCATGAATCAAAGACCTAATTGTAATATATAAAAGGACATTACTGTACTCACATTCCAGGATGTCAGGCAGGCTTGATCAAGCCTCCACCATGAATATCAAAAATTAGGACTGTTTCACTGCTTATCATGTCTTCCCCTCCATTCTCTTCATTCTTGTAATTTAAAAGGCTTATGCCTCAAGCACGCATCTTAAATTTTGCTGTTCCCTACTGGTGTAAAATAGTTTTTGGCTGTTGTGGCTGTGCTTCAGTGTGGAATATATTTTATCCTGACTCAATATATTGTTACTGTGCCTTCCACTAAGTCTAATCTGCTGAACTAGTAACTTCTAGTCAAAACCCACATATTGCCAAAGCACTGCTATGGTAGCAATACCTTCCCCACTCAATGAATTTTCCAGGTCTCAGCTCTATTAACCTGGGGTTGGAACTAGATCGTCTTGAAGGTCCCTTCCACCCTAAACCATTCCATGATTGATTCTGTGCTGTGCCTGGAATGATACACATCATCAAAGCTCCGACTGCAACCACTGCCACCCTCTAGAAGGAAAACCACACGTGTGCTAAGGAAGTTTTTATTTCCTAATTCTGCTACATGAACATGAAAAATGGGAACAACACAAAGCAACTGCTCTCAAAGAGCAAAAACTGTAGCCCAAAAGAATTTGAGGCTTGAAAAATAGACCTGAATATAAATTGCGGAAGTAGCTTTCAGAAATGATTTTCCTGCAGACTGCATTAAATTGCGGAAGATTAACAAAGGGCACAAAATATTTAGGCTGTTATTCCAAGAGATCTGAGTGAAAATGTTTTGTTCCCTTTGGTGTTCCCAGTGACTACATTTCCATAGAACAGCAGAATTTTATTTATTTGTTTGATTTGGACCCCAAATGAAAACCTCATCTAAAAGCTTGTCTAAAAGGTCAGTTTTGAAACAAGTGACCTAATCCCATGGCATTTTGAAGTACTACACTGCTCTCTTCTGTCAGTGTTCTGTAGTTTCATCGCCTCACTTCTTATTTATCTTCCACTGAAGATAAATGAAAGGTTAAGCAGATGTCATTCACCTACTCAGATCTTTTCTTTGAACTGTGTGGTTCTTTCATTTAGATCTCTTCTTTGAAGCTACTTGAGACAGCAACTGAAATGTCTCAAAACTGATTCCAGCCCAAGCATTCCTTGCTTGCAGCCTTCCCACCTCAATAAGTGCTTTTGCATCACGACTTTGGCAGGGCAGAGCAGAGCAGAGCAATGAACTTTACCTGAGATACTCATAGCAGTTCTTTACACTTGAATTCTTGTAAAAATTAAATCTCAGGGGTCTTATTTCATGCAAAAAGTAAAGAACAAAACAGGCTGGCACTGCTGCATTACTAACAAAACAGTTGTCAAAAAAAGGTGGAGACTGCTTTGTACAACTAACAGAGTATATATAATATCAGATCTTAATTTAATTAATTGAAAAAGCAGAAGAACTCACTGTGAGTAACCATTACTGTTTGGGAGACCCAGCTGATCAGCCCTGGAACATTCAGTAATCTTTCCTTTAAATAATTTTTTAGAAACATTTCAAAATTCCACTGTACTTACTGGATTGAGAACCACTGTGAAGAACAACTCTCCTCCTTGAATACTTTTGTCTAATTCCTTTGGACCTCCAGGATACTCTTTATAGAAAATGGTGTGGGTGAACAAGCCACAAGTTTGCCTAGGAAGCACCTGAATTTATGAAAAAAAATAGAAAAAGTTCAAGAGTTTATACTTTTAATGAGATAATAAAAGTCAGAGAAGTAACATTTAACTGGTAATTGCTGGGTATATCTGGCATCTCAACTTTGCTAGAAATCAATAATGATCTAGATGAATTATTATCACCAAAATCATAACATCCAAAAATTCATCACATTTTGTTTGAAATTGGAGACTGATCTCTATCACCAAATTACAATTCCAGAGCCTCCTCAAACTCATTTTGTCTGTAACACCTCATCCTAAACTCAAGTATTTGAAGTCTAAAGTTTTAAAATAATGTGAAAGATAATCTAAAATATTATCAGTCTGTATCGTATCAATCAGTTCCACTTTTATCTGAATGATGGTTTTGTTGTAAATTTAAACTGTAATTGGAAAGGCAGATTGGTTTTTTTTTCACTTAGGCATCACCACCGATAATAATTCTACACTGTCTCATAGGGAATTTTGCCAATAATGCTCACCTTATAAGAAAGATTTACTGATTCAGCTGTGGTTTTGTAGGACCAGTTGAAATACAAAGTAGTACAAGCAAAATTAATTTTAAAAACATTCCAAGAAAAATCCTTTGAATATGAAGAACTAATAAATGCAGTTATGTTTTTCATCAGAAATTCAAAATATTTTCTATTGAATTCAGAAAGTAATTTGCTGGAGAGTATTTCAGTTATGTCTATTCTTTATGGATTATCAACAGCTGAGTATGGATGTTCCTGTACAATGCTTAACTGGGATTGTTATGATAAATTAACTTTTAAAGCATACAAATGCCTAATTTGACATAGGGTGTGGCTTTGTAGATACTCTTTATTTCTCGCAGTTTCATTTCTCAACCTTTTTTTTTGTGATGTAGAGAATACTGTGATCACGGATTGTAAATTCTCTGTTGTCAGAAAATGTACGGAATTTGTACATCTGCTATAAACTTGCCTAACTGTTAAAAAAACCTTTGGATTTCATTGAGGAAATATGAGAACAATTCTTCACAGAGGCAGGGAATGAAGCTGTATTGGATAGGAGATGCTGCAACAAACCTTACACAACAATGTTCTTACTGAATGTGTTCATTACTATTAGCCTGGAGATGTAAAACATTGATGCATTTGCCCTGGAGAACTGAAAGCTTGAGACTCCCCGAGCAGGTGGTTTTATATGACTGGTTTTGGAAAGAGATTTTTGGCTCCAGCGTCCTTGTGTTAAATCTCATTATGTGTCTTCAGATGATGTGTTTTTACAAATATTTATGGAAGAGATTTTTGGAGATTCTGCGTCAATCCGTCTTCCCCAAATGCTTTGTGCTCCCTGAGCACATCTACAAACCCGTTATTTCACACACAGCCACTGCTCTGAGGAGAACAAACTGTAGTTCAACCCTATATGGTGTCAATTTTGTTCCTGCATTTCTGGAGATCATTTTCATTTGCTTCACCCAAAACCAGATCAAAGCTTTAAAATATTACTACTTAGCTTAAAAAAGTGGTATCCATGGCAACCCAAGAACAATACCAGAATTCTGTTCTAAGTGGCAGTGTTGTGCCAAGGCACTTGACCTCCCAAAAGTGCCTGTTGCAGCCAGAGGTACAACACAAGGCCCCCATTCACTGCTCTCCCACACGCTCCAAAAGAAAGTTACTTGGGAACATGCCACCAAGTATTTTGGAAGGCTGTTTTGAAACACTTCTGAGATATTAATGACGAGATGTGAATCTGAAATAGCCTCCGCCCCAGTGCCCAGATGGCAGCAGCACAACGCCTTCCGTGTCACTTGTGTACAAGCCCTTCCTTTGGCAAACGTGGCTGTCAGTGACAGCGCTGTGACTTGTGTCATTCAGAAACACAGTGGGATTTGAGAGCACTTTGGTAGCCTGGAGGTGGTGTGGGGGGTGTCTTCCTTCCCTGCAGCTCCGGAGGCCCTGCCTGCACCCAGGCTGACGGCTCTGGGTTAAACCAGGCTGCAAAGCCCAGCTGGCATTTGTGTACGGCACGAAGCCGAATAAGGGCAACCACACACAGTTCATAGGGAAGACAGAAGTATGTACCCACCAAGATCCAGATTCTGAGATGGCATAACCTGGCAATACTCTTTTGCAGTTAATGGTACCATGCAAATTTAAAACCTGAGAGAAATCTAACCCAGCATATTGTGTTAAATGATGCAAAAGTGACTTTTTCCTTTAGCTCTCTGAACCAGCATTAACCGTAGGACTAGAACAGTTAACAGCCTGTTAACTGCTGACAGCAGGGTGCCTGAACGCCACCTTCATCAGCAGAAACATCACCAGCAACAGACTGATTTTAATTAACAAGACACTGTCAAATATATCTTGCTACTTACGCACAGCAATACGTGCTTCACACAGTGTGAACTTTCAGGATACCCTGCCTTTCCACTTAAAAATAAATTGTTCGTGAAATGGTAGAGTACAAAATGAACATCAGCAATACAACTCACCATGATGTTTTTGTGGATGAAGCCTCGTCTATACCTTGCAGGTTTCAGATGTGGGTATTCTTCTGTGCTGGTAACTCTGATGTTCCAGACCTTTTTCCAGGCATCATAAAGTTGAACGTGTACTGGATAGACTCCAGAGTGGTGTGGAGCCACTGCATAGCCCAAGTCAGTTGGAATACCATGTTCCTAAAACATGACAGAACAATGGCTGCCCTCAAAAATTTAAGAAACTTGATGTTTTAGCATTTCTCAAATGCTTTGTTTGTGAAAGACCAAGCACAGGAAAAGAAAGTAACAGTAACATCAAAATATGCTGCTCTGGAAGGAGACGGAAGGCAGCACGATGAACACGAAACACATGATTTTAAGACAAAAGCCTTTTTACTAAATATTTTTATGAGTACGCAGGGAAGAAGGATATACATGTTTTTTTCATTGGTTTCTTCGATCTACATTAAACAGAAAGCTGCACTCTTCTGAGTTCTTGCAAGGAATTTGCTCACAAAGCCCAATTTCAGAGAGAAAATCACTGGCACATGCTCAACACAACACGTAGCATTTAGCAGCTACAACTACAAAACCGCCATTTCCACTACATGTCCCTTCACACTTACTTGGATAAGGAGCTGAATTTCACAGTCACTGCATTTCCCCTCTAGTCCATTCAAAACACAAATCCATTTTCAAAAAACAGCTTAACTATTTTAGTGTCATGTTAAAAATGGAGGAAAGATAAGCACTTGCAACAGTCTATAGGCAGATGTTGTAAACCCTTTTGTAGCACATTTCCTATTTTTGAGGGCTCCTGCTGTTTATCCTGTGTACATACTCACCTTGCTGCTATTACATTCTCTTCACATCCAACGCATTTTCCTTGAGGTTATTTTCAAAGGAACAGTATATAGCACGTATTCCTTGATAGTCTGATTAGCAGAATGCACAGTCTGTAAGATATCATTTTGCCCTTGCACTGCCTTTGAACTCTGTCTTAGAGTTTTTTTATATGGCTTGAATTGATATGGTCATCTTCACCATATTTCCTAATCATACTGTGCGTGCAAAGCATTGGCTGATACCTGGACCTCTTCCTTTGAATGAACTAGTTACTAAGGAACATGAAAATCTCTAGAAAAATGTGGGTGTGACGTTAGTAAAACCATTTATTGTGTGTAACAGACATGCCTAGTTCCATCACAGTGGAGAACCCTGACTTCTCTATGTTTAAAAGAATGGTGAAATTCCTGTGTCCCTCTAGGAATTTATGGCACACATAAAGGGCACCATGTGTAATCTGCCAAACAGGAATGAGTAACATCTGCCCTCCTGGTTGTACTGCACGAGGAGGTAAGGAGTGGATACGCCATCAGTTACACAGCTTTACATGATTTAATTCCATCACAGATAATCCAATTCTTCTTCCTTTTATCTTTCCTCCTTCCCTTAAGAATGCATAAGCATCAGAAAGGAAAATCTTCACAGAACATGTAAGAAATTGCATTCTCTAACGTCCCACTGAATCTCCTTCATTTATCTATAAACAAAAGTCTGATTTTTAAGGTTTTTCCCCTCAAGTTTCACAATAGGCAGTAATAAATATGTAATCTAAATCTTTCACTCCAATAAGGGGCCTGCCATCTTCAATGAAGTAGTGTCTCCATTATTCCTTACTGAATGTAATTCCCCAGTTGAGCATCTCCCACACAATACACACATTCAGTGGATAATGCACGAGGCATCAGCAATTTTGGCCTCTTTCAAGAAAGTGGATACTTCTCTCTGCTATTAATTTAAATGCTCTGAGCAAATGGAACATAACGAGTAGCTTCCTGTCTGTATGTCTAAACAAGAACAAAAAATTAATAGAAGGTATCTGTAAGCATTAAGAGCATTGAAAGTAGTGAAGAAAATGGCAATTGCTGAAGTTACATAAACTGGGGTTGAATATGCATTATCCTTAAAACACACTTGAACGATTACATCCTGCAGACTAGTCCCAGAGGATGTCTTAGGCCACACCAGAACTACAAGGACCCATTTTATTTCCGGTGCAGCTTGCACCAGTACACAGAACCATATTAAAAGGGCAATTCTGGACACAGGATTTTTAAATTTCCAGGAATCTAACTTCTACCGTAATGCTTTCTCGAAAGGAAACATTAAAGTAGAGCTGTCCTGTACTCAGCACAACTACAATTTACAGCAGACGGTGAAACCTTTGTTTGAAAGAAAGCACATGTCTTACTTAAAAGCCAAGTTCTCAAATACAAACTTCAACTGGCTGACAGTCAGGTCTATCCTGGCCTCCTACACTCACTGACACATGACCATGAAGTGCACTCTTTGTTGTTCTGGTATTTCAAATCCCCCTGCTCCTTCCAGGAACAAAGTCATCACCTGCCAGCTAAAGAGTAACCGTGTATTTTGAAAAGGAAGAAGTAAAATTAGGCTGTCGGAAGAGCAGATGTAGTTCAGTGATGTTTGCTGAGATAGTTTGATACAACACGTATTTAGGTCTTAGCACCAGACCCCCCTCTTCAGACAAATAACGTTGTTTTATGTATGGCAATTTTGTTTTGGTTTATTGAATGAGATTAACTGTCATCTGTTTCTCCAGTATCCTCAGATCTAAAATCTGTTTCTATTTTTTCTTATATTCTCACTGAAACATTTTGATTCAGAGCTTTGCTGTGAATAAATAATAAGTATAGCCAATGCTTTTCAAAACAAGTTTACATAAAGTTGATCCAAAGGGAATATATAAGATGTTATTGGGTATCACTGGAGAAATGCATCTCTGAAAATGGCACACTTACCTAACCCTAACATGCAGTGGTTTCACAAAGTCATTTGATACCTTTCAATGGAGTAATTATTCTTCCAGAAACTTGATTTTTTTTCTAATCTAAACAGACTAATTGTTTCTGAGTAGCTAAATTAAATAAAAAATGCAAAAATATAACTCACTAAAGCAAATTTTTTGTTGAGGATCATCTGCTCCACTAGTGAGGACTCATTGTGGAAGAGGTGTGGCTGCATGTGACTCCACATGTGGGGAAACCACCAGAACTCATCCACAGATCTCAGCAGCAGGTCATCGCCCTCATCCTCCTCCTCCGTCCCTGCAGAGGGAAGAAGAAAATGTAAGAATGATATTAACATCATAAAAATGTGACCAGTTAAAATACTTCCTGCTGAGGCATTGGTGACAAAATGGGACAGTCAGGACCACTTTGTCAGCCAACATCCTATTTAATACCCTCTCTTTTATCTCTCCCTATTTCTACAGTGGTTTAAGTACAAAATTATTTTAAGGCTAATATATATTGCTACATTTCTATGGTAGAGACGAAACAATCACAAGGATGAACTGTGGTAGCTCAACAGATCCCTCAGTGAAATCAATACAAAATTTTATGTGACTAGTGGAATTTACCACTCAAAAACAGATTGAAAGGAACTAAATTTTAATAAAAAGGGGGAAGCATTTAATCTGTTCTACACCAGCAACTAATGCAGGAACACAGCATACTAAGGCCCTTAGACTCTATCATTCCTACTTGTCCTCACACTATACACAACACCATCAAAATCAAAGTGATTTTCGTGTTTCATTCTTACCTGTGTGGTAAAATTTCCCTGAAAATCCCAGGTTGAAAGTAAAATTTGTAATCTGGGCTCTCAAAAGATTCTGAGTGTCAAGCAGGGCCTGAAAAAGAAACAACCCACCATATAAACATACCTGTAGAAAACATAACCTGGCACAGAAATTTAATATAACAATATAAATATTTTTTATAGTTACATGTCTTTTCAATTGGTTTTGCTGTTTAAAAACAGCTCTTCATGTAAGACAGAGCAGTGCAGATATTTTTATTAGCATATAAAGATTAAAGACCGCATGAAAACTCCATCATTTTCCTCATGAAGATGACCAGCTATTAAATACTGGGTTACTCCCTGAATCATGACATAGGAAAACAAAGGCACAAACAGAGAAAAGACCTTCTACTGGTCACTCACTAAACCTGGGCCGCAGCCAGGAATGGATTTCAGATCTCTTGTGCCCCCCAGCACTGCTCCATTCACAAGGGTGAAGAGCAACTGTCAGAATTACACTTCTGTGCATCAGCTCAAGTACATGCACAGCAATTCAGTCATGTTTCAAAATCATGGGCAACGCAGAAAGAAAAATCTAGAGAGACAGCAAGAAGGTAAATCAATCCTATTCCACATCAAAGAACTGGATCCCAGATTCCCCCAAACTGTGACTCATTTCTCAGACAGTGAGCATACTGACTGTCAGCATCTGTTCACTTGCACTGAAGGAGTACAAACAAAAAACCAGCACGTAGGAAGAAGGGGGAAAGCATTATTCATCAGGTACAGCTTCACTCTGTGGTTTCAATACACTCTTTTGGATTTGTTACTCCTAAGATTTATGTATTACATTCAGGAGTTATCTCCCCGACTCTTACACCCTGCTATTGTTCTCTCATTCAGTTTTTCAGGCGTAACGTAGAAACCCAGCTTTCCCAACTTTGCAAAGCAAGAACAAAACAGACAAGCAAAGGTCATCAAAAAGTTTTCCAAGCCAACATACAGTATAGCACAATGACTGTAACAAAGTGGTTGAAAGCATTACTATGGTCAGAGAAGAGTAACTGTGTTATGAAGGGGGAATGTATTTTAAAAGCACTAAAAAGATTAAAATGACTGGATATTTTCAAAGGTTGAAAGGTCTAGCAGGCTCCCTACTCTTGACATGCAATGACAACTTGGTGCCTTCAAAAATATGAGCCAGTAATTTTAATTAGTTTCCCTGGACATTTTCATTATATAAGTAATTTGCCTACAATTATATGCCAATGGCAACAAAATACTAGGAAGTCAAGCCCAGTTTAGGTATTAGGCATAGTACACTCAACTTACAAGTCCTTAAAATATGCCCCATTTTACAGACTGAGGCAATATCCACCTTATTACAGCACACAAGCTCTTCTTCAGGTCTTTCCCAGGGTTCATCTGGTAAAGATCATCTTCTTTCACTGCAAAGCCTGAAAACTGTCCTGTGAACAAGAGACATTCTAAAGGAATGAGCAAAATGAAGCACAGAATGGAGATAATTGAAAACAAGCTCCAGACTTATGAAGTGGAATATTAAGTGAAAAATCTTGCAATGCTGTAATGAGGGCTTTTGCACAGGCTGAAAGTGCAAAGATCTCTGAGGAGGCTTCTTACTCTAATGAAAGGCAGCAAATGTGCACAGGATTTACATGAAAACCAACCACGAGCTGCTCAGAACCTATTCAATGAAATAATTCCATCTCCGCATGGTTAAAAAGGTAGGAGGCAAATAATACAGCTATTCCCTGCTCGTGCTAAGGGCACACGTTGTCAAGGGGAAGGGATCCTGAGCACAGCCTGACAGCGAGGTGGCACGAAGTGCTGCTCATTTCTTTCCCTCCACATTAAGAGCTGTGAGCATTTTTTGAGCTGAAGGTTTTATCCTGTACCTTTCTAACACCTTCCCAGCCTGTCGCCTCCGGTCTGGTCTCAGCAGGATGGAAAACCAGAATGGCAAACAGAGGCTTTCATATGGGAGGAGGGAAAAAGGTGGCAAGAGGCCCATGACATTTCTGTAACAATGCAACACAGAGTTTACTTCTTCCCTGGGAATTAATTTTGCCAGCGTGGTTCCCACCTTCTCGCCTTGTGCTGGCAACGTATCAGCTAATTCCAAGGGTGTACCTGCTCTGCCTGCGAAGAGGGAGGCCACAGACCTGCTGTGAACCACTTTGGGTACAGACAAGCTGAGCTAACATTTGAGTTGTCGTGCCTATGATTATTTTCTGGGTGACTTGACATTTTACTCATCTTTCAGGTTCTAAAAACAAAATGTTAAAACTCATGAAAAATATATAGTAGCAGATGGCAGGGCCTATTACTGTGAGTTTCCATCAGAAAGACAGAAAGAGAGAAAAGCAGGGGGACGAAAAGCCTGAAATTTCATTTCTACATGCTGTTTCATAAGCTGAAGGTAAACTGCTGGTATTTTCTGGATATTTTATGATTGTTTATGAACAGCCCCTCTGGGTATCTGTATGACATGTTACATAAATATACCAGTACTGAAGACTGTATTTTAAAACCGTTTAGTCAGGTCTTCATATGTTTATAAATAATCATTTAGTACATGTTGTATTTCTGCTGGTACTATAAGCAAAATAAATCGCTGGATGCACAGCCCCTTTCATGTACATAACTCCAACTGAGTACTTTCTTTTGAACTTTTCCTAAGCTCACAGACTAGGTTTAGGAAATTCCTAGTGCCAAAAATCAAATGTGAGTATTCAATACATGACAAAGACCCCTTCCTTCACTAATAGCAAAAATAAAAATCTCAGAAAAAGGCCCTGTTACAATCCAAGGAATAGACAAAAGTTATCCCAACAGCAAACCAACAGATTATCTCATCTCACAAACAGGACACCAGCATGGACAGATGACATGGGCTGTCAAAAGCTTTTGTTCAAGTAAATCAGCTGAAAAGCCAAGGATAAAACTCCTATCTCCAAACCTGCTTCCCACTTCCATAGCCAGGAAGCCATCCTGCCTCCTGCCCTCAAATATCTCAACGGGATTTCACTTTAGAGTCTGGCACAGAGAAGCTACAAGTGTCAGCCTGTCTTCAGCAAACGACAGTTGCAATTTCTTCAGCATCAACAAAAATATTCAGACTCAAATGCCTTGACTGATCAAAGGAATAAATCAAGATTGCCTCGTTGAACTCTGGTTCACCAAAGAGGAACGACGCCTTCTTTGCGCAGTCACACCAACATATTTATGACTATTTTCCTGCTGAAAAGCTGCTAAAGAACTCAGGCACTTGAAAAGAGAAATAGTTCAATATGCTGTTAATTCTACTTGTAATGATGTACATTTCAACCAAATTGGCAAGCAGACAGACAGAGCCTCACAGTGCTGCAGCATTAACATCTTACACTTCACATCAGTACATGCTTTCATGTCAGCAACAAAGGCAAGGGCAGCTTCGTCATTTTCCAAAAAGCCTTTCTCCTCCTCTTTTCGGGAAGCAGATCTCATCTCTCAACTCTTGCTTGCTTAACTATTTTACTGTCTGACAACACTATCAAAGGAGCCATTAAATTAGGAATTATTTTGCTTCTGAGGAAAATTTCTGATGTCATGTTGGCTCCTCAGTAAAGGCAAGGACCTTCTGAAAAGGAAGGACAAATTAATAGAAAGTGCAATGTGAAAGCACCCAAGTTAAGCGCAGCAAGCCCCTCTATGGGAGCTCTTATGCAGAAGCAACTTCAATTTTTCCATATTGTATTTCGTCTTTAGTCCAACCCCTGCAAGAGAGGGAAGAAAGAGAACTAAGGCCATTTCAACCTCTGAGCGGAGTTCTTGGTGTAGAGAGGTTTAATGAGCTGGAACTGATGCAATGTCCTTTTACTCTGCACTTTTTGGGACATCTCTTTGCCCTTCCATGCCCTGGGAGTGCTGCAACAGAAGCTGCTGTGCAGGTACTTGCATACCACCTGCCTCCCTCAACCTCCCCCTCCTGCAGAACCTCGGGTGTTGGGAAGCAGCACGACAAGCAGGAACAGAAGATAGCCTCAGGGAAGGGCCAGCCCAAGTGTCTGGGAATCAGTATTTTATTGGACTGACTATTTTGCTTCGGAGAAAAAATGATTCCTTCATGATAAATTATGTATTTTGGAACATCATTAATATGCAATGTCTACTCTTTCTGGATTTCCAAGATTAGCAATTTGACACTCATTACCATAAACATTTAATCTATGCAGAAGAAAGAATAATTGCTTTGGATATAGGGGTGTACCTGAAAAAACACTTTGTCTATCCTTCAGACAAAGGACAAGAAAGCTTAATTTGTCTTTGTGCACTCTCTTAGCAGAGCTCACAAAGAGAGGGCAAGAGAAAAAACAAAGAAAACCTTCAGCTTTTTCTGCAAAGTGTTTTGCTGGCAGAGAACAGGTAACCCAATTTTCCTTCAAAGTGTCAATAAAGTATGAGGCTGGAGCCCAGTTATGTGCATCCTAAGTTTTTCAGTGTCCAATACGAGAAAAAGGTTCAGGAGACACAACTTCATCTTATGTGTCCAAACTAGGTATCTGAATCCGAGGTCCAGTAAAGAATCCTAAAAATATAAAGAGCCATTTCAGAAAACCTTGCTCAAAGGATTTCAATCAAAAGTTTTTTCATCACGACACACTATTTTAAATGTCACTGGGTCTTCCTTTAGAGTTTTTTTTTATCGCATACAATAATGATCTTGATGATGGTGCAATTACGTATTTTCAAGTAATTAGGCTCTTTCATCTAGGTAAATCATTTGTACAACCAAGAGATTTAAGAAATATTTCTAACTTCCTTCACCAACTTCTCACTTCTTGGAGGCTGAGGTAGCAGCTAATGAGAATTGAGCTAATTATGGCAAGGTAACTTGAAGGTTATAAATACTTGGTGCCAATAGTATTTAATAGCAGAGTAATTAGCATGCTGTTTTCAGGGTTCTGTCTGAAATTCTGCATTATTAGCTCTTAATTAAACTGTACTTAGATGAAAGAGGTTACTATTACTAAACAGCTAAATGATCTCGTTATTTTGCAGTTAGCAGAAATAAATTCCTGTATTTCTGTTAATTAAAGGTCAAAAAAATCCCAGGTCAGTTGAAACAGAACATCCTACTGCTACCTATTTTTCCCTGGATTTCAGTCAGACAGGATTCAATGGAAATCTTGTTGGTTGCATTTTTACCTAACACTTCACCTGCTTATGTAACACCAGGCATTAAGAGGTGAGTTCTCAGAGTATAACAGAACTCAGAGTGAAACCAAAGTGGCTCCAAATTGCATTCAGAGTCCCTTCACATTTATTAAGTCCTTGTTATCTGGTGATGGCCGGTACAGAGGCAACTGTTAGCTGCAGTGGAAGCATTCTGGTAGCTCAGCTCAGTCACACACAGCCCCACAGCTGCCTCAGCTCTGAGCACGACAGGCCATCCCTCAGATGCTGTTCCAGGTCACTTCTGGGCCACTCCGCTCTGCCTGCTTAGTCTGCCTTGTCTCCATTGCATCCCACCAGCAGCAGATAAATTCTGAGGGTTGTTCATTGATTCGTGTTGACACTTGTCTGGCTCCCAGGAAATGTTAGGCATTACACCTCTGCAGCCTTCATTAGACAACCCACACTTCTACAGCTTCACATCCTGTCCGCAAGGGTGCACAGCGTCCTGTCACAGACAAAACAGGAGCATGGCTGTTCCGTCTAACGGGGCATGTATTTTATAGTCACCCAGCCCAGAAAGGACAGAGGTTATGATCCGAGCTCCCGGCTCCACATTCATTATCAACAGCACATTTGCTCCTTATTTAATGCTTCCTCACACGCCAGCTCCAGCTGTAGCTCCCGCGGCAGCCAGCAGGCAGATCCGGCCGCGGGACAAGCGGGGCTGCCCGCGAGCTGCGGCTGCAGCGCATCCCGATCCCTGAGCTGGGCCCTCTCACCCTGCCGCTGGCAGCGTGTGGCTCTGCACAGCCACTGAGTGCTGGAAATATCTGCAAGGCTCAGCTCTGGAAGAAGGGCAAGGCCTAATCTGAGCAGCAGAGAGCTCGGGGGCTCAGCTGATGCACAGGCAGCCGCAGCTGGGGCACTGCGCCGGCTCTGGGCTGAGGAGTTTGTCCGTGGCCACGTTACTCTGCCCAAAACACTGATGTTTTTAGAGGTGCAATTTCAGGTCTACCTTTACACCATGGCTTGTGTACAAAAGGTGACATTCCATAAAACCTAGTTTACCGCAGATTTGATTCCCAAACTGCTATTCCCGAGGTGCAATAACCTGCAGCTCCTTTCATGCTGCTGCCTAGGACCTGCTCTCCACATCAGGTCTCCAAAGCACCCCCTTCCCTTCCCGCTCTGCCCCACACGCCCTATCCAGATGAGAAAGGAACAGTAACCTCATTCCAAGCCCCTGCCAAGGGCAGGGACACCTTCCATTGGAGCGGGTTGCTCCAACCCATCCCATCTGGCCTTGAACACCTCAAAGGGTGGGATCACCACAGCTTCTCTGGACAGCCTGTGCCAGTGCCTCACCACCCTCACTGTAAAAAAGCCTCCTTCCTGATGTCCAATATAAATCCACCCTCTTTCAATTTAATTCCTGGACTGACAGAGGCAAACAGGGAAAGAAAAAAAAATTCCATCTCTTCAGATAATGGAAGTAAAAATGAGGTGTCAGTGCTACATATATCAAATTCCAAGAGAGTGCGAATATGGCCTCCTGGAAAAACCTCAGCCTTACTTTTATTTTCAGTGCCAATATTCTCTGGACCTCAAAGCTTGAGCCTGTACCAAGTAAGACCCACCTACCCCCAAAAGGAATACAGCCTGTACTTCCTGCTCAGAAAAATTTTAAATAAACAAGATTTCAAAGTCTGGTCTATATCATTATCTAAATGATCAGAGCTCAAGAGTGGGTGAAATTTATCTATTTTTCCAGTGCACACAAAATTCAAAGCTTTTAAATTTGGACAATGTTTTCCCAAAAAGTAACAGTGGCCAGGATTACAACATAAATCTGTTACATGATTACAGAAAAACTCAACTCCACAGAGTAGGTACCTTGAAAGAAGTATTGGAGACTACAAGCTGTGTCTAAAATGCTGACACCAATCAAATAGAAACACCTTGGGGTTTGTTCACCTCTCAGCTGATACTTTATTCCCCCACGTAAGACTAAAGCACAGTATTTGTGTTAATGCTGAGTTTTACATACCATAGAACAAAGAAAGTGCAAATGAATGAAGACTCAAACCCTGTAATCTAGATAAAAACCAAAATAAACTGGTTGCTCTCCCTGCTTAGCAAAGCACAAAGAAATTACCACATCACTGGCATATTAAATAAAGATTACTCCACGGGCTGGGCAATGCGCCAGTGTCACAGTCCATTCACAAATGCTTCTTAGATGTTCTTTTTTTTCCTAATAGAGCCAAAAAGATTCATCTGCTTCTCCTAATACTCTATCTGAATAAAAATAGCTATCTACCTCTGTCCCTATGTTTCGGGTGAGCTGAGGAAAACCAAAAGCTCTTTTTCTACATTTCACCTTTACTGACAGAAAAAAACCAATCTTTAACCAAAAAATTTTCATTTTCTCCCTCTGTCTGAAAGCTCCAGGTAAGATACAGCTGGGAATTCAGTCTTCAGCTTGCTCACCAGCCAAGGCTCACAATTTATGTTTTTTTCCTTCTCTTTACGAGTAGTTCTAAAGTTGCTGAATGAAATACCCCAGCTACATCAGCATTGGTATCAAAGAAACTACAAAAAAAAAACCCCAAGAGAAAGTTTCCACAAAATAACAGATATAACTCTTTTCTCAAGCCATACTTTGATGATTATATGTAGTAAACAGAGAAATTACATAACAATTTATTTCAAGTTAATAACAACTTTGACAGTTTCATTGGCTCCCACATAGTACCAAGTCTCAGGGATGTAACTGAGCAGAAACCCCAAAGACTTTAGTGAAAAAGGGAGGGATGATTTTGTTGAAGGGTTAACACACACCTTACCTGTTCTCATGAGTGCTTGCATTTCTAAAAGACAAGATTACAAAAACTAGGTGTGCCCAGATAAACATCCCAGCTGGCAAAGTCTACACTTGCAGCCTCAAACCAACATGCAGGAATCCAACTGAGCTCTGCATTTGATTTACTGTAAGAGACTGAGAACATATCTTAATACAAATCCCCTGCCAATATTATATTCCTTCTAACAGCATATTTCATACTCTTTTGCCAAACCTGATTTTTAAAGACTTACATAATCCTTTTACTTCCTTTTGGATATTAGCCTCTATTCTGCTGCTTTTATTGGCTATTCAGCCTACACTTAAATATCTCTGTGCCTTACATTAAATATTTTTATCCATCGTCACTGTTTATACCCTGCAGACATCTGCAGCCTATTGCTTTCTGCTTTGGTCATCGTTACTTACTGAATTCTTTAGCCTTCGTTTTTTCATTTTTTGCTCAGATGTTTCCTGACTATTCTGGTATCTCTAAGCACTCTCCAAATATTTCTAATCAAGTTATGCAGAACTGAGCACAATATTCTAGAAACCTCCTCAGTCAGTAACATTAAGTACTTCACTGATGTAAAATATTTTTCATAGTCTGTTTGGATTTAAAACCAGTTTCCATTACAAACTGAGATACGTTTTAGTATTCATCTTGTTTTAGGATATTCTCAGGATTACCATTTTCAACATTTCTATTACCTTTAACAATGGCAGTGGGAAAGGACAAGGGATAAGAGGAACATCTCGCAGCATAAAGCAACATTTTTTTATATAAATGAAAAATTGATTTTCAGCCTCCTTCTGAGTGCCATTAGCATTTTATCAAAGACAGCTCTGAGGTATCTTTAGCCCAAGTCCACTTAAAATGGAGAAGAAACACTTGGCTTATTCCCAGGACTGCTAACACTAAAGGGCAAGTAAATGGGAGCTTGAGGAAGAGCTGTGGCTTATTAGTTCCACAGAAATGCACCCAGTGCTCCCAAACCAAACCTGTCACCTCTGCACAGCATGGCAGGGCCTTTGTTGTGTGAATTTACTGACCTAGGTTGAAACGAATGCGGGGAGTCTTCCTCTGCACAGTCACAGACTTTTTTATTTGTCCTCTCCACTGTTTCTATTTTCAAATGGATTGCAGTATAATTTTTGCAAAATAAAGTGGTTATAAATTTAATTTATTACTTATCTCAGATATGAAGCTACATTTTAAGGAGCAACACTAACTCATCTCCAGGACTGCAGAGTAAAAGAAGGACTAACTACTTTTAAAAATTGGTTGTAAGGTTTTTATGGTCTGTGCACAGAAAAAGAAACTGGAATTGTCAATAGATAGGGAATTGTTATCCCATGAGGGACTACACATAAAACTGGCAACCAGGTGCTTTTCCTTTACTTGGTTTTGTAAGCACAATCACCAAGAATCAGTCATGTCATTGCACTGACCTTCCAGACTGAACAGGAGAAGAAAGGACACTTCCCATGCTGCTGTATTGTAAAAGAAATGAATGAATTAGGAGTCCCAATTTCACTCTCATTTTTCTCCTCTTGCCAGATTGTGCCTTCCTGATGTGACTGAAGAGCAGGAAGGAGGAAGGCTCACTTCTGGTATCATGTTTTACAGTCAATGGCTTTGATTTCTAGATCTGTCTGCAGTTTGTTTTTTATTTGTTGGCTGTGAAAATTTTATTCAGTTCTGTTAGCAGCAGGAAGTGGATGGCCAACTCGTCACCTGAAAAAGCCCAGAATAAATCTTGCAGCAGCCCCTCGTACGCTGATGATGAATCTGTGCAGCTCCGCGGGAAGCTGCATTGCATTGTTATTGTTTGTATTATTGAGGTGCTTGCTGAACAAAAAGAGCCTCTGACCAAGAGAACTTGCAATCCAAGGAAAGACAGGGACTGACAGGATAGCAGCTTTTGTTTTCATGGCCAGATGGATCGACCCAAACACTGCAGAGTTTAGGTTATGCTGACAACACTCTAAGTGTGCAGAATCACTTGCATTTTTTATCATACCCCTGAAAATACCCACCTACATTCCTAAAGTGTATACTTCCACGTCGACAGAAGAAGACAGAGCTTGCTAATCATGTGGCTGTGAACCAAAAATGATCTCAGTGCAGGCTGGCACATTGGGTGGACATAAGCATTTGTGAGGATTTCTTTGGATGGGAAGCCTTATGGTCAAGAGTAAAGATATCTCTGCATAATAAATTAAGTCAAGGGAAAAACCAGAAACAGCATTACCAAATATTCAGAATTAGTCCACTTGATCTCAGGTGTCATTCCTTAAGTTTTAAATAAAAGAGCCCTTAAATCACAAAACTCCATTGAGAACAGGAAGACACCATTGTTACCATAAGCCTAAGGATAGTAAAACAAAGTATTCACCACCACAGAGAAACGTGGGGAATTTGGAAATGAAAACAAATTACTCTGATTCTCTGGAAAGATGCAGATGACTGAACCCACAGTGCACATCATCTTACTTGGGAAAGCACCAGCAGACCCACAGAAGCTGTGATTTCCTTACTTTGGTTCTATCCTGAAGACAACCATGGAGTGTACAACCAAGTCAGATCTGGTGCTGGGGTACAAGAGCTTGAAGCAAATCAGCCTCATTGCCCTCAAAGATCTCATGGGATTTACCATGCCAAGAAACAGTTTCTGCAGTTTCTCTGCAACCGAAATGCATTTTTCTTCTTTTAGCTACCTGCCACTGAGTTTATAACAGAAGGAGATGGTGCAATCCTTGAAATATCACTTTCTCAAGAATTAAGTCTGCATGAAACATTTTTAGGTTTCCATGTACAGTGTCAGAGCATTAAAATTAAAAACCAAACCAAACAAAAACCCCCACCAGATTCAGTTATTCCAGCACTGCAAAACTAAACAGAGGAAAAAAAAAATTCCAAAATTTCATTTTTCAAAGAAAGCCAAATATAAAATACCTGACAAAACAAACAAGAATTTCAGCAAAAGCAGAACTAATGCAAACCACTGCATTTACAGGAACAAAGGCTGCAATACCAAATTTGCATGCATGGTTTTTGCCATCATCCACCATGGATAAATGCTAAATTAAACTTAGCACTAAGCTTATTCCATGGACTTGGTTGTGTCCAGCTCACATAGGTGCTCAAGTAAATCAGTCTTCCTAAGGCATCAGACAACTACAAAGACACCCCAGTCAGTAATAGTCCTTTTCCTTGACATTTCTCAAGAACTGAATGCACCTTTCACCTGCTATTTCCAAAAAGTCAATATGAAATACCTTAGGAGCTTCAGGTCAAATTAAGAGAGAATGTATGTACACACACAGCAGACACATTCCACAATGGTATACTGGTATTATGGATAATGGACTGGGAATGCAAAATGATTTAGCAGAACAGAAGTTCGTAATCATACACTTCTTACGTAATTTAAAGATGCGATTAAAAAGCTTTTTGAATCTCCCCAAAGGAGAGATTTATGGCTCAGTGCCACCAAACAGCCGTGAGTACCTCTGGTGGTTCTGCAGCTGACACATGAGGAAGGACATCTGTCACTTCTGTCACTTCTTTTCTGATAACCTTCTACGTGATCCTACAGATAAAGAAGCAATTAACTTCGAGAATTAGACTTCCTCCTGTGACAGGGACCATCCTTTGTCTTGACAGTTCAGGCTTTCTGCACCTTTTAGCCCATCTGCCTTAACACTATATATCTTTATATATATATATATACACATATATATATATATATATGATTCTCTTCTGAGGCAAATATTTAGGTCATTCTTATGCAAGAAAAACTGAACAGCCACATGACTGGATTTTTAAAATTTATAGCCAAGTGGTCTGCTTTGCCTTGGGAAGTTCTGGTTTCTTTCCATGTGTGCTGCACAGGGTGAAAAGACACTTAATGGGTTTTAAACAACTGTAATAATTTAAGCAGTGCTGACTAATGTGGATGAATTTAATGTAAGGAATAAACAATCAGCTCTTAGGGGGGAAACCTGTTACTAAACAGAATTATATTAAACAAAAGGTCAGGCCACCAATGCACTAAGAAAGTAACAAAGAAGCGATAGCACCAGCTACTGAAAATGGAAGAGGATTGATCTGACCAAATACAAATGTTTATATTTCATCTTAGTCACTCTGGAAACAATTTACGAACAACAGTCACATGCTTTTAAGGTGCAATTCACTTAACCAGTGCCTGCCTGAAGATGAGCTATTTTTCTATGTTTATGTCTACTGTGGGAAGTTAGAGGAGTAGCTCCGTTAGAGGTGTCTGCCTTATAAACCCCAACATCCAGGCAAGATGAGAGACCGTCTAAGTGTTGGAGACTGAAGTGCTATGAATTGATTCCTTTTGGCTAAACCCTCTCCATTACCAGAACAATGTTTGGCACAGAAGATGTACAGAGAGTGCAGCTCTTTTCTCCAGGTCTCCAACGATTAATTCTAGAAGACTGCAGCCTGGATCTTGTACTGCCCACTGCAATGCACGTATACACTAACAGATGCATTGCCCAAGCACTCCCAAACCAGAATGATAAATAAAGACCTAATATCCCCCTCCAAGAATGGATATGGTTAATACGAAGCTTTTTCCTTGGCAATTATAAAGAATAACTACAGGTGTAGAAAAGGTTAGGCTTACATGAAGAAAGATAAGAGATCCCCATCCTGACTTCAATTCAAAGTGTCTCTTTTGAAAAGCACACAGAGGACCAGACAGCCAAGAGGAGCTCACACAGCTAATTATTAGGAAAAAAATAATTTGGTAGTGTTCTAATTTTTCATTTGGAGATCTTGATTAACTCTCAAGGAACTACAGAAAGTGCATGTATTGGGGAAATAAAGGGAAAGGTAGATGGCCTAGACCAGCAGCACTGAACAAACTGTCATCAGGAAAAAAAAATCACATTTAATTTCCCCCCTTTTATCATCTGCTTCTCCCTTGAAAAATCTCAATGCTTTATAGTAATAAAAATTTCACAAAGAGTAGCTGTAACAAAAAGAGATACTAAATTAGTAGACTGTCAGCCAGGACAATCACGGTCTATTAAGATAAACTTACTCTGTGGATATCTAGATAGATTATTCTCTGTATGTCCATTTAAATGAATTATTTGCACTGCACAGGCTCTTAAGTCTTTCTAAAAGACACAAGGAAAATAAAATACAACATTGTCACAGCATAATGGTCCCTCCTGCCTGACAGACAATAGGAGAGAAAAAAACTTACTAAAAAATGAATGTTGAGTTGATTATTACCAAGCTTATTTTCAAAGTGGGAAGCAATTAGACCATGGAAACATTCTCTTCCATTATTTCTATTATACCAGAGGAAGATAAAGTAAATAAATATGAAGATGGATGGTTACTGTTGATGCACAGTGACAGCTACTCAGTATCTTACATCAAAGAACTACGTTCTATCAGCCCAGATGTTACACAGAGACAGGCAAATCTGTAAGAGGTACTCTAAAATCTGAACCACTGTTTCAAGTAGTTTGGGACCTTTTTTTTTTAATTGAACAAGCTGTGGTAAAACTAGAATAAACTTAATCTGTTGTTTAACAAAACAAAGCATTTACAAGAGGATAAGTTGATAAACTACCTTTTTAGAAGATTTTCAGAAGCGCTCTTTATACTTGTGTTCCTGACACTATAGGTACTCAAGCTGAAGTACCACCACTTTGCCTCCTCTTTAGAGGTGCAGAAGGCACTCATTTTAGAGGGCCTGCTTTTAATTTGACCTCTTCTGAGGTCAATATATAATACTGATCAAAAATTACCACTAAACCTTGTAATAGCAATTTTTCCAAGTGCTCAACTCTAGTTCACACACTTTAAAGGAGAGGGAAGTTAAGCCTTAATGAGTTAAGCCACCAAATATTAACTATTCTGGCCACTGTGCAAATCTAATTTAGGTATCTGAAGAAGAAATTCCTTTGAAACCACAACCTTACACACTGTCAGGATCTCTCTCCTTGGAGACAGTCAAAAGGCA
Source organism: Edolisoma coerulescens (assembly GCA_013397115.1). Lineage (NCBI taxonomy): Eukaryota > Metazoa > Chordata > Aves > Passeriformes > Campephagidae > Edolisoma > Edolisoma coerulescens. The sequence continues at coordinate 471,483 of VWZW01006099.1, read as the reverse complement.
CCTGGCCATGATCCAGCTCGAGCAGGGGGTTTGGACCACATGACCACCTGATTTTTGCTATTGGTTCTGCATTAACCTTCCAGTTTCTGAACTCTGTCCTCTCCACAGAGCAGTCAGAATCAACCCTAGAGGTATTCTGGCTGTTGGGAGGTTTCTTAAGCTTTAGATTGATTTGCATTGATAGAATACGGGTTGAAACATTCACCTGACTCTCCTCCAGCTCACAGCCCTACCAGACCCGAGTATATCCAGAAAATATCAACTAGGAGACACGTCAAACAAAATTAAACCATAGGAGAGCATCCTCCTCAATTCTATATTGCTGGTGTTTAAAATGTAAGCTTAGTGGAAATGAGCTAATCTTGAGTACTGAAATTATACAAAGTCTACATTTAGAACCTCTTTTCACACTCGCAGCGCCCAGTTCTCTGTCACAGTCACCGCAGCAGAACTCAGTAAAACTCCTGTTTAATGAGATGTCATTTATCTGCAAATACACTTTACAATAACGTATTTCCAACTACAGCAAATTGATTTTGTTTCATTCCTTCCACATGTCATTGTGCCACAGAGGATAACTCCTTTGATATTAATAGTAATGAAGATGCATTGCATCTGACAGCCCTAACAACATGTTTAATAGAACATTTTAACTATAAGTAGATGAAGAATCAGAAGGGAACACTTTTTTTCAGATTCCATTGTTTCAGAACACAGTTCTGTATAAATGAAATTATCCTACTTAAAAGTTATTTCCACTTTGATACTACTTCTATTCAATATGACAGTTTTATTTTGGGAAGATTACTTTCTGACACACTGCAAATTATTTTCCCCAAACAATATGATTTATCCTTCTGTATCTGCTGTAATCAAATTTGTCTCAATAGTCTCCTGTTTCTGGTATATAACTCTGGCAATTAAACATCCTAACTTATTTTAAAATGACAATCCTAAAGTGTCACTTGCAAAGAGAAACAGAACAAAACATGCTGCCTCCAACTGCTATGGCACAACATAGTGATGGACTTATTCAGGCTTTATTTCACCCACTTTGTTACCAGAAACTGCTGCTTCTGCAGAACAACACAAGTTCTGTCAGTGATGTTGGTCAGATCTGACTTTTTTCCTGCCATCTGAGTTTGCATTTAGGAGATTCTCCAAGCATGCTCACTCACCTAACTCAAACACTGCCATCGTGTTCTCCACAGGAAAACCATTTATTGAGTTTCACCTTAATTTCTGCTCTCTCCCATGCAATTTTTTTTGCCTAAGGAAAACACCTACTTAACAAGGAAGTAAATCTCATTTATAATTGCATGTACAGAGCATGTTTTGGAAAAGAGTGTATGCTGCAGATTCATGGGAAATTAAAGTTTAACCATAGGGTCAAACCTTTTGTTTAAGCAAGCACTGTATGCAGAGTTGCTGTAGCTTGACAAATATATTAACACTGAAAAAAAACCCAAAAACTTGGTTAAAAATGAAACAAAAATAACCCACTGCATGTAGTGCTGTCCTTGTATTTGCTTCTTACGGTTCCTCATTCCATTAACAAAGTTCTAACAAAACATTCTCCCTTATTTTTAGCACAAATAGGGCAACAATGAGCATGTTACAGATTTTTTGCTTCCGTACCAAGTTGAGAAAGGGGACCTCCAACTACCTGCTTTGGGACAACACTCCTCACAAAAAGCAAGGAAGAAATATTTACAGGAAGAAATAATGTTAAGACGTTACTGCTACTGACCAACAACTATCACCTCTCACTTGGACAGCACAACAGAGCGGAAAAGAACCTTCAGGAATGTACAACGCCAAATGTTAAAATGGAAATTGTCAAGTCCTTTAGTGACAGAATGAGCTTTTAAGACCAATATTAACACAAACCCTCCTTGCACGCAAGTGCCATAAAACAGAGATGAGAGAGCTGAAATGCTGCAAGCAGCCCCTGACATCCAAACCTATTTCAAACAGCCAATAACTAGTTCACTCTTCAAAATTTATGGTGACACTTACTGTTGCTCACCACATTTACCTCCTGCTTCTAAGACTCTCAACATGTGCATTAAATATGAACAGCTCCCGGGTCCAGCCCTGAAGTTCCAGCTATGGACAACTATTCATTTTCACACCAAAAAATCACTTTGCTGTAATGACCATTTAATTTGTGCACATACTTTACCTGTACATCGTTGGTGTTCATCCTTGTTCCCTCCTTGCCAACGAAGATATCATCTATGTCAACCAGAATGTACCTATCCAAGGACAGTGTGAGCTTCTTTCCAGAGAGGAAAGAGATGGCATCTATGAAAATCAGCTTGTGCAGCCAAAAATTCAAGTTATTGCCGAAAAGGACTCGTTGAATCCCATCGTGGAGCCCCAGGTCATGAATTACCGTGGCATAGAGAGCACTTATAGCAGCAGGTGGAGAAAGGTTTTCTGGTGTCTTTACTTTTGCAAATATCACTGGTTGATAAGCTGTGTGATTAATCTGGAAAACAGCCCAGTCATTTCCAAGCAAGGGCCCTTTCTCAAGCTTAGAAGATTTAGTCACATGGAGCAGTGGGGAATGAGGGTTAATGCAACAGTCCTTAATACCCAGATTGCTGTGGACATGGAAAGGAAAACCCTTCAACTGAAAGCTCTGCAAGCTGTTCTCATTGCCTTTGTGAAATCCGATCACACCTACACCATATTCTATACAGTACTTATCTAGAAGGCCTCTGTTCCAAGAGTCCATATTCACATACTTTAGAATATTTTCATATACTATGAGAGCATATTTGCCTTTGTTTTTGTCTATAAGCACTGGGAGGTCACCTTTCCCAGATGCAATCTCAATGTGAAACTGAAACCTGCTAGATTCCAGAATGGTTATTATATCTTGGCCTAATGTTGAGTACTGGCTTTCCACAAACACCAGCACTACAAGGTCTGTCCTCAGGGGATCAATAGGCTTCGTGGTCTTCATCTCCATCAGCTTGTATGGCAACAGTTGAGGATCACCACATTCCACTTCTGAAGAGGTTTCAGGAAGTTCATTTTCCTGTTTGTAGCCATTATACAAGTAGTAGGCAGAAATAACTATGCTCACCATACAAAAAGTGGCCAGCAAAATTACTGTTCTTTGAAAATGTCTGTGAAGTTTCAGGACAAAACTCATGGTGTTTACTTGCCTTAGATAGCTCTCAACAGCAGCATGAAAAACAAATACAGATTCTCAACAACTTGTTCCAGTCCTCTGAAATATTTATGTCACCATTGCAGCACACACATCTATCTTCCACAGAGCTTTACCGAAGGTATAGTCTAGAAAAAAAGAAAATCAGAGATTAAATTGAGGCATCATCTTGTGAAGTATCATCCACTTAAACTAATGGGGAGCCAAGAAATCACTGCCAGCCAGAGGTTTGGGGACCAACAGCTCAAAGTTTTGCAATATTATACTTCTTCCTGCCCCTACTAGTTGCCGCGTGTACTAGAAGGTCTTGAAATCTCACAGGCTCCTCAACTCAGAGGATCAAACAATGTAGGGTACACACCAGAGGCTCTGAAAAGCAAGACATAAAAGCAAAGAACTTACAGTGTTTTAGAAATTCTTTTTACCCAAAGATAAAAGTTAACTCTGACTAGACAACTGCTAACAACTCAAATATTGAAGAAAATTTGTCTTCCTTCTGCCCCTAAAAAGCTGGGGGAACGTGATTAAACAAATTCTGTCTCGTATTAGTTTTTCAAAGAACCAAGAAGTTATTAACAAAACATGCACATCTTAACTGTTGTATAAACACATACTCATATACTCTATATTATACCTACTATAGGAGTGTTTTTAAAGCAAAACCTCCTCCTTGCAACATTAGAGGAAAACAAAGCATTTTACTGGACTGTGTAGTTTTGCAAATTGTTAGAAGCACTTTGCATTTCTTTGCATTAAAAAAACCCAGAGAATAATCAAACTCTTAAATTTGAGCAGAGAAAGTAATAAATCAAAAGCTAAACTTAACAGGAAGATCACCTAAGGATATACTTATGCTCTATCTTGTACTTAAGGAAAGAGTAATTTTTCAAGCCAGCAGTACAACTGCTGTCAAAACACCCTAGTAAAACAACTGGATGGTGTGACAAGCATAAAACAATCATCATAAGTCAGTCATAAATGAAGGTTCAAAGCAGATTTTGAAAAATATTAAGTGCGTGAAGATCTGGAACATGCCATTGTAACTTCAGTGTAGAATGCATCCATGTCCATTTGGAAATGGGATTAGGATAAGGTACCTGTGTGGTATTAATATGGTCATTTCCCAACCGAGAGCTTAATCCTTCCATTCCTGGTTGGTTTTTTTTTTTATCCTACATTGTAAGCAAATTGGTCTCTCACTCCAGGTTTTCAAAAGAGCTAAAAAATATGATGTACTTAACAGTACCTATGTAACGTCCACAAATTTAATTAAATCCTGAAGACAGATCTTCCTAGTGCCACGCTGAGGATAAAGTAAAAATAAATGAGAAAAATCAGATGAGGGGAAGAAGAAACTACAAGGCATCCTATTCATCAAAACTGCAAAATTCAGCATGAAGAGCAAGTGTACGTGAGCTGTCTCATTGGTAGTTAAGATTCACAGCAAGATCCCTGCTGTCTGGATAGATTCTACTCTCCTCACCTTCTACTCACAGATACCTGTTTTTCAACCCCTTCTCTTCTGGAAGGACTTACAACCAGCCTTGAAGCTTACCTGCAGCTGCACAAAGTCCTGCTCAAAGCTTTTAGGCAGGAGACCTGCCTTTCACCCAGGCTCACTGATCAGTGTTAGACAAAAATAACAAAACCCCAGCTTCCCGGTTTCTAGAGGCATGTATCTGAAAAGAAACTAAAGAATGCATAAAGACCTGTGAAAGTACCTTTAGAAGAACTCACAGGACATTCCTAAGTACTGAAACGTCCAATCCTTGCTGCACTAGCTTCAAGAATATCAGTCTAGATGGCATATTTAATACGGTAACAAGTCAGGTGACAAAGAGCTCTATCCTGAACGAGTAACGCCAGAGAGAGCTTTTCCAGACAGATGATTTTTCATTACACACATGAAGGGTTCTCTTCATTTTGCATTTCCAACTCAGCTGCCTGAATGCCAAGAAACACATCATTTTAGTGCCTAAAATTAACACTGACTGCATTCTGTAGAAAAGCTGTACATGCACCTACTTCTCTTTGATAACCACAGACCTGGCTGTGGTTAGATATCCTCTAGATATGGAAAAAATGACAATTGACCCTGACCTAAGCTCATAGCAAGGAAGGGCTGATGAGACAGAGCTGTTTGAACTGGGTTTTACAGAAGGGCTGCAACCCAAGAAGCATTTGCAGCAAGGACACAGTTCCTAAAGCAGCTCCATAGAGAAGGAAATCTGGAGCCAGCCCAGAAACCTGTTTTCCTCAGGAAAAGCCCTGTCATTGTATCCTCAGCTCCTAACTGCAGGTACCCCTGGGGCTGTGGAGTGCAGCTGTAAGGAGGAGTGGCTGGAAACGCCAAGACAGATGTGAAGGTTGAGTGTGAGGAATGAGGAATTCTCTGTGACGAAGCAGGACACAGGCAGACTTGGCACACTCCCTGCTGAAGACAGTGAGGAGTGGGATGGAACAGAGCAAGGCACAAGTTTTAAACACACGCTCTCTTGTATCAGCTTGATGCCTTGTAATTTTCACTTGCCTAAGGACTGGTTCGCATGGCAGAAGTTCAAAAGAGCACAGAAAGAAGAAAACAAAGAACATGAAGAGAACATGCATTTTACAGTATCAACACAGTCTCACAGCCTTGACAAGGTACAGTTGCTTTCCTTGAGGAACAGCAGCATTTTCCCCCTGAGCAATAGTACTTGCTGGATATTCTAGTGCTGCATTAGCACTAATGCATTTTAGCACCATGCTAAAATAACTCATAATGCACCCCCCTTGACAGTGACATCCTTGGGATGCAGCACACACCACACTCTGTGGGACCTATGGAGACCACAACAGTGACCTTTATCACATCTTTAGATGTGGCTTCAGAGAAAATGGTCCTTGCTTGCTATCACTTCCTACAGTAAAACCAGACAAAAGGTGTAATTCAGAATGCACCTACAGTGAGTAAACTGTGAGAAGCAGCATTTCAGAAGAGGACAGTACTTGTTGAGTCTTACTTTCAGGACAAAGAAAGAAGAAGTCATGATAGCTCGAACAACAATAAAAAATACTCAAGTATAAGAAAAAAGGCTTACAGAAAAGAGAAGAGAGTCTCAAAAGTCTTCACAAGAGTTCAAGCTTGTTAGTATTGTTTCCGTGAAAAAAACATGGAAAAGACCCATAGATGACATGAGCAGTCTCAGCTCTTTGGTTTCAACACAGCCATGTGGAGTGCAGTGACAGGGGAATATGGTCCCAGCTCTGTCTCAGAGCACCTGAAAGCAGCTGTCAGATATTATATGAATCCGAAGTTCACTAAAGGTGCTGTTGAAATACATTTTACCTATAAAATAATTTGTATGGTATTTTTCCATGGTTTGAAGCAATAAAATCTGCCTGTTTGTTTTTTTTATCCAGAACCTTATTGCTTTAGGAGAATTTGCATTTGATCTCCTACAACCTGCATTTGATCTCCTATTTTGCATTTTCATGCCACCGTCTTAAAATTCAGACCAGAACCTTTTACCTCTGCTGTTCAAAGTAGGAGGTATCAAGATGCTCCCTTTAAGGTGAAAATTAGCATCTTTGAATATTCAGAATTTGGTTTTTAACTTACAGACTTGCTATGGAGGAGAAGATCTTGCGGAGAGAAAGCTGAGTCATGGAAGCAAGTTTTCCATTTTATTACGAACACAGACAGCAAGACTCAGTGCTCTTCTCGTCTACTGTAGAAGTGATTTCTGCAGCCCAGGACTAGTTCACATGAAAATCTTGTTGGTACAGGAAAGAAATTATCACCTTTTTAAGTAGAATATTTACCATTATGAGCAGCACTGCTGGGCAGTCACAATTACAGGCATCTGCAGGCAACCAGCATGAAACAGAGGCACTTGAACAGAGATCTTCAGTTTGGAGTGGTTTGGGGGTTTATCATTTGTTCTGTTTGTTCTGTTTTGGGTTTTTTTAATTCACTAACAAAGTAGCACTGATGACAGAACAAATACTGTGAGGAACTCCAAAGACCCGAAGCACACCATAAGGAGCTTGGTGAGTTCCTACCACTTGCAGCTTTCTTCAGTTTGTTGTTTCATTGGTAAGCATAAATGACCAAATTCTTGGCTTCTGTAAATCATTTCAGCCTGATAACCCTAATGGAAACTGCTCCAGGAGACAACACTGGCTGAGAATGCAGCCTACTAAGTTCTTCACAGGGGTGCTCAATCCACAGATGCTCAAGTAAGAAACTAGGTACCTGCACAGGCACATAAAACTGCACAGAACTCAAGAAATTACCTATGAAAGTTGAATCATGAGTATCAACAAAATTTTTTAAACTACAGGAAACTTTTCCGCTGTGTTAAAAACTATCAAGGTTAAAGCAATGGGCTGAGCTAAAATATCCATAAGTAAGCAAGAAATTGTTCACAAATCAAATTTTTCAAAGCACAGTAAGAAAAATCTGGTTTAGTCTTACCTCAGCCCTGTGCTAGGGCAACTGTTTACTGTGGTCCTTGACTAGAAACAGTAAAAGTTGGGCCATACTTACAGACAAAAACTATACTGTTAAAGGGTAACAAGTTTCCTTTTCATCAAGAACTACTAAAACAGAGCTAGTTCTGGATTGAGTAATCATCAATATTATTCAGGTATATTACATTTGTCTGGGAACATCTTTTTAATAACTCTCTTCTAATAATCCCCACCACTACATTCTCATTCTGTTCTTTACCAACCTGGACACTACCACAGTGCTGGTGACATGCTGATGATACGTTACATGAAGGGTGAGTTTAAATGAAGAGCAGACAAAAAAGAGGCATAGAGTAATATGCTCAGCATATTACTATAGACATTTAAATCTCCACTGTTTAGAATGCTACGTAACTGCTTTGAACAGAAAGGTCTGCTCTGGCCAGTCACTATGAAATATGACTTTAAAGGAAGTATTCTGAACTTGTTTTAGTGTTACTAAAATGGAAATCTTTGGATATACAAATGACACGGTAGGAAGCAGCAAAGTGCAACTGAACACAACCAAACCTGGATGAACAGCAGCGCTCAGATTTTTAAATCAATCATGAAAATACCAAAGTAGATGCCAAACACCGAGTACCCCTACTTACAGCATTATTTTACTGACTAGACTATTCAAGCAGCAACAGCTCAAACAAGTAAATCCAGGCTGAAAATGAGACCTTACAACTGCATATTAAAAAGACATTTTCAACTTGTAAAGATGGTGATATGAGACATGACACGTCAAGGGAAGTCTTTGGGACCCTTTAGTATCACATAACAAACCCTGGAATGTGTGAATATTGAAGGACTTACACTCTTTCACAGCTGTTAAAAAAAAAAAAAAGGAAATGGCTTAAGCAGAACAACAATCCATTCTTTTTCAAGTCCTTGAGGCAAGCAGTTCTCAGTTTCTACTGTACCTGTGATATCCTTAGCTCCATGCTGCACTGCCTAATGCAGTACTAGAGACCCTTACAGGATAGGCACCCACGCATTACCGTTTGTCAATAAAAAATATTTACAAAGATTAAATATACAATATTCAAAAATAGTTTAAAAGAAGGCTTTGAAGACTTCAACAGAACACAGAAGTTTGGTTTAGTCTTCAAACTACTACTTTGCCTTCAGACAGCACCTTCTACGGAAAGATCTTAAAGCTCTTGACATCACACAATTTTTATGAGATAAACCCTGTTATTTTCCAGCAATTGCAGAAACATCACTATCTAAAGAGAAAATGATTTGCTCAAGGTCTCCAAGATTAATGTCCAGCACACTGCCTGGTCCATGCCCATACCATTACTTCCCCTCTCTTTTCTCCCACAATTGCCAAGTGTAAAGAGTTAAAAAGACAGAATTCAGCACCACTCCTTCTGAGAGACCTGACTGGGGATGCTGACAGTGAGAGAAACCCCATTTCTTTCACTTACCATTTTATTAAGAAGAGAAAACCCCACCACACCAAAACCTGAAGCAATTATCCAGCACATCAGGTAGCAAACTGAATAATATAAAAGTTTTCTGCCATCTCCCGAGGGTTTCACGTGACAGCTGAACCGAGCAGCAACACACACCAATTTCTGATGGGATTTGGGGAATCCAAGCAGCTATAACCACCTGAAGTTATGAATAATTACCGCACTAGGCTGACTAATTTTGTTCCCCAGCAGAGCCATAACCAATTCCAGCAAACACTAGAGGGCAACAGCGTCGCGCAGAACAACTCCGCGAGAAGAGGGAGAGGGAAAAGCCCAGCCACTGAAGGGCTGGTGCGGGGACCGCGCCAGGCAGATGCCGAGTGCGCCGGGAAACAAGAAAAACAAACCCAAACCCCAAGAAACAGCAGAGAACTCCCCCGCAAACGCTGCCCCCGCAGCGGGAGCCTCAGCGCCGGGCAGCCGCCCCGTCCCGCCGCGCTCCCGGCCCGGGCGGTGCCCGCAGCGGAGCGGGAGCCTGCGGGCGGCTCGGGCACAACTTTGCCGGGGGCACGGGGCCGGCGAGCGCGGAGTTGTGCGGCTTCGCCCCGCCGNCTGCTCCCGCCCTCAGCGACCCGCTGGGCCCGCCCCTCACGGCACCTGCAGCGCCCCCTCCCACACAGGAGCCGCGACTCCCTCAGTTGTGGGATTCTTAATCCTTGTCTTAAATAAAGTATGATTTAAATTTTTTTTTCCGCTTCTCCGAAACCAATTTAGCAAGCCCCTGCTGCAGACGTGCTGAGGGGAAGTTTAACTCACACCCTCCCGCCAAACTCCTCGCTGTCGAAGCAGCTTTAGGTATGGCCGATTTCTGAGCCGTACCTAAAGGTAGCGCACAAGGGTGGAAATTCCGTGGGGTCAATTACATTTTCTCAAGACATTGTAGGGTTAAAATCTTTAGAGAATGCCAGTTAATGTGTTTGCAGGCTCGCTGCTTTTCTTTATTGAATTCTCTAACCCTATGTTAAACACCGTTAGTCCCACTGTATTTTTCACTGATAACCCTGCATCCCTCGCTCTGGAGATGGGGCTGCTCCGTTACTGCAGGTGAGGGAGTTACGATTCCCTGTCTGAACTGCATTATATTTCACAAATGGGAAATAAAATTAATAAATTTTACAAGTGCCCTCTTGATCTAGCTAATTTACCTCACAATTGCCCAGTGATTGTTAGCTCACCTAATGGCTGACAGTTCAATACATCGGATTAACTCCATCACTGGGTGCCTGTCTGTGCAAACCTTCCTTCCTATGACTAACTCAAGGGAAAAACTTAAAGGAAAAAAGCCACAGCCACCTGAACGTCGCCTTTCCAAACATCAGGAGAATTTACAGCTCTTAATTCTGGAACACTGTTATTTACTTTCCCCTCTTTTTCTGCCTCTATTCTCATGACACAGTGGAAGTACCCCAAATATTACTGTCTTCTAAGCTACAAAACACTGCAAGGTCCATGAGCTAGGCTTAGACTAGAAAAGAGAACTTGTCACAAGGGCTTACTATGTGTGAGGTTATTAATCCCTGGAATAGAGAGTCCATCTGAAATCCTCTTGCCCTCTCTATATTGTACAGAAAAAGGGATTTTCTTCCAGATTAAGCTTCTCGATTAGGTGAATATCCTGATACAGTCTTGTTTTGGGGACTCTATTATGACGAATTTTTCCTACAACAGGCTATGAGGTATGGGGTGCAAGTCAGCCAGAAGACACTGAAATTCTTGGCTGTGAGTTCAAACTCACGGTTTCCCTCCTACCCTTCTCTCTGAGCAGCTGTTTTTAAGTTGCTGCTGGCCAACCTGGACAGAAACGTGTCAGAGAGCGCTTGTCCTCGGAAGCACTTGGTTGCTCACGGAGATGTGCTAGACACCTCACAGCTGAGGGCTGCAGCACTGCACGTCAGCAGCTGCAGCACCGAGCGCTTCTGGCAGGAATATTAACAGCTTTCATCTTTCTTGGTGCTACTTTGCAGGTTTTTTGCTCTTGAGCTGTCATTGCAGCGTGAACTGGGAGTGATGTCTTAGCCATTCTTTGAGCAATACATCCTAAGACACCGGTGACTGCTTTTCTGGCCAAGATTTCTGCCTGGCACACAGTACCTCACAAAAAAATAGAAAATGAGTAGTAAATCCAGACAAGAAATTAGGGAGGAGGAAAAGCCACTGAACTGCAGGCAAAACAGACCCATCTAGACAACTGCTAGTCTGCTCCATGAACTAAGGACTCAGCTTTCTGCCTTTCTTACTGCTGGCCTCTACACGTGAAGGCTCTCTTTCCCACTTGTATTTTTCTTCCAACTCGAGTCTTCACCTCTGCCAGGTGGGCTGCTCTACCTCCTTCTGCACCATCAGCAATCTCTTCTTCTCAAATGAGCTGAATCCCACCTTGCCTAAGGGTCTTACCATATTCAGGCTATTACTGCAAGAAACAGTTCTAACCATTGCATGGTTTAATGTCTGCAAATGAACCCGCTGAAACCTGTGCAAAATTTAGGTATTTTTGGTATGATGATCATTACTACAGCTCCCACCAGAGACTGCTCTATACAATGGACAGACTGATTACACTGCACATCATTCTGTAAATCTGGGAAAGGTCGTGTGGAGTGTTACTTGTAATAGCAACAGTTTCCAATGAATAAAGAAATACTTTATCTAGTCCTGCCATTTCAAAGTTTAGAGACATCTTTTAACCAAACACTAATTTTTATTTGTATTATTTTTGTTGGCATTTTCTTGCAGGAAGCCATTAAATTCAGGTAGGTATTTGAAAACAAGGAGCAGCAAGGCAATTGCCTGTTATTAGTCATTTCATTATTACTTTTTAAAAGCTATTACAAATGCTACTAGTCAAAAGGCAGACTAACTGTAGATTTATAATGCTCTTTGGATTAATCAGAAACTTGTTAAACTGGGAAAGGTTTTCTTTACAAGTTTCATCTATATAATGAGGAGAAAAATGTGGCCTAAGATTTAAGAAATGCTTGTGGTCAAAAATGTAATCAGCTAAGAGGCTATCTCAGAGAAGAAAAATACCCCCACAACTGTTAAAAGTTTATAACTGAACTACATTTTTCCATTATTGTTATTACAATACCCTTCACTTGTGAAGTGTGTAATGACTATTCTGTAGCAAACAATACAGGAAGCCAGCCAGGCTTATGGATTTTCCTCAAAAGGCACTAGCTTTCAGATGAAAAACCCATTTATTGTTTCTTTTCAGTATTTAATTCACTATTTAATTTTCAATACCTCAGCCTAAAAAATCCCACTATCTGCATACATTGTAGTAATATCTTTCAAACCAGTGGAAGGAAGTTGCTAATTACATGCCATGGGTGCTGACTGCCTGGCAGCAGAAAGGCAGTTTTATCTCCAGGCTTAGAATAAACTATAGTTATAAATATGTTTTGTTCCACGTTAATCACGGTATTGAGACAATTGTCATCTTTGTACAATGGTCAAATGGGCAGCTCTGGAATTCAAGAAGCTCATGAATTCATTAGGTGTGCCTGTTCTAAGCTGCAAACCCACCCTTTACCGCTCAAGTCATGCCATGTGAAATGTAAGGCAGATACATTAATGAGGAGGACTGAGCATTTTCTGTTGCAATTTACCAGGAAATTTGCTTATGAAAAGGGAGAAAAGACTCCTCCTTCCCATTATATCAGGTTCAGAGGTTCCAAGTTAATAAATATGCAAAAAAAATAGCAGCATAGGTTCAGAATGTATTAATTTTAGTGCATTGTTTTGAATGTATGTCAATTTGAGTGAAAGCTCCTTAGCAATATTGAAATTGCTTACAGGAAAGGGATAATGGGGATGGAAGAAAATTAAAATGAAACCAAGTGTCTATAAGCACAACCAACAATCTAAAGCATATTCGCCCTTTTAAAGAAAGTAATGCGTAATTAAAACTTCTGTTAAAAATAGATTTTAGAATATGTAATAAAATAGGGCTAAGAAGAACTTGTATTATTACCCTAACGTCAATTCATTTTCCCCACTGATAACAAAGGAAAAGTTCTAAAAAAGTCTTGTAATTTGCAAAGAGGGAAAACACTAAACTGCTGTACCCAGCACTTCAGTTGAGCAATAATCCAAATACTTCCTAAAGCAGAATGTCATTCACAGTCAGCTGGAAAAATCATCCTAATTTCATCTTTCCTTTCCCTTAGCAGAAGTAACCCTGGAGAACATGGGTAATTAAGCTGAATTTTTTTAGAGAAAAGCAGCATGCTTTAGCACTGCCTTCAACTTCCTCACAGCCTTCCCTTTTTCCTACATAAATAAATCCCTCCTGCATTCTGTGCTCCTGGAACACACAGCACCCAAAGCACAGCCCCGCTTCCCTGCGGCAACAAACAAAGAGCAATAACCAGAGGAGTTTGCACAGGAGTGGGAAGTTACTCAGCATGCAAGGTAACGCTGCAGGATCAATGACATGACAGTCTGCTCCAAACTGAGAGCTCATCAGCTGGGAATCACTGAGGTGAGAAAGGACGTGGGTACCAGTCAAAGTTAGGGAATGTCTGTCAGCTGCCAAAGTGATGTGTCTGGAAAATACTGCAAGCAGTGCTCAGAGAGGAAAAGAAGAGGTGGAAATATGGAAGTGTTGATGCTATTTCATATGGCTGAGGTACACCCTCACTTGGAAGGCTGGTTAAAGTTTGGGGGAAGTGATGCCAAGCGGAAGAGGTGGAGAGAAGTGCTGTTCCCATGACCAGGTGAATACACAGCCTGTCCCACGATAGTCGAGGTGAAGGTTGAGAGGTGATGGAGCTGCAGCACTCAAGGGGGAGATATAAATATGCAGTGGTAGCTAACAAGTATTTAAGAAAAAGATTGTAGCTTTTTGGCATAATAATGATTGGGTAAAACTGGTGCAGAAAGTTAGGATAGAAATTAAGAAGAAGTTCTTAAATCACCAGAGTGAAGCAGACCTGTTCTGTGAGCAGTGAGGACAAAAAGCATGGTCAGCTTTGAGATGGAGCCTGAGTGACCATCAGACTTTGTTCATCACAGTGGGAGACTGGCCTTGGTGGCTTAAGAGCATCTATCGATCAGTGACCCCAGAGTTTTTATAGTGCTGGGAGACCAAACCCAACAAGAACACAGAATAAATCGTCATTGTTGATGTTGAAGCTGCTATCGGCTGTTTCAGCTGTGGGGGTTTGTTTGTCACAATGGTTGTTTCAGGCTGTCTGTAGGCACTAGAGAAGGTGAGCACCTGCACTCTGTTCACATGAATATGAACATCTCCTCTCGAGTCATCATTTTTTAATGAAAGCCTGTATTCTGGAACACAAGATGTTAGCCTCCAGGGAAATGTATCAGCTTGTCATCTGTCCCACAAGTCAACAGGTAAAGAAAAAAAGGGGAAATTGTTTTCTTTCCTGCTACAGGTTATTTGAATACCAGATCTTTCTGCTTATTAATATTTCAGTTCTCCCCAAACATTAAATGGATTGAAATATCAGATAAGCTGGTAGAACTCTTATGTTTATCGTATATTATTTTGATTTAATCATAAGAAATTACGTCAATAGGTTGCCCATATGTAATCATGCACCATGCACAGAGATCTTAATTACCCTGTTCATCAATATTCATGATAGCCCATATTATCCAGGGTATTATCCTATATTGTTATATGTGATGCCACGTGAATACCATATGGGAGAGGGATTTAAAAAAGGTTACAGGCTAATAAGAGTATTTTATTCCACTCAGAAAACTCAAGAGAAACAGTTCTTTTCAAAGATCCAGAGACTGTAATTACATGCAAAATGTTAAGTCACCTTAAAGGCAAATGCTAACCAAGACAGACTGAAGATTAAAATTAAAAGCTAAAACTTCCTATTGTTATTAGTGCCCCACTGCACTAGATGTTGTGCAAATATATGAAAAAGGTGACTCCCATCACAAGGAGTTTAATTCTACCTTTCAGCTTGGTTGTTCTAGAGCAGAAATTGTAGGAGTTTTAAGCTAGCAGCTGGTGGTCATATAATAGCAGTGAATTATAACGCTTTATAATGCCACAAATTTTGTATGTAATCCCCTGTGAAGTTTCCTAGGAGCTGTGCCTAGAAAATGCTGTTTTGGCATGTCAGCCTTACCATTTAATTTCATTTACCCGTTGTGTGCCACAGCCCTTGCACACTGTGCCTGCTCCTGGGCCACGAACTCCACGGGACAGGGCACAGAGGCAGCTGGAGAACTGAGCGGAGTCAGACGACATCCAGATGCGGCTCCCTGCCCATTACCTGCTCCTCAAGTGTCACATGCATCTGTGATTATATGGGTGTATGAACAGTAAGGGATGCTCCTGCCATCCTTCGGTGCAGCAGGGGGAGCACAGCCGGTATCTCTGGCACGACAACACCACTGTGGTTCTGTAACAACTCACCGTGCCTTACAACAGGATTTGTAACTGTCTCGATTCTGCAAACGACTCAAGTGCGCACTGGACTGTACACACAGCAGTTGTCTCTGTGGCAGTCCAGATCAGAGGCCTGGACACAGGAGGCTCGGGGAAGGCTGAGCCACACTGAGTGCAAAGAGAAGGCCCAAGTTCACCATGAGTGAGCACCACAGGCAGCAAAGAACTGAGGAGCTGGGATTTCTTCTGAGGAGCTCCCCCCTCAGTCCGCTTTTGTGGCTGGTGTTTTTCACTGAGGAGCATTATCAGACCTTCTCAATTCCTACACAACATTGTTAGTAAATTCTTTGTCTAGAATTAGTATTTTGCTCTTCAAACACCATTTGCTGTTTGAAGGAGATTGCAGTCTGATGGAGGTGTGTGTTTTGCCTGTAGCAAAGGAGCTTTATCCTTCTTTATCTTAATACTGCAATGTTTCTCCTCTTTGACATAAACAGTGTCCAAAGCACTCTAATCCCATCCACGTCCAGTACAAACAGACCAAACAAGGAATGATTTATGCACGCTTGACTGTGCTCTTTATCTTATTAGATAAAGATGAATTACTGTGCTGGACAGGGACACATTCTCATGAAAAATCCATCTTTGTAGATTCTGGTGCTCAATCTCATGCCTTGTGCAAATGTATTTTAGCATGCCATTGCCATTTTCCACTTGGTAATGCCACACACAGCAGAGTGGCCCTGGAGGAGTACTGAGGGAGGTTCCCTTACTAGCAGACTGCCATAGCTGCAAGATGAAGCTCCAGCCTATCACTTCCAAATGCCTCTGCTCTCGTATTCTAGGACAGGTGTTATTTCCCGACTTCTGCCAGACGCAGATAATGTTATTTAAGCAAAAGAATGAACCCTCTTTCTCTTCCATCATCCCATCATATGCACTGCATTCTCTGCCCTTGTAGCCACTTTTGAGACAAGTCTATCCCTTTATACACAGAGCAAGAATTTAACTTTGTTGACACCGGACAGAAAGCCGAGGGTCTGCATCTTGTGAGAAGTTCTATGTGCAGCTGTGGTATGGAACTGATGCTTTCTTCTAGGGAAAAATCTGTTTCAAAAACCATGAATTGTTGATACATGTTCACTTGCTATCAGAAAAGGCCCAATACAGTTTGTCCTTAAGTCATTGGACATTAGCCATTGCTCAAACCAACAAAGCAGTAAATTAACAACAAATAAGCTAATTTTTCCCATTCTGCTTCCATTTTCTTCAGCTTTTGGTATGAACTGATCAAACTCAAATTTACTTTGTCGCCTCCCACAGTATCTTACTCTCTACCCATGCAAACATGGAATAAAATCCATTTTCAAGCTCCTTCTTCCAAAGGTAACACAGTGACAGCACTCATGTGAGACAAACTGCATTGCAGTTTTTAATAAATCAGTCTTTACAAAAGCATTTCTAGAACTCCTCTTCTAGAACTGGCAGACTAATGACCAATGTCCCTACCTCTTTTTCTCAGACCAGAATATTTAAATACTTTTCAACAGCCTGATTTCTCTGTGAAGGTTTTTAATTACAGTCTATGCTCTTATTTTACTCAGTACAGACACACTTGCAAGAGGCAAAACCCCTTGGTTTCAGGGCCACATCTATCAGGTACCTGCTCATTGGCTGTATTCCAGCTAAGATACCAGACAAAACCACCTGTGGTGGTGCCAGGTGCTTCCCTTGCTGAAGGCATCCATCGGGCACTGAACTGAGAACTCCCACTTCACAAAAGCCACTGAACAGCAATTAAGAAAGGTTTATTATCAATCTCCTCTGCTTTCAAAGCTACCACTGACCTTAGAGAATTTTTTCCACTACAGGACCGGGTCTAAGATGGTCGTGATTTCCAACTGGTGTGGACATGAGCCAGCTTCAAACAGCTCTAGAAGCAAAAAGCTCTGTGAGTGTAATGATGCTCTTAAGACACCCAGTTGTATAGGTTTTTCCTTTAAAAACAATGAATCACATCCCTTTTCCCATCCTTCAAATAAAAAGAACAATACCTTTCCATATAATTGTGAGGCTGCATTCCCATTATGATCTAACAAGTGTGATACCAACTCCTGTATGCTTCAAAGGACTATTGCACAGAAAATGTCTCCCCGTTCTGCAGTAGACATTCCCTAGTGCAACATTTTTTCTTTCAGCCTTAATTGAATTTTGCAGCATTTGCTTATACATGTTGTTTTTACATAAGCTTTTCCTTTCTCTCTCTCTCTCTCTCTTTTTTAATTAGATGTGCCATTTACAATACACCTTCTACCAGGTCAAAGAATAGAAGAACAGAAATCCAACTTTACATAACAGCCGGCAATTCAAATTGCTAAATCAAGCCAAGAGTCAGTATAATGCAATGTTAATTTTTGTAGGGTAGATAGAATATGAAATATTTTTATATCCATGGTCATTAACAGAGTACATTAGGTTTATGTTTTGAAATCAGATCGTCATCAAGAGCTTTGTGTTCAAAACTATCTCATGAAGCCAAGAAAGGAGAAATCCAATCCTTACTGAGGAGCTGGGAAATTGTCACCATGTTGAACACTCAGTTACTCCTGCACTGAATTGGCAGCTTGGGCAGTGTTCTTATAGGAGAACTGGGAGAAGCTACATTAACCCTCCTGCCATCTCATGCTCAGACGGCTGTGGACAAAATAGATATTTAAATTATAGTGCCTGTTCTGTTAAATTCATTTCTTCCACTGCTGACCAGGAGCCATAGGATTTCAGGAGTCATCTCTCCTTTTCTGCTACTCATAATTACACATTTTCTGAACTGCCACTCGCACTTTATTGTGCGCAAGAGGGAGAAGGACTCTATCAGCTGGAGTTCTGGGTATACTCAAAACTTTGTGTGAGCTCTCCAGTGGGTGTCCAGAGATCATTCAGTGCTCAGTGTCAATACAAGAACCCAGCTTCATTCTCTTCCCTCTTCCAGCTGTGCTGTTATGCACAGTCTCACAGGTGCAGACATGATGGAAAACGTAAAGCACAAGGAAAAGAACACAAGTCAGAAAGGCCTCTGTGCCTGCAATGATGAGTTTTTGAAGTCACAGCGTCTGATCCTATTTTATCCTTTCCAAACAGAAACTATTGGCAAGAGCCTTGAAAACGATTGTTGAGCTAAGAACAAATTGCACATACAACCAACCCCATGGCAATCTGCATGCATGTGCTCATTACTAACTTTCAGTTATGTAATCTGCTATTCGGAAACTGGTCCTATTTTCTGGAAAACATCCTCAGATTCCTCCTCAACTATTTTGTCTCTGTGGCTCATCAATTAGCCTCTAATGAATGAGATTAAGGACTTCTACACTTTGTTTATCAAAAACCACATGACCCTTTCTTTGATCCTATTACAAGACAGCAACATTACTGGGATGAAGTGTCTTTGCTCAAAAATGCCCCCTCTGTGTGCTTCATAATGTGCACTTCTCAACATCCATCAGAGTTACTGGCATCTCGCTAAATCAAAGTGAATAAAAACATCAGTATCTTGTTTTTCACAAAGTTTGCACTTTGCTGTCACCCACACTTCCTGACAAATAATAAGCTCCCCCTACCTCAAGTTCCCAGAACTTTTATCCATTTTTTTTTTAGCTTTTATACAATGTAGGGCGCACAAAAAAAGACAACCTGGTCTGTCAAATGGCTGAAAAACCTCTACTAAGCCTTATCCAAATATTCCTACATAATGAAACCTCTCCTGTACTCCAGTCAGTCCATGAGACTGAAGTTCAAGTCTTAAAGGCTCATTTTCAATATCTCCTCAAGCAGTAGAAATCCAGGAAGAGATTTCTTTTGAGAATGAGCAGCCCCTATGTCCATGTTGCTGCTGAATTTCATTTACCTCTATGAGAAATAACTGTTTTCCTTTCTGGGAATTGCAAATAGCAGAATATATTAGTGCATTTTCTATTCCTCTTTTAAATGAAGGCAGTAAGACTCAAAAATATGAAGCTTCGACACAGATGCAAAGGGTCATAAACTGACAAGAGTAAGCAAAGTCCAGAATAGCAGGGATCCAGTGACACTGAATCTGTTCAGTGAAACTGGTCTGCACTGCTGGGACAGGCTGGGTGAACGCATTGAAGTGGAGAAACTTAAAGAAGGGGAATCCATAATGAGCCTTGTGAGCTGTAAGAAGATTGGTAAAAAATGTGCTGGACGGAAATGTTCTCTTTTAGCCTATCACACCTGGTCCCCCAGTTGGGTACATTAATCTTTGCTGCCTCCTCCAGTTCTCTGACACAGAAATGATCCCATCTGACACACCTCCATACATAAATAGAGGCCAAGGGACCAGAGGCAATGGGCACACACTGAAAGGCAGGAGGTTCCCTTATTTCTCACTGTGGGCGTGACTGAGCACTGGCACAGGTTGTCCAGCTAGGTTGTGGACACTCCATCCCTGGAGATATTCCAGAGCCATTTGGACATGTTCCTAGGCTGCTGCTGCGGGTGACTCAGCTGGAGCAGGAGGGCGGGATGAGATGACCCCCAGAGGGCCTTTCCAGCCTCAGCCATCCAGTGATTCTGTGACACCAAAGGACTTCACTCCAGGCTTGCTGCTGCTGTGTCAGTGTTGTGTCACAAAAGCCTTAAACTCAACTTTTTTACATCCTCAAAAGTCACTGGTGAGATAATTTTTTGACTTGCTTGACTTCCTTGAGGACAAATTACATTCTCCTCATATATGCTTTACCTTTTCTTACATTATTATCTTGCTCCTGTAGACCTTGTTCAATGAGGCAAAAAACCTGTGATTTTAATGACAATATTGCCATAGTTACTGCAAGGCTGTGCCCTAGAAAATCATCAAACTTTTCCCTTCTTTTTTTCTAATTGCCATTTTAGAGGCAAATTACCTGTGGTGCTTCCTGCAGTTTATGTATGCTTCGGAGTGCAGGAATACACAACTTGCAGCTCTTCGGCTGCAAAGCCCTTCACCCTGCTGATAGCTGGTATGATTGAAACCCAAGGCCTGGTGTTCCTAACTCATACTTGAATTTAGCCTGGTGCTTTGTGAGCAGCCATCCAGTCTCTCTGCTCTCAGGTACAGCTGGAGGGGCCTCTGCTGTACCAACTTGACAGCTCTAGCCAACCTTGGCAGCCTCTGACTTTTACAAGCTGCTTTGCTTGAAAAGCGGTCTGTGATGCCGGGACCAGAATAAGTACAAAATATGTTACCATCAGATATACAAACAAATCTCTGAGGCACGGGAGATGTTCTTACAAGAATGTTCTGCTCTGCTTGGTTCAGTCTTCTTGGTCTGAAAATTTTAGACTATACCAGAATTGGAAATAATTCAAAAGCTGGAAAAATAAATCTCTTTTCAGAGATACTTGCCGTCATTTTCAAAGAAAACTTAATTAGTTTTCTCTCCCTGTGACCAAAAAGCATGTCTTTTCTATTGTCAGACCTGGAAGAATTATGAAACTTAAGCACAAGTACATGTCATGATGCTAATGAAGCTCTGCCTTAGCTCCAATCCGCTCTCTGCAGCAGCAATCAGACTAAATCACACTCAGTAAAAATAACCCACACCCAAAAAACCAAAACCAGCCCAAAATCCTATTTTCTCCTAACTTTGAAGAATTTAAGGAAAGAGTAAAAAATGAAGAGGTTGACCTCTAAAACACATAAAAATAAATATGTAAATAATACATAACTTGAAGCTGACCACTCTTTTCTTCTGGCTGATACTTGACTTACACTCAAGAAGAGCGGCTGGAAGAACAGTCCACTATAGAAAAGGAAATTACTGCAAAGTTCCATGGTTTTGTTCTGATGAATACTTCAGAGAGTCTTTGTTCATGTTCATGGAACTCTATATCTCCTTAAAAATAATTTATTTCATGTCGCTGTTTTTCGGGAATATCTGTGGAAACAGTACACATGGGGATGCAGCTGTGAAATAACTCCTGCTTTCTCCAAGCCAGTTTGAGGTAATTAAGTGAAGAAATAGCTATTTCTATTGTTTTTATTTTTAATATGGAAAGAGGGATGTGTACTTGACTTAAGATATGAACCAGAGGACAGGTTTTACTCTGAATCTGAGATACACAACTCAGAGTTAAGGTCAGTATAGAAAGCTTTAGGAAATACCATCTTTGTATGTTCATGTACTTTCATGCCATGCGTAGAATTTACATAATTTCTTATATTTGTATGGTAAATATGTGCATGGTGATATTTCCTTTATTGCACAGAATTCTATCTTTCCAGCTTGACAGAATGTCGGGGTGGGTTCCCTCTAAGTGCAAGTGGAGATGGTGTCTAAATTGCTCTGAATGTGTACAGAGGGAAAAAGAGAGAGGAATAACATCTGCAAACTTCATTATGATGGTAAGAGGAGAAGGCTGGTGATTTATGCAAATGGTCAGGGCTGCCTCTAAGCTAGGAATACCTCCTAGAGGCTGCAAGAACAAGGCACAGGCACTTAGCAGGAAGCAGAAGAACAGAACATGTGACCACTGAAAATGAAATTCTTTGTGGATGCCTTAATTATTTTGTCTTACTCCTACTGAATATGACAGCAAACCTTCTATAAGTAACAAGCTGATGAAATGCTTGTGTTTAAACTCAAAACAAGATTGGAGTTAACGAAACATGTTGGTGTAGAAATGTTTGAACATTTTATCCTAATATTTATTGCAAAAATTATTGCCTGTAAGCCCTTGACATTGAACCTCTTCACTTTGTTAACTGCTTGACAAACACAGAACAAAACCGACTGTGTCTGCTGAAGAATGCAAATATCAGGGAACAGATAAATACAGACACACCAAGGGCAGGCAAAGAAACCTGTCTGAAGTCATTCTAATACTTCCAAGCAGTGCACGCAAAATTAAGGACAAAATAACTGATGGGGATAACCCACACCCAAAAGAGAAGCTGGAGGACTCTGGCTTAAGGAAGTTAAAGTGAAGATCAGTGGGCTTCTGGAGAGGAGTGAGAAGCTGGACAGAATTTATGAATATGGAAGGAATCCCAGGAACGTCCTCCTTCCTCACTAAACCAGTCAGAAATTAAGCTGCTCTGACATACACTGACATTTATCTCCTGCCACCATTCTCATTAAAATTGGTCCACAGTTACTTGTAGCTTTGCAATGTGTTGAAATGAAGAAGGAAAAAAAGTACTTTTGAGAGCAGTTAATTTGGAATTAAATTATTTTCTTCACAGATCAGAAGATATGTACATAGCAGAACCTCATTGATGTATACCAGTGTGTAAGAAAGAGCAAAAGACAGTGAGACATCACTCCTCGCAGAATGGCAAAGCTAAATCCCAATCAAAAGCAATCAAAGCAAGAGAAAAAAGAGTATGAAAACAATTCTGTTCTGAAGGATCTTTTTTTAAAAGATTTTTTAAAGGAAGGTAGAAATAAAACAGTTTGGTGCTCCAAAAAATAGTTCTCAACACAGAGTTCATTCAAGGAAGCTTGCATTTTTCCACTGACTTCAGCAAGTGTCTTTCAAACCTAGCAGGTACCACAGCCCACCTGGAATAAGTCAGCTGTGCCTTGGAGATGATGCAGAAGGTCGGATAAGTAACTGTAGTAGACACGGGCTGTAACAGGCATCTTAACCCTGCCAGGCCCCAGCCTGACAGAAGAGAAAAGCATTCCAACTAAAACACATATGAACAGCTAGTTCCGAGGGGTTCACTTTCCAAACCAGAAGAAAATATGAGAGAGATGGAATGGGAAGAAAAGTCATGCAGAAAAATATGGTTAAAACTTGTTTAAAATCAAAGCCATCCTGTGAAGAAGGAAGAGAACTCCACACAACTTTTTGTTTGATACAGAAATAAAGGCAACAATAAAAACAAAGCCTACTTCTCAATCTAGGGATGGCAAAAATGAGATAGACACCAGCAGAAATTACAGGTTAGAGTGCGGAAGGTTCATGTGGCTTGCTAAAGACATAAAGACTCAAATCCATGACAACCAGAGGCAAATATGTACAGCTGTTAACAGAGATGCAGAAGAGCTGGAACTATTTCATAAATATTCATAAAACTGAAAAAACAGGACAGTGCACCTGTATCCTGTGAAAAGAGGTGCCCTCCAGCCAGTTGCAAACAGGGTGCTAAACCACAACCATGGGGCATACATAGTTTTAGTCAGGAGATCTAGATTATTTCTACCCAGAATCCTAAAATTTTGGGTCAGCAAATTTTACTGATTTAAATTTTTTAATACACCTTGGAAGACCAGGGCACTGATAGAACATTTAGGTACCAAAGTCTTGTACCAATATTTAAAACCTTCTCTATGGTGCTCTCTGCAAATAGAGTGAATTCATAAGGAAAGCACAGTTTGGGGAAAATCAAAGTGATTGTGATTCAGTGCGGGAGGAGAGGAGAGAGGTAAATGTATGCACCTGGCCTGACATATGTTTTGGCTCAGCTCTGTGAAAGGAAAAAGATACATCCCGTAAAGAAATGTCACAAAGAACAAGTGATAAATAATGAATAAAGATTCTGCTTTGTTTGTTTTTAGAATATCAAGAGCATCCTGCTAGGTGCATTTTCAATTATCATTCATTCTGCACAGCCCTACTGTGATTGCTTTAACCTTGATTTTAAGACAGCAGTAACAGTAATGTGCAAACATATTGGTACAGCCACGGTAGCAAGGCAAGAATGGTGAAAAGTGTATTTATAAAGCAGTAAAATCACATTAAAACTGCTATCCAATAAAATCTACATTGTAGCAGCAGCTGGGAAAAGGGTATTCACAAACCAATAATATCCTATTAAAACTAATGTGCAATAAAAGCAGATCGCAGCAGAATTTCTAACAGTCTTCAGACCAGGGCTCTGGAAATGGGTTTTTGACCTTTCCCAGTATTGCTGGCTTCCACTCAGCACTTGGGGCACTGCTCAGGAAGCACCCAGGCCACAGCTTGGGTTAAGTAACCAGGTTTTTTTTCCCCATTAATCAAACAAACTCACAAATGTGGTGAGTTAACTGATTATGCAGCAAGTAACCTGCTTAAAAAGTACACCTGAATCTAATTAAACTATTCTGATGAATAAAAGAATGAAAAATGTGTCTGCTTCAAAATAAATGTTTTCAAATAGCAAATAGCTGTATTTTCACAAATGTTATGCTCCTGCACCCAAACTACAGTGAGAATAATTTCATTTGAGAATAAATAATGGGGTATTTTTAAATAACTGGCTTTGCTTTCAATTTGAACCACCTTTGCTGAATCTCCATTTTTTCCCTATGGAAGCTGTATTCTAAATCCACCCGAGTTCATTGGAATTTTTGCATGTCAGTGAGCAAATATCAAACTCCCCACTGCTCAGGTACTGTTGCACTAAGGGAATCTGATACAGAAAAGCAAGAAAAATTAAAAGTAAACACTGGAAAGTAAAATTAATGTTTGTCAGGGCTGTGGTGGCTTAAACTGGGAGGCTACTCTGCAACTGTAAACAAACCTTCCTCAAGGTAAGCTGCAAACCAGCACACACAAAGCCATCAGGGTACAACAAAGCTCCAGAAAAGTGCTCAGGAGACAAAAAAAACAGCAAGAAAAGAGAAATGTTGTGATGCAAGTATGATTCTGCAGAGGCCTGGAGACAGAGTGGAAGCTGCTGGGAGACCAAGTGGGTACCAGATGAATTATTCCATTAGGGACAACATTCCACCGTAATCCACCTCTCCTGTGTCTCCAGGGAGAGCCTGGGGGTGCTGATGAACACTCTGCAAGGCATGGGACAGACATGGGGCTCAGAACCATCCCTGATGACTGACAGCACCACGGGAGCAGGGGCTGGCCATGTGTTACTGCCCCTGAGGGGATCAGGATGGAGCTCTTCACCCCCTGCATCCCGCAGAAACAAATGCATGTCCTGCGCTCTGCAGAACAAGGGGACGTTTTCCTGAAAGGCTCCCAGAATCCCAGGTATAAAAACGGTTTCTCGTCTTCACCTAAGGAGACCTTTGCCAGATTTCTTAGACTTGAGCAAAACTCCCCACTGCTACTGCAGATGCATCACCCTCCTTGTTCTCCTGGAATTAATAACAACTGGGGACTATTTACCCTCACTTAGTGTCTTAGCCCAAATCAAACCCTGGAAATCCACACATGCTCAGTACGCTATTATAAAATCCTTCGCTTAGTTCTTTACCAGCAACTCATCTCATGTACATCACATCCATGAATGTGCTGGCCTCATGTTTTAAACATCTGAAAAAGCCAATTAGGCTTGTCACTGATCCCATTGTTTCTTTCTTTTACATTAAGGCTTCTTTATAGTTGAGATCCCTATATGGGATATGTCTCCAACAAAAGTAACATAAAAACAAGGAGCTGAATTTTATTCCTCTTGTATAATGAGCTTCCAGTACGGTACTTACAAAGACTCTGTTCTCATGTAAAGTAAGCAGGAGGGATTAAAAGAGCAAGGGCTGTATTTTACATTCACTCATCAGCTGTGGCTCAGCTCTTCCATGAACTGTATTATCTCATTAAAAATCCACTGACGGTCATGTTGCTCAGTCAGGATATACAGGGAGCTGCTGTTCTCTTCTGTGAGTGACAGGCATCACAAGAAATGTGGTGGGCTGAGTGGCACGAGTGGCTGGGAAGCATAAATCCGTAGCAGCGCAACGCAATGGAAAAATATTCTTCCAGTGTGATTCCATTTATTTTGGCAGAGATTTAGATCAAAGTTCTTGGGACCAAAATTTGGTTTGGTTTCATTTTTTTCCCCCAGTGTAAAACAAACAAACAAAAAAGCATAAACTGGAGATGCAGACAGGTCTTTTTTCACTGCAGGATAAGAACTGAGCACAAGTTAGAGATAAGGACATCCAGCTCTCCAAAGTCTGCGCACTGACCTTGAACTTCCTGAGGACTAACATCTCTGCCAAGCTTAGCACAAGCAGCTCCCTGGAATAATGTGGGCTGTGGCAGCCCCAGGTACAGAAACAAAAAAAATTAAATGTTTACATATTCATTTATTCTGCACTTTGTAAACTTAACAAACCACACGTCACGGATGAAATCTAAATTGCTTTTTACTTGAGCTGAAAGAGACTGCTGATGTTGAAGCAAACCTTTTCTTGAGGAAAAGAAATACATTTTGGGTGTTCGGGGGTGGCACTTTTTATTTGGGCAGGTGGTTGATGTCTGCTTTTGCCTGGATGTGAAGGTGCTTCCCACTGAAGCCACAGGTGACCACTCCATGAATGAGCCTTCGATGATCACCCCAGAGTCCAACGTTGAGGACGTGCCCAAGTGCCCCCTGGACTAAAGCATTCGGACAGCATATCTCCCACTTACAGGAGGGGTTGCAAACAAAGACCTGGGATGACATTTGTTTTGTTCTTTAACTCAATTTGTGACCTGACTTTTTTTTCCACCATGGAGTTTATTGGTATGAAAGGATGGATCGGGCATTTGCACATTCAGCCCTTTCTACTGGATCAGTGCATGTCTGCCTTGGTCTTACATGAGAATACTGGTGATTGCAATTCTTTACTATTGAGATGATTTCTAGTTTATAACAGGAGAAGTTTTTTACTACAAAATGTGAAGTGGGGAGGAAGGAGGAAGTTTTCCATCAGAAGACAAAGAGAAATGATTGCTCTCCTCCCAGACTGAAGTACTAACTGGATGCATTTAAAAGCGAGTAGTCCAGGCCTCTGCTTTTCTTAATTATTCCCCTTCTCATAGGAAAATCACAATGACTTGATTGAAAATAATAATTAGGAGAGTTGCTGTTGTGTTTCACATCATGAGAAATTAATCTCTATTTTCCTCACCCAGCAGGAGTGAAACTCAGGGCTGCAGAAAGCCGGAGGAAGGATTTCCAGGCACCAGAGAAAGCCAAACCTGCTGCTGCCATCAGTCAGCTGCAACACCTCAACCCTGCACCAGTTCTCTGGCCAGGGAATGACTGCATTTGGAACACAAGGTATCCTAAAATTCCCTCTTTCTGTATCCATATCATACTGTTGCTGCTGTCTAATTCTTTGACTAGCCTCACCTCAGGGCCTCTTTAATCACTACCATTTCCAATTTTCTCTCGCTCATTGAGCCTGTGTGCTCAGGAATAATTTCCCCAGGGGAGAGCTCTCTGCATTTTTTTTTTCAGGTTGATTCTCATTTTGCATTTCCAGTGCATATACTTTTCTCACTAGGCACTATTTTGTTCTTTTACGTCTCTATTCCTGTAGTGTTTATAGTACCTGTCACCTCAGTAACACCTACAAATTTTATTAATGCTCTTTTTCCCCTTCTCCAAAATGCAGCTTTTTTCAGTATTTATGACGAAGCATCTTTCCCTACCCATCCTTGCCCACAGAATAGCAAGATCTCTTAAAACAATGACTTAAAGAAGTCATTTTGTTTAATTGGAAAAATATCTCATTTATTTCCTTTACAGAGTCGTTTAAGCTTGTCTGGTTCATAAATCTGAAAAGTTTACAACTGAAAAATAGCACTGTAATTCAATACCGTGAAGTCTGGAAGACAGGAATGGGTCTACACTTGCACCTGGTGGATAAAATATGCTCATTTTTCCCTAGCAAGGCTCAGACATCCATGTCAATGGCAATGTAAAGCCTGAATTTGACTACTTTTCCCTAACCATGGATATTAAACAGGCCACATCATAACTTTTTATTTTCTACCTAGCTGACCTTTGCATCCTACTGATACATTCCCATTCTTGACAGTGCCTGACCCATATCTATGTTTTTCCATTAGGAGATGATTACAAGCAATGCTTTTCCTACAATCCTCCTGAAAATGTTCATATTGAACAATAGCACAGAATAATCATTAACATCTATGCTAGGAGAATCAAGAAGCTTTATTTTTCTCTTGAACATAGAAGAAATTGCTAAGGTTTGGCAAGCTGCTCCTTATGTAAATGCTTTCTTTTCTCATCACCAATACAATGTCACAGTTATTTAAGGGTTTGCTACAATGCCATGAAAAGAGCAGATTTTGGTTGCACTTCAGAGACTGACAAGGATTATTTTTAAATTGGTAAACAATGCAGTGGAGTGGCTGCAAAGTAAAGACCCAGAAAGAAGGAAGACAAAAATCAGGTCTTTAGAGAGGTCCAGCTGGGTCTGTGGGGAGATGCCCTGAAATTTTTCCCTCCAGTGATTTCAAAACAGACAAAACTACCCAGAAGAAAATCACTTTTTCAACATCCCTGCAGCAACAGGGAGCTGGTTGCTACAGAAGGGACAGTGGAAACCTGAGAAATATGGAAAGTATCAAAACAAAAAGAGCTTTTAGGGAGGTGCTGCAGAAAGGTGGCCTTGCAATGTAATATTGCCTCTTTGTTACAGGTTTTAAAAATTAACGGGGCAAGTTGCAGCCGACCAGACACTCTGTAGGTAGACAGCACCCTACGGTATCCCGTAAACATCAGTTCATTCCAAGGAACAAATGTGCTGATAAATGATACTCTAGAGCACAGAGACCCCTGTGGAAGCCAAACTAAATCAGAATTACAGTAATTAAGCCTTGTAGCCGTAAGGGAGTTAAGGGGGAGTATTTTTGTAAGGTCACTGCATATAAATATAGAGAATAGCTTAGAAATTTTGTGCAGCTGTGGAAAAAACATTCCTACACTCTTGTCAGCTGTAGCTTTCTACAGAGATGGCACAGTTGAAAAGCACCAGCCTTGTGTGAAAGCCAGGTAAGCGCTTTTCCACATGCTTCCTGGATAAAAGGTGACAAAGAAAGCAATGAGAGTTGCAGA
This sequence comes from Edolisoma coerulescens, assembly GCA_013397115.1. Classification (NCBI taxonomy): domain Eukaryota; kingdom Metazoa; phylum Chordata; class Aves; order Passeriformes; family Campephagidae; genus Edolisoma; species Edolisoma coerulescens. The sequence goes on along the minus strand of VWZW01006099.1, from coordinate 442,144 downwards.
ACTAACTGATCTCCTGTAACAAAATTGTGCCTGATAGAGACATAGAGAATGAACCATCTCTGGGTCTCCAGGAAACATTATTAGTTAGGTGCAGGAGCTGCTGCCAGCAACATCACAAAGTTCCCAGTGGGAAAAGCCATTCAGCTGTGTCACAGGCCGTGACAACCAAAGGAGTTGAGGGCACCTCACCTCCCTGGACATGACTGTGAAACTTGGAACATCCTCAACACAAAACTTAATTTCTATCCTTCTTCTTTGGCCAGATTTTTTCAAAAGGCTTTTGCTAGTTGTAAAGCGACTGGAATAGAAGTTGAAAGTAGAAGGAGTCTTGTGTATGGCCAGAAAACACAGCAGTGCTACACAAACCCAACCAAATCCTGCACAGGTACGATGAGCAGTGCTTATCAGCCCAGAGAGCTCATGGAAGGGCAGATGAGCTCCAAGTGCCTTGCCAGTGGCTCTGCTCTCACAGGAGAGTCTCGCCATCTGTCTTGCCATGACAGGTGTGAATATATGAAGTCAGCTTGCAGACTTCTGATGAAATTAATGGGCTGTTTTATTCTGCTTCATGTGATCCAGAGCAATGTGTCTCCATGTACTGAATTACAAGTATGACCATAAAAGTTAGAGAGGATATTTCATTGTCTGAAACTTCTTTATTGCAACAGATCTACTGGTTTACAACCATGGCTTTATACTCACTATTATTCACTTCTCCTGTCCTGTGCAACTTTATTCTCCTGGAATAACAAGGACTCTTAATCTTTCTATTGATAGAGTTAAATGAGGAATCTCTTATCCCATGAAAGTAAGCTGGAACCCAATTATCCACTACGTGCTGCTGTGAGTGGGTAATAGGATAACACCAGAGCTCTCTGGAATGTTCAGATAACACTTTAATAGGACTTTCCATAGGCAAAGCAGTGTGAAGAGAAGCAATCCTGTTACCACCTCTGTAAGCAGAGGAAGTATCACTGCTCCAACTTTACTAAAAGAAAAACTGAGGCTGAGAGAGCAAACCTTTCAAAAAATCAGATGCCTAAAATTCAGGGTTAAATTCAGAATTAGGTGCCCAACAGTCACCCGATGATCACATTTCAGCATTTTCTAAACCAGGCTGCTTGTTCAGGTATCTGATGGTTTCTGTTTGGATTTTGTCACTTAGTTTGACGGCCTGCATGCTGGCTTTCCATTAAAACTGAATTACCTCCTTGAACAAATAGTCACATTTCCAAACTCAAAATTGGTTTTCAGCCATTTAGACAAATGCTTATAATATCGTGTTTGCCAATTATGTGCCCATAAGGCTTAGTAAAGTCATTCATTTCACACTATGAAGAACAGAAGCAAAAGGATGCAAACACAGAAGACAGAATTTGTAACCCTCAAGTAAAACATCCCTGCAGTGCTAGTCCGTATTTACACCCAATACTGGACCTCGTATAATGTCTTCAAAATATTCACATCCCACCTTAAACACCTATACAAATTTATCTAAGTTTACTAAAAATGTAACTGTGTATTTGTGCATTTATTTCCCTGTTCCTGGCCTCTTACGTGGGCATAAACTTCAAAGGGGTTATCCATCATAGCTCTAGTAATTTCAGTAGTGCTGCTGATTTGTGCCTCAGTAAGAATAATAAAAATATTCGTTAAGAAGTTTCCTCAGTGTTAAATGTATTAAGCTTGGATTAAGCTATCAGTTTATATTTCAACAATAAATTCATTTCAGTTTAAACTTCAGAGACAAATTGGAACTAATTTTATTTTATGAAAGGAAAAGCTCTAACACCTTTTCAAATCCAGACTTAATTTGCTTTTGATATATTAAACACAGATTTGGTTCACATTTTAATTTGGACTGTGCTAACTTAATGAAATTGCATTAGATGCAATGGGGAAAATGCTCTTCTGAGTGTGAATTATTGTAATGGTACTTGCTTTTATTTGCTAAAAATGAAAGAAAGAAAGAATCAATCACAAAAACCTACCCTGATTTACGGATACCCTGAGAATTCAGTAGCCCATGAAATCTTCTGGAAATCAAGAGAGAGATGTCTTGGCCAAGAAGGCACCACTGATTTCCCTCAGATTTGGAGAACTTTAGTTTCTGCCCCCACACTCCTAATGCACATTTCTGAGAACAAATCTCTGAGTGCTGAAGTGAGTTTCTCATGAAAATTACTGCTTTAAAAGGAAAATGTGCTATCTCATGTTTTCTGGCACATGGGGTCTCCAGCCCACCTACCCTCTCTCCTTTCTCTAGCCTTAATCCTTTGGACCATATTTTCCTCTTCCCACATGTTCTGCGCTGAAACTGGTGACGCTGTTCCCAATTCACTGCCATGGAAACCTAAAATTTTTTGCTTTTTCAATCTCCTTTCTGTCATGGCCCCTAACTAAGACTAAGTGGTCTGCAGGATGCTAATCGCCTGGAATATGGTCCTGCTATTGACAATAAGTAGGTGTTTAAAAAAACCATTTTAGATTCGTTACCTCCTTTTTAGGAGTATACTGGTTTGTGTCATGTTTATCCTGGAAAAAGATTCCAGTTAGGTCGTTGTCCTGCATTATGCCATATGAGAAAGGAGGACATCAACATCAGATGATGCAGGCGGAGCATGGAATCCATTGCTGGACCTTTGACTGGGGCAGTTGGCCCACAGCAAGAGTCTCAGTTGGGCAAGATGCTTGGCTGGAGGTGCTCAGAGGGAAAAGAAAAGGCGGTGACAGCGAGGCTGGCTTCAAGTGGCTGTACAGGGTAGCATTCACCTCAGGAACACTCATCCCTGGGCTGTGGAAGTGATGCCACAGAACTCATCTAGGAATCCTAAATTTGTTTGATATGTGGAGAGTGATGGGACAAGGATATAATTTTCCGTCTAGCTCAGACAAGGCAACTGGGTCAATGACATTTTCTCCCATCTGTCTCTCCTTCCCTTACCTCCAGTAGTCCCTGTGCCAAATTTGCCCTGGGTTACAATCTGTGCAATCAACCTGGAAATCAAGATGGGACTGCTGGCTGCAAAGAATCCCAACAGGATGAGGAAGACTGGATAAATGTTGTTGAGGAGTGGCAAGCATTGCACAGCACGGAGCTTGGCAGGATGGTGCAAGAGCTGCTGGTTAGGCAGTCCATGCCCTGCCTTTGGACTGGGAATGAGTGCCCAGGAGCTCCCTGAGTAATTACCTGGCTCATTATCTGCCAGGTACGGCTCTTCCTTCACGCTGCTGCACAGAGTGTTAGCTGAGGCTGGCAACACAAATGCTAATTGGGGCTAATATTTTATGTGAGCTGCAGAAAATACAAACTTGAGATAACCTGGATTTCATCCCCCTGCTCTCTGAGCCTGGCAGTTAGGAAGCAGCAGTCATTCACCTGTAGGCCATTAAATGTAACACAAGACTGGCTTCTCCAAGCACCTGAACAATTACTTCTATCAATCAAAAATTCTAAAGTTATTTCCTTGAGGTAAATAAAGCCACTAGAATTAAAACTTTTAGAAGTGATAGAGATAATAACTGAACTGAGCTCTGATGACTAATGTAGCAAAGAGGGAGGGGGCTTTGCTTGTGTGTGGAGCACTGTAACAGCCGTAATTGCTAATGTCCTGTTGTCCTAACATAAAAGGCCATGGATTTTACAGAGACAGCAGAGCACAAGACAAAATGCACAGAAATAAAACAAATGGTCTATGAGAATCATCTGTTGTCTGTGAGTAAATGGCTGGCAGCAATTCCGTTTGCTTACAATCTTGACAAGCATCTCCCCCTCTGACAGAGTAACTAACGTGCCTTAGCAGTAGCTGCAGAAGTAGCCCAAAGTGATTAAATCTCACTCTTTCTTGCAGGAAATAGCCTGTGAGTCTTGTCTCACAGCTACATTATGTCTCATTATAAGTTCTGTCTTCTATATAGATTGGACTTCAGTTTAAGAGTCCCATGGAGCATCTGCTGTTTAAGGTTTCCTACCAATATGTTGCAGATACAGGAATATATTATATATACATTACTGGAAATCTGAACAGCTTTAATCACGTCTCAGGAACAGTTGCTCTGTAAATGGAAATGTCTTTGTTTTTATTGGCATGTTTTCTTTACTGGAACCGAAGATGCTGAGAGCTTCTTTTTGTCACTGTGCTCTTGAAGGTGCAGGCATTTTCTTAATTCAGTGAAGGTAAACACCTCCAATGTAAAACAGCTGAAGAAATCCCCATTTTTTAAAGACAATGTTAAAAATAAAAGGGGATTCAAATTAAAAATTAGTGTGCATCATGATTTCTGAGGTGACACAGGGGTCCATAACTCCTCAAACAAATGGCAACTCTTACACAGGCTGAAATAATGAACATCTCTCAATTCTGAGAATGTGTAAAATTAAATAAAAAAAAAATCTTTTTTTTTTTCATTGAAGCACACCCTAAAATTCTAAAAGTAAATATTTCTAAATTTTTCCATATTTTACCACACCTTTTTTTGCCTTTTTAAACTCTTAACCTTTTAATCACAAGCTGTCTAAGCTGCCTTGAAACGCTGGGCTGAAAAGGAGATCCCACCTTTCCGAAAGCCTTCTAGACAGACTGGGAATCTGATTCTGGACCAGACTGTATGGGACCGGTCTTGTAGAGGAGGAAGGATTCCTGTCAGACAGGGTCTCATTAGCTCATCACCTCCAACAGCCACCACACAGTACTGAAGCTAGAAGAACGCTGCTGCTAGCCTAGAAGGGATTTGGGAATTCAGGCTCTTCCTTAAGAGTACTTGGTAGGGCCACTTCTGCCTTCTGGTGTCAGCAACTATGAAGAAGGAAACTGTCTCCAAGGAGCCCAAACCTGTCCTTGTGCCACAGGCATGTTGTAAAGGAGCTGCAACAGCCCTGAAATGGCCTTTTATGTGGCAATGGCACCTTTTCTGTATCATAGAAAACGCAGGGACCTTAATGCCCCCCATTAGCACTGTGCATTCCTGAACAGCCACCACACCTAAATGAGGCTGCACCCGCTGGGGAGCTCTGTGATGCTCTTCTCCTAAAATACATCGCTTGGGAATTGTGAGGAATTACTGTAAAAGGATACTACAGAAATGAGGGTTTAGAGCAGACTCCTATGGTAATAAGAACTTCTGCCTCAGATACTGAAAGATTTAGTAATCAGATCTGTACTTGATTATTACAGTACATTATTAAATGTAACCATTCATTACCGCTGTCTGTTATCTAGACTTTGTAGTGCTTTGGACAGCAGAAAGAAGATACATCAAGTCTTCTCCTTCCCTTAGGAGACATGAACTCTTAAGTAGTTCTTAAGGCTCCCTAAGGAAGCCATCTGTAGAAAAGTCACATGTTTTGGTGAACAGTGACTGCTGCATCTATTCCCTTCAGCAACATGTATTTTCCTTTGAAAAACAGTTTATCCAAAATGATTGTACTCACTCAGGTGAAATATGCTACAGATGTTAAGAGGGATGAACACGACTGGATTTCACTTACTCACGGAGAAGTCCTTTAACTCCATATTTTGCCTTGATCATAATGAAGTCATCAAAAGGAAGACCAGAAACCAGAGAGGAGAGGGCAGCATGGAGCAAAACCTATTCTTCCTGCTGCCTGCATGCAGAAGGTGCTGAACTCCATTACTGTACCTGCCTGGCACAGCTATTCCTACACAACGCCCTTTTTGACAGCAGCTTCTACAGATCCCTCATGAAAACTTTATTCCAAGTCCTAGACAAGCACAGGAGAAACAGCCCTGCCCCAGAAGCAACGTGAAAAGATCAATGACAAGGCAGCAAGATGTTGTGTCCTACCTGAGTGTGGCACAAGGTAAACAGGAAAAGCTGAAACCTCCCATTCCCTTACCAGCCTTACCACAGCTCCATGCCCAGGAGCAATCCTTAGTGCACTCCACGGAATATTCAGCATTCACTACTCTATCATACATTTCAGCAGAAAAACAGCAGGTAGCCCCCCAGTGCTCCATCAGGAGTCCCTGCTACTCCTCATACAAGCCATCTCTTGGGCAATTCTAGTCCCAGTTCTTCCCCTAGGCCCAGTCAAGGACAGAATATTTCTTAAACAAAGTAAAGTGGAACACAAAACCCAGAAAAAGAGAAGAGGGAAAGAAAATAAAATGCTTTTTGGAACTTCTCAAAGCTAGTCCTTGTCTGAGCAATAAAAACAGTGAAATAAACAGCACTCGGTGAGAGACCCGTGCAACATCTCTGCCCATTTCCATTTCAGTGGGACAGACTGACATTCTCATCCCTGGTACCTCCGACAGAGCACGGCTGTGCTGCCAAAGGAAAGCTGGTGCTGCTTTGGAACAGACATGGGGTATGTGGACAAGAATAACCATCCTCCTGCTCTGCTGTCAATAAGCCCTTCCTAAAGAGCCACAGAAGTGCAGTGTGCAGCACCAACAGAGACATATTTAACATTTATTGACTGAGCTGTACAAAGCTGTGCTCGCACGCTCCGTGGTACCTTACGTGGAGGAAATCTGGCATTACCTTAGCTACCCCCTACAGCTACAGTATCCCAAGAAATGTCTGTAGGATTCCTGCCCCCCATTCATTTGTCTCTCTGCTATTTTCTGTCAAAGCACCAAAATCAATAGTGGCACACTGATAGAACCCAAATTGCTTGGAAGATCCAGTACATGGTATACAGTCAGTCAAGTGTGATGGATTTAATTCATGCAGCACTTATTATTCCCAAGCTTTGCTTGTCAACAGGGAAAAAAAGGATAGATCTGAAAAGCAATCAGGCAGTTTTCAAAAAGACAAATCTTGCAGTGGTTCCACTTGCTCCCCTACCCCCATTAATTTAGATTTTTTTCTTCACTTTCATTTCTGTACGTTTCATCTCTTTAACACTGGCATTGTAACAAAGGGCAGCTGTTGCCAAGTGAAGTCTGTTAAATTTTCTGGCAATTTCTCTAGCACATGCACAAAGGTTTTAACTAGAGCATGATGACACCATTCTCTGATGGGCAAACTGTGAATCCAGTGTGATGAAGCACATCTAAAATACCGAGGATCCTACACAGACCCTATTGGAGAGTTTTGGGCTACATTTTCAGGTGGCTTCCCCTTCTCACACAGACTGGCATTTAGGTTTGTATTTTCACAGTCAGTTAAGGGCCTAATTTTGCAGGAAGAGCTTTGCATCTAAACAGAAAGTTTTTCAGATGAGCAGCAAGGACACTGTGAATCTTTAAGTTTCAATGGGACTCCAGGGGAAACCTGAAAAGTCCATGGAAACCCTTAAATATTACTAACCACAAAGAAACAGGATCATTTTAGCAAGTTTTGGAGGCAGGCATCAGGTGAGGGCTGAAACAATTTTAAGAAATTGTCCTGTTTTCACTCTTCCCAAATATGTGCTTACGTCCAGTGATGGAAAGGGAATGCCAAGGCGTAGGGAGCTCCGAAGCAGGCCAATTCCTATTTCATCTGATCAGCATGTTGGTGTGGCTTAGCCTGCTCCCATTTTCCTGGAACCTGGCTTTCTAGAAGCTTGTCTTCAGCCATGAACCAGGAATTCCTTGTGTGCTGTCCAACACACAACGGTATAAGAACACCGGGAAGTTTATGCTCCGGACATCAAGCACCAGTCCTAAGAGCCAGCTGAGTTGGAGGTTGCCCTGGCTGGGCACCTCAGGTGAGGATCATTTCACCATTGATTAATCCCTGTGCTTACTGCCTGCTCAGGAATCACATTTTGCAGAGCCTCAATATGAAGTGGGGCTTCCAGTGCCAGTACAGAGCGAATGGCAGCCATTGGAACCAGTGGCTTTCTAACACCCCTGAAAAGGTGACTTGTTGGTGCAGCTTCTGATTTTAAGCCAATTTTAGCAGTTATTTTCCTCACGTTCTCTAATGTAAGTGGCATTGCTCAATAAAGGTTTGAGATGAATTCCATGCACCAGACATACACCTCCACTGAGGTTTCAGGAAAAGTCCCTAGTTTTCCTATTATTTCACCACCCAAGATGCACAAGTGTTGGATGAGGATATTAATTCCTGGTTTCATCTGGTGCTAACACCAAGGTAACAAGCCTCATCTTGGAAATATTAATCTGTGTTCATATGTCAACTTTAGGTTTCCATCTGGTAATCTGATTCTCTGCTCCACACTCCCCCATGGCTGAAGGCCAAGGTTGCAAAACTAACGTATGGCTACACCTGCATTGCCATCTGCTCCAGAGCAAAGCTCTTCCAAAATCACAGTGGTGGGGCAGGAAGACAAAGAGAAAAACAACACTTTTTTATTGAAAATGAGAATTGCATACCTGAATTTATATAATCACCATCAGTATTTCTCATATATGCAGAGTCTAAGAAACGTACCTTCGTTTACTGACAAGGCAAAAGGAGGTTTCTGACTTCAAGATCTTAGAAGTTATGGTCACAATCACTCTTCTACTTTGTGTGTCTCCCTTCAAAGGGCTGGAATCCCTCCATGACAAGGCTGATGGCCCAGAAAAATGCACTTCACATGGATTTCACTAGCATGGCACACGTGAGTGACGTACAGAGTTTGATTTTAATTTATGTGTAAAGACACAGGAAGGCTTGGGCAAAAAATGTCTTTGTATTTTCTTTGGGTTTATATTTTGATATATTTCATTTCAGAGTAAGATTATACCTGAATGAACATGAAATTAAGATATTATTCAGTGAGTCATGAAAACAGATTTTTTGAAATGGACAGGAATTAAAAGGCAAGACTATTTGTATTGCACTGGGGGATGATGATTACTTTAGATTTAGATGGTAAATAAAATACCAGAATCAATCATTCAGTTATCCTACTAAGCAGGATAAATTAATTTCTTTTTTCAGAAAGAAAATATCAGTAAATAGGTAAAGACCTAGTCCCAAACCTCTGGCATACCCAGAATATCTACTCTGAGAGACGTTTCAGAGATGTCAAGGAAAGGGTTGCTATAATTTTACATACAAGTTTTTAAATTACTGTGGTGATGCATGCTTGCAGAAAATCTTAAAATCAATTTTCCCCAGCAAATTAGTGGAGGTTTCTGAGTTGTTTTTAACATGACTCCCAGGCTTGTTTAAGAGTGGAGGTTTCATGAATCAGGGTCATAAATAATTTCTGATTGTAAATGAAGGTAGACAGGCTACTGCTGTCATTAAGCCAGACTTCTCATCGGCTGTTTGAAACTCTGGATCTTCATGGAAACTCAGGCTAAAGGGCCCTAGTCCTTCCCACTGCTCCACGGCAGAAAGGTTATATTTAGCACTTTTTGTCAGCCAATTACACCCACAGCATTTCTGTGCCAAATCAAGTAACTGGTTACATCAGCGCTCCCACCTCACAGACTTCAGTAAACGAAAACTTTCATGTTCTTCAATGAACATCACTGATACCATCTCCTAATACCATCTCCTCATCTTCCTGATGATTTGTTGCAGGCACCGAACTTCCACACCTTCCCCCCTCTTGCACAGGAAGCTTCCTGAAGCATTTGTTTCAAGGGCTGGATGGTCTGGAGGTAACAGAGCTTGGGACTGGATGTGATAGGAGCCACCTCAGGCTGTACAGAGGAGACTCAGGGCTGTGCTGGCCTCTGAACAGTGATTTCGTTTTGTACCACAGCCACCCATACCCCATGACCATGCACCTCTCTACCACCCAACACCATTGCTACATGCACCAAGAACACAGAAATGATTCACAGCAACGGATATGAAATCATGTCATTCAAAATCACTGGGGGAACTTCAGTTTGCAGGAAGAATAGGCATCCTGAAAATCTGCATCCTGATAGTTCTATTAATAACCCAGTGTTCAAGTCAGTATTGACCTATTAATTATGCGTCAATAATTCATATGGAAACATGCTCAGCTCCTTAAATGCAAGACAAGATCAATGGAAGGTAGATCAGAAACCACAAACACTAATTTACCACATTTTCAACAGCCACAGGGAGAAAACAAACTCTCAGGCCAAAAGCAGGATCCAAATCTGAACATTTTCTAGTGCTGCAATTTCATCTTTGCTCTCCAGAACAGACTTAGTGACCAAACGGAGGTTTACAGGCACCCAGTCTATGACACCATTAGTCGGCCCTTACAAAAATTCTGTTTTCTTTTTGCAGCGCCTGCCTTGTTTGTGCCCAAGGCTGTACCTGCACTCTGGCCCTTCGGAGGAGCCCGCAGCCAGACAGGCTGAAACAATAGCACCAAAGGAGGTGTGAGTGCCCGCCCACTGCCGAGTTGCTCACTTCGGAGGCTGGATGTGTTCATTTACATGCTAAAGCTATTATCGAGTAAGCAAAACACAAATGGAGTGGCTTTTTTTTTAAGGCAGCTGCGCTTGTTTGGGGATTTTGACAGTGAAGACACACAAGGCAGAACAAAACCCAGCATACAAAACAAAACCAACCCAGATGTCCTGTGCCAGCTTAGAGGAATTAAGGAAAAGGAAAAAAAAAAAAAAAGAAGAGAAAACAAAAAAGTGTTTTCTAAACTGCTGCTTCGGAGCTTTTATCTAGATTTAACGGATACATTAATTCAATTGACGTGCAGTTTAACCAGCCGACAACACATGAATACCTTCCACAAATGGTAGGATTTGCCTTCTTTCCCCCTGCAGAGACACTACCACAGATGTGAGCTTTTCCCTTCTGCTCTTTTCCTTCCCCCATCCCTCTCTCTTTGTAATATTTTAGCAAATAATGAAATGTACCACATGTCTCCCAACACGCAGGCACAGTAACACTGAAATGAGCTGCTCCTGGCTCTACCCTGCAGTTTCTTCCTTAACTGCCTCAGTCTCTTAATGCAGTTTTATTGGCTTTCAAAATTTTTGATGGACAAATATTGATATGCTAATGATTTTCAAACCAGCATCCAAGAATATATTCTCTTACTTAAAAGAATAAAAAACACCCAAACAGATTTCTTTACCTGAGATTGGCATGATGTCCAAGGACAGGCATAAAAAGAAGCAAAACTGGGTGTTGGGAAAACAGGGACATGGTTAGAGAAATTCTTATAAAAGCAGGAAAAAAGAAGAGAGAATAATGGAATGAATTCAAAAATAAGGCAAAAGAAACGAAAAAACAGTACTGGAAGGGAAATCTGACATTTAAACCTCGGCTCCTGGCTGGTGCCCATGGCAACTCCTCTGACAAGTTGGTAAAAACTATTCTCTCCTTTGACTGCTTTCAAGGATAATCCTTGCTTCTCTTTCCTGGGAACCATGACAGATTTTCTCTCTTTGGGGACGGTGCAGGCGTTTCTTTTATAATGGCTCTAATAAATAATGGAGTGTTAATGTCTTTTAGGATGACTAGCTGTGAAGTTTGGTCTGTTTAGGACACATTTTCACACTTGTGTCCAAGTGAGGCATTATGTGGCAAGGAATACAGGTACCTTCAAATGCTTTTTATCACATTTGTGCTGTTTTAAAAATTCTAACTAGAATCCAGCATTAAAAAAAAAAATCATTTAAGAAAAAAGAACTTGAATTGCTCCATTGAGCTCAGCATGTGGTATTCACGGTTTCTAAATTTAAATAAGGTTTCCATCTGCTCTGTTGTTCAGGAATCTTAAGGAAAACTATTAGAGAGCAGGAGGAGGGGGGGAGAGCAAGCACGCACATCTTGAGGCAAGGTTACGCTTTCTGTGTGGGATACTTCTGAAGCAAACACAGGTCTGTAGTGTGCTGTGTCTTTCTCTGAGACACAGAGCCCCACGTCTCCAATCCAGCAGCTGGGGCTGGACCTGGGAACACCACAGTCCCATGGAGTTTCCTGAGGCCTGCCCAGCACATCCTGCTCGTCCAGGGCTTTCAGGTGTGCTGCATGAGGACAGTGGGAAGGATCTCTCCTTCAAACAGTGTGGTCACTGCAGTTCGTGAGGGATAGCCTAACCTCCTAAGCCTCTTCCCAAACGTCACTGTCTCCTCAGGTGTAAGGGAAACCGGGCTCCTTTGGAACAAGAATGGATGGATCAGCTGCAGGAATGAAGGTTCTCACACGTGAGCCTATTGCTCTTGTTTCCTCACTGAAATATGAGCAACAAATTTAGCATTTCCAGTAACTTTTACCACATTAAATAGAAAGAGAAGGAGTGCCAGAAACGGTACAGCCTTGTATTAATAAGTCAAAGTCAGCAGGATAAAATGCACTCAGAAATCCCTGGCAGCATGAACAAGATGCATAGCTCTAGCCCAGAAGAGAAAAAGTACAGTGGAAGTAAGCCATAAACCATGTATGTTTAAAGAGAGTCACAAGGTTTTATACTGGCCTTAGAATAAAAGCTTTGAATATATTTAACAGCCATCTGGAAAACGGGCAGGACACAAATGTGGTGATATTATAAAATGTACAAAACAAACATGTCTAGGAGGACACAGAGAAGCCCAAGAAAGCTCAGGGCAGAAGGGAAGCATGGCAGCAGATGGAATTAGTTGTGAGTAAAAGCAAAGTAAAATATAACCAGTAATCATAACTTCAAACTATTTGCACTTTCTGTGCATTTAAATGAGTTCATCACCCAAAAAAGAGAAGAGAATGCCGCTAAGGGACAGTGCCATGAAAACCTCCTGTGTCTGTGCCACAGAGCTTCTAAAAGCAAATTTCTCACAGTGAGGTTGGTAGTAGCACGTCAGTATTGTAGGACTCTAAGGCCTTTTCAAACCCTCCGAGAATGGGGAAGAAACGGGGTAAGAACACAGTTCTGCAGTTTTGTTATGCAAATCCACAGTGCGCTTTCCCAAAACATTTTGTTCATTTCTTGTCATTGGTAACAGACACACACAAAGTTTTTGGGGGGACGGGACAGCAGACTCTAAAAGGATCGATTTAAATGATTAAAGGAACGAGGACATTTCCATATGAAGGACGATTAACAAGTTCTGGGGCTGGTCTCTGTGTTCTGCTTGTGCAATGCTCACTATAATGCACTGCCAACCACAACAGTAATGAGCAGTGGGATGAGATCAGCGCTGCCCTGATTAAAGAGGATACATCTTAGGGAAGCTGTGATACCAGGCTACAAAGGACTGTGCAGATAAGCCCTGCATTTTTATAGGCCTTCTTAAAACACAAGATCAAGGAGGATGTTTGAAAGCCAGAAATGTAAAACTGATACGAGGTACTGCATAATGAACCCATCGACACTATCACTGAAGGCAAGGGCTCAATGAGGTTTGAAAAGATGGCTGTTTTTACAGCTAGGAAATCCACACCTCTTTCTGAAAACAATTAAAAACTTCCCTAATAACACAATTATAAAATACTACAGGATAGGATGAAGGAGGAGTACCTCATTCTTCAAGTGCTGATTCAAGAATGTAGTCAAGGATTAACCTCATTTTCACTTGTGGATATCGCCAAGTAGAGCATGATGGTAACACACACACTCAAAATTAGGAAAAGGCTTAAGCAGCCTGTACAAATCGATGACTGACTGATGAAAGTGCAGGAGACACTCTTCCAGTGTGGATACATCACGCTGTAACCCTAACTGATGGTAAGATTTTCTTCTCTCAGAAGCCATAGCTGCTCCAGCAACAGAATATTTGGCAAGATGGAGGCTGCATTAATTTTTCCAGAACATGCTTTAAAAATTATTTAGTGAGTGGCAACAGGTTTGAGAAACTGTGCTTGCTTTTAAAGCGGAAAGAGGTTAGACAAGGATGGAATAAATAGCCTGGAAAAAGCAGATGGTATGGTGGTTGTGATGGACCATCAGAAATGTCTCACTGCAACGGGGATGCAAACTAAATGTGCCTCAGCAGTCCTACCTTTTAACAGAGCCTCATCCAACAGCTATGCCAAAAATATGTGCTTGCTTTCCTTACAGGGTGTTTTTTTTCCATTAGTGCAGCCATGGCAAATGACCACACGGTCATGAATTAGTTGAAAAATCCCGGCAATAATTAGTTTAGTGATTAGTAGTTACAGACGTTTAAGTATGAAAAGAAAGAATACAAACATTCTGCTCCTCAAAACCAACTGATAAAGGAGTCCCATTTTCAAGCAACCACAAAAGGCTTAAAACTTTTGTTTTTAAAGAAAGTTGAGACTCCTTATTCAGCTGCTTGAGTACAGAAACTGACACTTGAAGAAAAATGTCAAATACTGCAGCAATCACAGATTACAAAAAAAGTGAGTTCTAATCACAGGGTTTGGCATCACTGTGCTAGAACATTAAAATATGCCCAAAATACATCCTGTTCTAGTGGGGAGAGCCTTCGGCTGAGAAGGATGAGACAGGATCTATTTGTGGCTTTCTGCAGTGGCTTTTGGGGCAATTATAAAAACCACCTGTAGAGCTGCTTGCCACTTTTATTTTGAGGCACAGCATTGCGTTGACAAATCTGTACAATGCTTAGTAAAAATGGTCCCCAGTTTCAATTGGGGCTGTATGTCCAACTTCACTATAAATAACAGCAAGAAAGATACTCCAAAGCCCTGCATTTAATTCCTTGTGAGAACACCAAGTCACAGGTAATCTTAGCTGAGCCTCCAGATAATCAGAGAGCAAGGGTTCAGAACTCTCAGCAGCAGCTGCTCCTTACTCCTGTGAATAGACAATGCACGGTGGTCCTAATGTGCTCTTTCCCCGCCTTCTCTGCTCCTTGGGATTGAGTGCAGACACACATAATATATACATAAATCCAGACATCATGGCTTAAAGCTTCAGGTTCATCAGCTCAGTCCAGGGAATATTATTTCTAGCAGTGTGCTCATGGAAAAAACATGCTTTGGCAGCTTCAAGGTCTGCCCTTCTCCTAGCTTCTCTATCTTGTATTTCTTCTAACATTTGGGAATCAGGAGAAACTCATTTAAACAGAAATAACTGTCTAAAATGCAGTTCCCAAAATACATTTTCAATGATAGATTTAAAGGTCTTTTAGTCTCGGCCAAGTTGTGTGGGAGGGCACAGCAGGACACTAACAAGGCTCATGGGAAAGGGTGGGAGATGAATTTCATATGCAAATGTTGAACATGACATGGATGGGAAGGAGGAAAGAAATTAAGCGCAAACATGATCTCTTTTTATCCCCAAAGCTTCATATTGCAGGTGTTATTTATACTGTTTGTTCCGTAAGGAAATCTCTGGAAAGCAAAAGGAAGAGTTTCCAGCCTTTTGAAAGATAAACAGCTTGCTGTGTGGAGGGGAGGGAGCACTAAGAGCTTGCATGCACGTAACTTGAGCACATTATTCTTCGATGTATCACAGTAAAGTCACTTGCATGACATGCTAACATTGTTCCTTTAGGTACTGCTCCAGGAAGACAGTATTTCTGGTAAAATCCTCCGAGACCAGTAAAAAAGCTACCTGCCTGCCCTCGAGACATGCTAAGTGATGATTTGAGTATCGAAAGGCATCAGTGATTCAGATCTGAGGTACCTGAGAGTTATCCAGGAGAGCCCTATTCTCCAGGCATCACATTTGGACTGTGAAACAACCCACTGCTTGTTTCTGCTGGACTGAGCTTTAAAAGAGTAACACACCTGCTTTAGGATAGACCAGTTACAGACTCACACACTGTGAGCTGGGTGACACTTGCACATGCAGATAAATCAGTTTTCCTAAACCAGGTCCTTGAGAATCGCTTCTTGGTAACCCACACCTAAGCAGAGCTGGTGGAAGAGGTGCAGAAAGGGGATCAGACATACAGGGCAGGGCAGCAGACTCTGTGGAAAGTGGGGAATTGGAGTTTGAAGGAGAAATGGGGAAAAGAGCACATTTTACCTCACTCTTTCTGACTGTAAATATGTATCCCCCTTTTGATCAGTTACTCGAACATTTGTGATTTACAGGTAATCTGAGAGTTAAAATCACAAAATCAGGACAATTCAGACGTTGCAAGAAACCGAAACAACTGGGCATTATAGTACAAGCTGCTTCCATTCTGCATTTGGACTAGACATCACCTTTGTAAACCAACAACAATGCTCCAGGTTTGCAAATGGAAACCTCAAAGCAGTAGGAGATGAAAGGAAGCACTGAAGTTTCCAGCCTCATGCTACAAAACGTCTTGCTCTTTGCAGCAAAGAGAAATCTGAACATCCAGCCATGGAGTGCATGAAGGTGGCTATTCCTGCTCCCGTGAGGAGAGTCCCAAGCATCCAAACTCACAGCTGTGTGGGAGGTCCCAGGAATGAAATTACGATCTCGGAGCCTGAGGCCCTACAGGTACTACAGCTGATTAATTTCCTTCAACTGCAGGCTCGGAGATCCCTGAAGAGCATAAAACCAGCAGGAAGGAGTGGCTTCCTTGGCAATGTGTGTGGTACATGCGTGAGCCAGGTGATGTCACTCCCAGCCAGAACAGGCTTCCCACATTTCCTTCACCAGTTCTCCCTGAAAAGGCCCTTTTGGCCTTTGAAACAGCAAATAGGGGCTTCAGCTCTCAGTAGACTGCTGTGCTGTCAGAACTGTATCGTAATTTCCCCAGAAACTCCTTCCTCACTGCCTCACACCATGGCCAGCCAGCCCCTCCTCATTTGACTCTTGCTAGGGATCTTTTATCTCCTTCACTCCCATCAACCTGGAACAGCTCCCTAGCTCCAGCTCCTCTTTTGGATTACACATCAGCTCCCTTCCAAATGCTCTACCAGGACAAAATCATGTCTGTGTGGGACAGGGAAGGAAGGGCTTTATCTGCTGGGATACTTAAAATCTATTCCAATCTTCAAAAATATCTGCCAGCAACAGAAGTAAAACCAACCCTTTTCCTCTGCAAGCAATCAAGAAGCAGTGAAGGTTTAAAAACACGTATCTTTAGCAAACTTCAGAATATCCCACAGGAAGCAGGACTAGATTTCACTGAACCTACCATCCCACACACACCAGTTCTGTGCTAGATGGAGCAGAGAGGTGTGCTCAGGGCAGCAGATCCCTCTTGTCCCATGGACAAAACTGCAAGAAGATTCTACATAGAAGTTAGTGACACACTGGGAGCAATAGCTGCACTCTGTTTGCGCTAAGGAAGTACAACAGGATGAAAAAGAACTCCCTGCACTCTCAGCACCCTCCAGCCAAGTTCAGAAGAAGCCACGAGTCATGTACTGGTATGCTGCTCTTGCATAACACCATCAGATACTGCTCTTTTGGACATGCCTAATGTTTTGGAGGACAGTTTTATTTGTTGATATAGAAACAACTGAGAAAGCAAAATTTTTCCTGCTAAGATCCCCCTCACCAGTGAAACACTGTGTGTGGATCAGTGTTACCACATCTGCCCCATTCAGAATCAGCAATTGCCTCTGCCACAGCCAAAATAGAAATGCAGACAGCTTGAGCTAAAGGCATTAACTCAACAAGTGAGATGAGAAAGGAAGAAAAAAATCCTACACGCTCCCCAGGAAATCATCAGTAGGCAGAATCAAGCCCCCAGTTCAACAGAACTCTTTATGCTTGAGTGTTTTGAGGACACTTGAAGAAGACAAACCCCGCAGCGGCATGGAGCTGAATGCTGGTCAGCACTTGGTTCGGTGACAGTTCACAGAGCAAAGCTCCTAAAACTGCCAACATCATTCCATGGAACAGCCCCAGTGTCTCCGGCCACAGTCCCAGTCCAGGGTGACACTGGTCAGGCAGAGCAGCAGGCACTGAGCAGATGGACAAACTGAAGCCAGTAGAAAGAAACAGAGCACTAAGCTTTGGCTTACCTTTCCAGCAGGAACACCATGCACAGGGAGCAGTATCTCAATAAACAATAAAACCCCAAATTAATAAGGGAACTCGGTCACGTGCTTTGTGCCTGACATTTCTATACTGTATGTAAGTAAATGTTAACTCAAAATATCTTGCTGTTGGCAACACGTTATCCTATCAGTGCCTGATTTGACATGTGCTTTCCTTTAACAACCAGAGAGGCAATAAGCAGAACCTATGGAGCTTCTCTCCGCTTCAATTCCTCTGCAACTCAGAGGTATAGTGGAACTGCTATCCACCACACATATGGAGTCATAAAATACTCATCACTGATTCTCAGGAGCAGGTTCAATTATTTTGGTAGATTGGCACTTCAGCTCCTCGATGAAGTTTAGTAGCACTTAATTTTGCAAATCTTAAGAACAAACGAGGGAGAGATCACAGTGTTTCTGCCTTTGTCAGCCCATGAGAATGGTGACATCCTTCCTAAAACGCTACCAAGAGTAAGGTTATAGATACAACATTTGATCTCTCTCTGCTTTTTGCACATCTGTGTTACTGGTTTATATAGCAGTTCTGTAAAGATTCTCTATAGACTTCAAAAAATTTTTGTTTCAAAACTGATTTACAAACTGAGAGTCATGTTCAGTGCTTACGGTATTCCTATCCCTAAAAATGAAAAGCTGAGAGTAATGGACATCTTCTGTTAACAGGACTTAAAGACTATTTGTTTTCCATTTTCATTTCCCTGCACAGTCATAAATCGGTGTTGAATTGATTCAATGACCCAGATATTACTACTTCCATAACTTGGTCGTTTTTATCTCCTGATCAAAATGGTTGCAATATAGGAAGGATCTTTATGTCTTTTTCTATCAAGTTGCTATGCTACTTATTTGCAACATAGATGCTAAAATGGCCACGTCACAGGAAAGGTATTATTATTTTTACAGCAGAACAGAATTAGCCATGGCTGCAGACTAAAATTTTATTCCTCAGCCTTTTTATTAAATTAGCTCACTTTGTCATCTGGTGTCCAATTATCCCTCAGACAGATAAACTGCATCTTCCACACAGAAGATAAAAGCTGACTGAACATCTCCTTCCCTGGAACAGTGTTTCCCTTTTGGTCCCTCTCGGTAAGAAGAAGGTAGAAACAGCCACGCTCCTCTGTCCTACATAGGAAGCTTCCCATCTGTCTACAAACAAGGACTCATTTTTATGGCTTTGGACATTTCCTAGGGAACAGAAAGTACCACTGCCAATTTCTGCCCCAGGAAGTATTATGTTTGATTTTAATTCTATTTCTAGAGCTTTTTAGGACTACAGCATTTCTAATTACTAGTGCAAATTGAAGGTATCAGGAAGGGATGCCCCCCTGACATCCTAAGGGCAGCAAAACAGCCAAGCTGATACCATCATTCCCTACCTTGGGGTATGGATCAGTGCCAAAGGAAGGATAACAGATTTTAAAAACCTCTCGTGGACGCTGGGGCAGCACTGGGCAAAGGCACCTGAGGAGATGCTTCACAGGAGCATCAGAGCATTCTGCTTCAGGAGAAAAACAAATTCAGACTGGGGACACCACCAAAGTCCTGCAGAAACCTGGTGAAAGCCCTCAGGAATACCTGAATCCCACATTGCTGCATGGAAAAAATTCCTGAAACACTGGACAGTGAATACACTGCTGAGAGTACATATTCCTCTTGTGTGCTAACGCAGGGTGCGCAGTGGGTGAGAATGGGAAGAAATATTCCTACAGTTACCTATTTATCCACTGCTCACCCTCCCCCTGCTCCACTCTCCTGGCTTAGTGCCTGCAGAGGATCCCAGTTTGGTATCCGTGTTCTGAAAACAGTAACAGAACTTACCAAAAAACAAACTGGAGAAACTGTTGAAATAATACAGCAAAGATGAATTCTTTCTAAGAATTTCTGCCAGCTACAAAAAAGGGCTTCTTTTTTTAGTTACAAAGCCAAGAAAAGTTTTAACTGAAAATAATTAGAGTTCCCTAAACCTTGGAAAGCAATGGATTTAGTTAATATGCAAAATTATCTTTGGTGCTATGCAAATAACTGGGTTATGGAGATGCATGAGAGAAGGGTTCGTATCACGAATCAAGGTAAGAGAATTTCATCACAAAAGCACAGCTGTTCCAGGGACTGACTTCTAAAAACAAAGTTATGTAAAAAAAAAATATCCCAAAAAAGCTCCCTGGCAATAATCAATACTAAGGATAGCCACAGCTTCTTGCTCTTGTATTGCTTCTCTGCATAACTGTTGATAGAACTAAGCTGTACCCAGACAGAGATGGTTTTGTTCAGGGGATTCTGCTGACTAGATCTGAGAGACGTGTTTTGGAATTCCAGCAAAACACATTGTTGCATCTAAGAGTTTTACAAATGCTACACATGAGCAGTGCACCAGCCTTCATTTGAAGTCTCGTGTGGACAGCACCCACAGAAACAGTACAAATGATTCTCCTCGTGTTTGCTGAAACACAACACTCTCTGATAGTGACAGTGCCTGGGTACTGTGTGCGTGAGGGGACACATGAGAGGCCAGTGAATGGACTCAGCCACCAGAGGCAGGTTAAAAATCCAGTTATTTTTCTATCCACTGTTACCCAGAGCTATTACTACAGCTTCTCTCCTCTTTGGAAACCAATCTAAATAAAACATCACAGCCCTGTAATGTGACTTTCTCAGCCTACTGTCTGGTTTAGGCAACACAAAGTCACAGGGATGGCAGGTCCCTGAGGCCTTGCAGAGAGGGCTCGCCAGCCTTTGCGCTTGGTAGCGTCTCTCTCAGCACTGTTCTTTTCTCATACGTCTGAAATTCACTCTTCCAAGACCTTATGCATGCTCTGGCCATAATCTGACTTCACCTCAGGATACGTGAGCAGTGTCCTTTCCCTTTCCCTGTGCCAGGACTTTGGAAGATAATTATGCAAAGGAGACAGAACTGCGGCAGACTCTGCCCAGGCCCCTGGGCTGCGCAGACAGGCCCTGAGGACACTGCAGGTCCCACTTGTACATGCAGTCACACCTTTTCTCACATGAGTTACCTCCTCTAGCACGTTTAATCTGCATTATTTGCATTAATTGGTTTTCTGAAATCAGTGAGCAAGTGCTCTTGTGGTACTTCTGTTGGCACATGGATGTCACCAAGCACATTCCAGAGCCCTGCTGGAAGGAAAGAGCCAGTTTTCCCATGGAATCTTAATTACATTGTTCTGTGATCAAACATGGGACTGCTGGAATTCACAAAGGAATTTTTCCACAAATAGATTTTTCTGCTAATTTCAGTTGTTTGTTCACCCAACTAATTACACAGTATAGCCAGTGCATTACCATCCTGCTGCTTGAGCACTGTAAATTGTCTAGATACAGCAATAAATACAACCTCAGAGTTTAGACTTGGCTTACTTGAAACGCTGGTTTAGACCACGATGCTGAAAGCTCTGTCAGAGACTGGGTAATGCTAGAGGGCTTTAGCTCTGCAGCACATAAAGGAGATGCCTGTTATTCCAGATGTTCAGTATGTGCCAGAGATCCAGGCAGATATATTCCCAGGCTCCTACACCCACTCTGTCGCTACTTCCAGTGTCATAAATGCACGCATGAACTACAGAGATCCCCTTCAAATAATGCACTGCAGGCACATAGTACATTTGCAATGAGCTCTTCATTAGAGAGGGCATTCACAGGTAAAACTGGCTCTGTTCTCCTCTGGAATGTGCAGCCATACTTTTCCCAGCTATTTTCTGAATTGTACATTTTGGACAGATTTTTATCTCTCACTTACTTAATTTTTGGTATCTTTCTGCTTCCTGGTCAAGGCCTTGTATCCCAGATATCAGCCTGCTTGAAAAGCTGTGGCTCCAGGCATGTTCCCCACTCTCTCTGCTACACTGGACCCCTGCCCTGGAAGGGAGAGGAGCTGAGCCCTGCTCTGCAAGGGAGAGGACCAGAGCACATGCCCCTGGCTTACAATTGCTGACTCGGGACTGCAAAATGTCTTACACCTCTACACAAATATGTACATGTCACTAATTCTACTTGGTTAATAATTAATTGGCCCACAACCCAGACAGCAACGTTAGGCAATTCACTTCTGGAGGAACTAAGTTAATGCCTGAGAAACTGAAATAAAATCATAAAAATTCTATGGTAGATCACTGTTCAGGTATGTGTAGCTAAAAATACAAAAAAAAAAAAAAAAAGGAGGAATCTGCAGTTCTTACTGCTTTGAATTCATCTACTTGACAGATGTGTACTATACTTTTTTATCAACAAAGATAATTTAATTTTATAGGAAGAAAACTAGAAATACAAGTTACATTGCACCTGTAATTGAGCTGATTTATAATTAAGATTGAAAATTTTGTTGCTGCATTCCTCATGTTTTGCTGCTGTAATGATAAAACCATAAGAAGCGTTTTTCCTTTGAAAGCACTTACATAAATATGCCATCCACTCAGAAGACCTGTTTTACTTGAGCATTCTGACATGCCTTTGCAATTTTAATGATTAAAATAGGTCCTCTGTGCTTTTTATTGCTGATGCCATCAGAAAGTCAGAGCATGAGTAGAACAGGTCAATCCTCTTTATTATGATCCACAGAGTAATTCACTAAATTAAGTAAGCTTTTCCATCTCAAGTAATTTAATGCAATTAAACATAGACCTCACATTTATTTTTGCAAAGAAAAAAAAAAAGAAGGATTTAGAAAGCAGATATGCATTTCTTTGTTAACCAACAGGAATTTCCAAGAATTTGGAGGAAAAAGATGTTTTATGTCAGTAATTGAAATGAATTTTAAAATAAGGTCAATATATCAGCAGGAAGACAGCTGCTGGATATCAGTGAGTGCATCCTCCTCCTGTGAGTGAGGGCTCTGAGAAAAGAGGCACGAGCAAAGATTTCTGCCTTTGCCTGGACTGCAGTAGAAAAAAGCAGGCAAGCAAGGAACATTAGGAGCCCAGGCAGGCCAGAGACAAAATGGCCATCCAAGTTTGGGACTGCTAATTGACAGGGCCATCAGCTGAGTAATTAGGGACCTAGCTGTGCAGATCCTTATTCAGGTTTTATCAGATAAATCCCTACCTTAACGCATGTGCAACCTCATCTCCCTTGAAGCTGAAAGGATTGAAATCAATTCTAAATCAGAAGTTAACCTCTTCCACTTAAAAACTGGTATAAATAGTAAGAAAATTACTCTTTTTGCCTTTGTTTACCAGTCTAGGGAGATAGACTCGTGATGGTCTGCTGTTGGTTGACACAAATATTCAGAGGCTTACTGGCACGCTAATTATTTGCAGAGTTGATAAGAAGACAATTAGCATGCACCATGGAAAAGCCCATAAGATATAAAATTCAGTTCTTGTTATCTGGGAAAGTTTTTGATTTGTGAAAAAGAAAACACTAACGAATGCTTGCTGAGAACCAGCGATTTTCACTAGAGCCTTGATTTTGCTGGTGCCATCAATTTTTCACACCCCTTCAACTAAAGCTGAACATCAGGGGATTCTGTTTCCTTCTCGGGGAGAAGATGGCGATCAACAGGTCACAGGCACATCACAGTGAAGCCAGTGTGTTCCTTCTGGTGGACACTGCGACAAAGTGCATGGGACATGAACTTGTAATTATGCTCCAAAAGCCATGGTCGCCACTCCCTGCTCCCTCCAAGCTGTCTGAGGCAGCCTAAGTTATCTTAAACAAGGGACTGGCTGCATGTCTCAGCAACACAAGATAATGAGGTCTTGGTGAACCAAGTGGCACAAAAAAAGAGAAGCTGCAAGAGCAGTGGAGTGAACGAGCACATCCATCATACATGCTTTCTTCCCCTACAACTCAGCATAAATTCTAGGGCTGGAGGAGGCCCGTGGGTTTGATGCAGGGCCTGAGATAAATAACGCATCCCAACTGTCATTCCAAAAGGAAAGTAGGTGCAGTCATGCCACCAACAAAAATTAACTGTACCACTGTGACATCTCACCCTTAAGGAGAAGGGAGCACCGCAGATTTCTCAAACATCAGCCCCAAGAGAGGAGCAACACTTGACAGGGCTGCGTTGGACACTGGAGCTCCACAGCTGATGGAGCTTCTCCCTGCAGCTCTGATCTGTGTCAGGAATGTCCGTGGCCACGGGAACTGGGGCTCCTTTCGATGCCCTTGCATGGAGCCACGTCAGCACTGGGAACAGTGGTGATATCCCAAATGAACCCTGGTACAGGCACAATTTATGAATACTCCTCACTCAGCACTGACACCACAAGTGAGAATCTTAGGCCAGATCCAACACAACAATATGAACAAAAAAAAAAGTCTTTCTAGTAATTCAGTCGATCAGGGTTTCCATCACCATCTTTTTTTTTTTCCTGTTTTAATTCATCAGGGTTGCTGTAGGCTTTGCCTTAAGCTTTGACTGACATTTTGGCAGCCTTTCTCCACAAAATGAATCTACAGAGATCAACAAAACAGTCTGATAAACTTTTTCCTTAGCAAACATAAAAGTGTGTGACTTATTGTGCTCACAGATTTACTTTTTAAAAGCTTACTATGTCTCTTCTAGGGAAAGAGGAAAAAATACAGAAAAAAAAAAGAAAAAGAAAGAATTGAGGAAAAAAAAGAAAAAGCCTAACGGCCTAGATACCACTTTTATTTTCAAAGACAATCTCTGTCAGTGAAGTAAAATAAACTGTTTTTGCCCAAATGAATCTTTGTTGCTGGGGTTGTACATAATCAAGATAGTGGAGTTCACCAAAATCAAAAAGTTGAAAGAAATAGGAAGTGGAAAGCTCACGTCAGTGGTGAAGGAGAGCTTTACATTGCTTACTTCAACAAATGAACTAAGGATGATGAGAGGCACCAATAAAATTTGGGTTTATCCTAAAATGAAAGTCAGCAGCAGCATTTCCACTCAAGTGCTCAGCAACTGAGTGCCGTGTTCTGACATGAGACACATGCTGTGGGAACCCAGAGGAACCACAGAGGGGTTGGAGGCTGCTGAAAAAAACACCAAATTATTTTAAGGAGTTAGGCATAGTAAAAGCTATGCTAGTAAGACCTCACCCGGGCTTTAAATTATTTTATTACACCTAAATTAAATACCCATTTCAGCCAGTAATTGACTAACTATTTATTTAGCCATCCCATGTTTCAAAGTCCTCAGCCTATTCAATGATCATCTCAATGAAGCAGTTTGATATTTTGGTGTTTAAAGAAATTATATCTGTGAGGACACTTTGACTGCCCATTGCTTGTTACTGCCTCATTCCTATGCTCCAGAGGAGGCATGGCTGAGAGCCAGCTGCAGGAAAAGGTAAGCTCCATGGAAAAGCTCACATAAAACCCCAGACTGTCATCACCTCGAAATCTCTGCTTCACAGAAGAGAAATAACAAGAAAAAGTATTTTCAGATTCAAGACTGGCAAAAAATACAGCTTCTCAACCCTTATCAAGTCTATTCGTACAGCCCTTATTTTAGGCACTGTGTTAGCTTGTAACAGGCTTCCCAAGGAGTGCAGGGAAATCATCACACACAAGATTCTGTGTAGACAAAAGGAAATTCCCTCAAACTTTGACCCAGAGCTTAGAAATTTCTCTCTTCCCAGTGCAAGCTTGAAGCAGCTTCAAATCAGATCTGCTCATTAGAGACCAGTTTCTTAAGAAAAGAACACAAGGAAACCAACTCAAAAAACCTGCCAGATGAAGTATTTCCTTGGCCTCTGGAAGAGTTTTTCCCAGAGAGGATGATTTTTTAGAAGACAGAATTCAGAGATTTAGTCTGTGCCTTTCTAAAAGCAGCGTATCTATCAAAATCACAAAGTTAATGAAAGGAAAAATGGCTAATTATTGTTATTCATACAACAGTAATAGCAAGATAAATTCAATCTGTTGGCTTCGCTGTGTTGGAGATTCCACATTAATGTGTTCCACCACACCTTCCCAGATTTACAGCATTGCAGAACACAGCATTAAAAACCTTTCACTTATTTTTTTTTTTCTTTTTCTGAGAAAGTACCACACATTGCAAGTGATCAGCCATGGCAGCTACAATCCACAGCATGAAACAGCAACAGCATCTTTCATTACAGAGAGCCTGTCTATTAATAGCTGATGAAGAGGAATTATCTTTAACTTGTTCCTTTGAATTCATATATACATCGAGTGATTTGTGCTCTACAAATGGAGAGCCATTTTAGAAAAATGCAGATAATAACATGATGAACAGCAAGGTACAGAAAAGCAGATTTTTCAAATTGTACACTAAAGTCACTATTAATAATGCTACAGGGGGTTTTTGCAAACAAGGGTAGCAAAACCTGGTCTTGTGTAAAGCAAAAAAATAACCACAAAAGAAGGAACTTAAGTACTAGAATTGCAGTGTGCAGAAAAACATTCACTGACAGATACACATGCTTATGCACATTACAGACTCATTCTCAGCGCATCACTGTTGGAGAGTTTATTGTAAAAGTGTGTTTAAGAGGAAAGAGAAATTAAGGGTAAGCAGCTGCTACACAGAACAGGTGCTCCACACCTGAGCACATCAGAGGAAGTGCGGTGACAGACATGGCACTTACTGAAAATGGGGGAGGCAAAGCACAGAAACTAAAGATGAAAATTAGCACTGAGCCCAAGGAGTTCAAACCCAAGAACAAAAGCAAAAGGTTTGGAATTCAGAAGTGACTTGCTTGTCATACAAGGGCAGACTGGTTTCCTCTATTTTATGCCCCTGTATATACAGGAACCTGTCAGTCAGAATCAGTTCAGAAGTGCACAACTCATCTTTGCAAGTAACTAATTAACATAGAATTTCTTTGATATCAGTAGTTTGAGATTCTTCTGGTATCAGAGGATCTTTTAATAGTGGATTTCCATTGTGCCACAAGCATTTGTGATCTCTAAATCCTTTCTCCGTTTGATCCCCTCTGGGGAAGCGTGTGTGCCCCATGTACTTTTATTTATCAAAGCAAGGGGGATTGGTCTAGAACGGATAATTACAGAATAACATGGCCACAGGGTGTTCAGGTGTTTCTTTTAACTTAGGTAAAGGCTTCCTACCCCAGTGTTATGGGAACAGCCTGTCCTTTCATGTGACACTTGGCTCATGTCACAAGTATGTATGAAATGTCTCCTCTTCAGGAAGGGTTTTGAGAACTCAGTCAAAGATAAAAGGTCAGACAGCTAAAGCATCTAAGTTTTTATTTTCATTTTCTCTGAAGTTTTAATTCAACAGCAAAAATCTGTCAAATAAAAGGTTTTTTTCCCTATTTTTCCTGGCTTGACTTTTCAGTGCATCAACATTTCAGAAAAACAAAGTAAACAGGGAAGACAAAAAGAGGCTGCCTGCAATTTCTTCAAAGTGTAGTCAGTATCCACAGCTCTTTGTGCCATGATTTTCCTTGGAGAATTTTGGGCAGGAGGCATTGAAAGGATTTTATGAACATCAGTCCATTTAAATGCAGCCCCAGGGAGATGGGGAAGCACTGTCTCCCCTCAGCAGATGGAGATCACTGAAAAAGAGGCCAAATGGTTTGCCCAAAGATATCCAAGTTAGCAGGCTGAAAGTCTGGGGATGTTAAGAAAGCAGGACATGAAATAAACATACCAGAGGAAAAAAAAAAAAAAAAACCAGAAAGAAAGAAATGGTGAGAGGCTAATTTCCAGAAAAAAATATTTTTAGCAGATTAATGGTATCTCCAGGATAACCAGAGAAAACACATTAATGGAAAACTTCACCAAAATTGGATAAAATGCAAATAATCTAATATTTCTGATAAATTATGCTGTGACTGATTTTCTAAGAGGAATTTCAAATGAATGTGGAATGTTCTTTCATGTTCTAAAGTGCTTTTCCATCATCTATTATAGAATTAACTTAAGACTTATTCACTGCTAAAATATAAAGGAAGTCCTTAAAGCCAAAAAATAAAAAGAGAAAGCCTGGGAGTTCTTCAGAAATCAGTTTATCTTTGTACCAATATTATCATTACTTTTAAACTGACAATCTTAAATGATTCCTGCATTTGGCAAGCTGGAACTCCACTCAAACCAAATCGTAAGAGTTTTTGGTGTACTTTTTTACGTCCTTTTCATGCTTGAAAATACTGGGACAGCACTTTCCCATTCTCCTTTCTGGCTCTGGCTTACAATGGTCCCTTTTGTTTCAGCCAGGTGGAGATGCAGGGACTTGCTGTGACCCCAGCATCCAGCAGAAGCACTTTGCCTTAAGAAGGAAGATAAAGCCCAGCCTGCAGTGAGGGAATCCTGTTCTCTCTCCCTTTACCTTTACAGGAACTTAGAAGACACTGTGGAAACTCGCACATCAAAATAAACACAAAGTGACAGATTTTAAAATCAGCAGTTATTAAATTAAAAAAGGCAAAGCAATAGGAAATATTTGCTGTCTTACTCTGCATCTCCTAAGGGATGTTTATTCATTCTGTTTTTAAAAACAGCATCAGCAGAGATTTGTAGAAAAAGATAGGGCTGTCTACCACCTGCCAGCTTCCACTTCAAAATAAATCCCCCTGCCTAAAAGCAAAGCTTGGTGTGTTCGTGCTGTAAGAGGTAATATCTCCATCAAAACAAAGAGAATGATTGCATCTTACTATGAGGGCTTCTTCCAGTTACTTCAAGTAGGAAGGACTCAGCTTAAACTGGAATTTGTGAGTGAAAAGGAATAATTTACTCCAACTCGATATTTGTAAAAGCACATCTGGAGGAAAGAAGGGTCATTCCCATTGTGGGAGGAAGTTACATCCAGTTTCATGCTCCCTGTTCCATTTCAAATACTGGAGGGCTGCTATTTCTGCCAAAGCACACAGGATACCAAGCCAGCAACTGGTAGGAAAACACATGTTGGTAGATCAAGGCCACTGCCTGTGCAACTTGGGAATACATTTTCACGAGTGGAAGAGAGTCAGCTATGGCCTAGAAATAGATCTTAAAACCCTAATCTCATCCATGTGATGTAACAAAATATAACCAAAACAAATTTTTTGCATCTGCAGTTTATTAATTTTAGATTTTCATAGTTTTGAATTTTGAAAAGAGAGAAGAAAGACCTCATGCTAGATTGAGTATTTCTATTGTCTCATGGCTTCTAGGAAAGCCTCGGTTCTCCTTGCATGCCCTGGAACATCTGTCCTAAACATATAAGCACTGGAGCAGTAAAAACTGCACAATAAATATCTAGCAATGTGGTGAAGTTGACAATCTTCACCAAGAAGATTCAAACTGCAAAGAGGAACAAAACATTTCTGGAAGTTTCTGGCCCTTTCATATCAATCTGCATTGTGAACCCTTAGCAGGGTTCCAGCTTAAGAAATGCATTGGCAGGTTTTGGGGTAAAGATGGTAGAGCTAATGGTTAGACTTGATTGGCAGGAAAGGCTGATGTGTTCCTAAGTAATTGCTAAAGGTCTAGGATATTCCAGGCAGACAAAATTACTGAGTTGATACAACACTTTTTGCTAAATGACTGGCCAAGATTTAAGTGAACAGCAGTTTAACATCTCTCATTTCCATCAGACTGTGAAGGGAAAGAAAGAATATTTCAAGCTTGCAATGTGAAAGCTGACACAGAGCTGTCAGACATTTCCTTTCAGCTAATCCTCCCTAGGAAATGCAGTGTGTGAGCTCTGAATTCCCTGTGAGTTTATTGATCTCGCTTTTGCCATATAAACAAGTGACATCAGCCTTGGGGATCTGTCACCACAAAGTAAAATGGCAGTTTCTTGTATCCAGATGCAGGAGGGTTGGTTTGTTTATTTGAACTGAATGAGCACAAGATGCTGAAGGTGCCTCAGCAGATCCAGAATGCAGCAGCTGCCGGGATGTGACTCTTCCCTCACTCACTAACAAACTGAAGACAACCTCATGGAAGAGCTGTTTATAAATGCCAATTTTTGTATAATGAGTGCAGGTCACTCAGTGATGAAGTAGCCCATGACATTTGTTTTAACTACAGTTGACAACACAGTGTTAAATTGACTAGAGCTAATCCAGCACAATGTACTTGGACATGCAGATGAGAAAGAAGCAGCTTCCCAAATATTTAAATGGACAATGTCAAGGCAGTCACAAATACTGTATCACATTAGCATGACTAACACGGTTTGCTATCTGGAATTATGGAAAAAAGCCCTCATTGCTGAGCACACTGCTTTGTGTAGCCTATTAGTACTTACTTAGCATCTCCTGTCTGCCCTCATTCTTGGCCAGGCTGCTCATTTATCAGGAGCTCTGTGCAGCCAAGATACTCAGTAAGGCAGCCCAGCACAGGCTGCCCATACATCATGGAACCCATTAGCCATGCACATTTCTTTCCCTGGCTTCCAAATGAGCTGCAGCAATTTGTTACACAGCTCACCCGTGGGAGTGAAAGGTACAGAGAGCAGTCCAGTGCCAAATATATGTAGCTCAGTCACAACAAGTAGGACAATACAATTACACAAATAGGGGGGTTAATTAATTGCTTGGAGAACATGCCCTCAGTCATGAGCTGTTCTCCCAGTATCAGAGCAGAGCATAAGCAGATGGACAATAAAATGCAGATACAAGCATCTTAGGTGTAATTCCACATTTCCTTTTAGGATGGGATGCATTTCTTTGGGGGAACTAAGTCTAAAATCCTCTGATTCTACTTCACACTGGAAAAAGAGCAATGAAACCACTTGTCAGCATTGCCTTGCTAGCTCAAAGTTGCTCTGAAGAACAGTCTATGACATAACTGATGAACAACCTCTCTCGGACACAAAAACACAGAACAGTTTGCTACTTCTATTATTTCCTCAGTTCCCAAGTCTGCTGCAGAACATTTTAACAGGAACCAAGAAAACTGTTCTTTAGAAATTGTTGTATTTACACCCTTACAAAAAAAATAGGTCCTTTCTAATCATCTTTTGAACTATATTCTGCAAGGTGTTTTTCACAATATTTGATTTCATTAGCTACTTTTCCTAGGCAAAAGATTTATCCTTTGATTTCTTGAACATTTTCTGGTTGTTTGTTTCCATTTCGTTGCAATTTCTGTTTGTGAAGTTTGTTTCAAGGCAGTGCAGTTCAATCTGGGAAGCACACTGTGCTCACAGGGATGACATTCCTTTTGAGGGCTTCATATCCAGCTACTCCTCTTTCCTGCAAGTGCCTTTTGCCCTGTGCTGTTCATGCTGTTTCCTGGTTTCATTTCTGTTGCCTTTTTCAAATACGCTCTTTCGTTATGCAGGAGGGACAGGCAGACCAGAACCTCCACACCAAGGCTGTGCTCAGGGAGGGTCCCAGGAGATGGGACCGAGTTGCCTCCTCATGGAAGACCCTCACACTGCCCTACCAATGGTCCCACGTGGCACTGCCCATCCCTAGCTCCTCTCCCAGCCCACCTGCCTGCCAAGGAACCACTCCTGGCTCATGCTAAACTAACAAATACTGAGAGTCACTGAGTAACAAAGCTTCATCCACCAATGCTCTTCATGCAGGTGCCATGCACACAGATCCTACGCAGTATTCCTAGAGAGACTAGCTCCAAACTTGCAAATAAACATGATTCCAACTTACAACTGGACGTAATTTATAACAGTAAAAAATTGCAAGTTACAGTAAGACAGAACTAAAATTATTTTTCCCCTGTTCAAGGCTGCATCTTAACAGATGGATTACAAAACATAGATACCAGAATTTATTCTATTTCTAATGCAAACTGCTAAGAGGCATACGAGATACTTGTTGTATTCCTTACAAAAAAGGTGAGGAAGGAATTCTGGTAATTTATAAAAGATACCCACATTTTCATAAGATTGAGCCTACATAGTAAGAAAAATGTGGTGTGCTATGATGGACCAGGCACATCCTGTCATGAATGAAAGGTGCTGCTCTGTTTTTCACACACTGGGAATGCAGAGAAGGGTTCAGCATCTCTGCCAATCCCTTGTGTGATTTGAGTCTTAGCACTTCACCTGCCCCGCAGGGTTGGAAACTTTTGACAGGAAATACATATTATTGAAGAAAGTTTTTTCTCTACGGTACAAACTTCTCTACTAGACAATGGCACAGGGTGGTATAGCCAAAGAATGTAATTCTGTTTGAGTGAAAATGAAAATGTTATTTGATATAGACTAGACAGACATGAAAACAAAGAGATTTTACTGCCTTAGGCTCAATGTTGTGCTTGGCAACGTTTTTCCTCTTGGCAGCAGTGAAGGCCAAGGTGAGGGGTCTGAGTATTACCCGAGCTTGCATGAAGGGCTACCTGCACCACCTAATGGTGCGTGCTGGGCACTTAATGAGCCATTCCTCAGCTCTGGCTGCTTTAAGAGGAAAAAGAAGTTCCTTTGAGAAGTGCATTTGTCACGAGGGGATGAGTGGGTTTGATGCTCACTACCGTAAAAACGTAACACTGAATGTAAATACATCCATCCATATGCACTCTAGAATGTATTATTTCCCTTTTACTGAGCACAGTATTAATAAGACAGAGCATTATGTTCATGTATTAAACATTTTTTATAATGTATGCTGTCTTTGAAGCTACACAAAGGTGATTTGTGACATAATTAATGAACTTTGCCTTAGGTGTGCTAAAAAATGTATAAGTTGTGTGAAGAACTATCCATTTCTTCATTATGGCAACTAAGTTGCATTTACTGTGAAAAAACCCCAGAATATCTCTGTAAAATGGAATTACAATTCTCAGGTCCGTGATCCTTATATTGTAGACTTTGCTTTAGCTGAATGATCCCTTTGATAACACCTCTCACTGCTTGGTCCACAAGCAGAGACCAGAACGGGTCCTGAGAATAACAGGTTTGCTGGCTACCACCAGCCAATGCAAAGTAGTGCCCCAAAGGGAAAGAAATCATCCAGGCTCAAACATCCCCCGGAATTCAGCCTGTTGTTTTCTGGAAAAAACAAAAGCTCAGCTCATTACAGTTCATGTCCACACACACACATTGAAATCCTGCTTGTTTCAAGTTCTGTGTTGTTGTGTTTCTTTGGAAATTTTAACAAATACGACCTGCTACAGTGCTCAGCACCCTAAAGACACAAAGATTTGTCCTCAGTGTGAAGCACCATTAAGCCCTTAAAAATGCAATGATTTACTCTTCATATAATGGCAGTTAATAAATGCGATACTGAATTGAGTCAAAAATAAAGCAGAGGGAAGCCCTTTTTTGGCTCCGAATTTTATTCCTTTACTTGAATTTTATGCCTCTGTAGGACACCAAAACACCCCATCTAACTGAATACAGGATTTCTAGGAAAATTTTCCCCTATGATTGAAGAAACCAGGGGAACACAAAACTGCATTTAACAGCAGTTACATTAAATGTACAATTTGGGTGGGTTTCTGTCAATTTTAATCCTCAGAAGTATTTTAGTAAAGCAGGAACACATATTTTGGTATATTGTTCCCAAATAATGATTGCTAATTGTTTGCTGTATCTACAAACACATTTTCACATTATATTTGCTAATTTAAATTATTAAGATAACAACCCTTTTTTCTTATAAGGGAGAAATGAGGACTCACTCCCAGCTTTTCTCTACCTATTTATTTAAGCAGAAGATTAACAAAATCTCATTCATATGCCAATTAGCATATATTTAGCAGAGGCAATTTTACACAGCTCACAGCTTGTGTCCAAAGATCAATCTTCACTTGTTTTGGAAAGAATGCCAACCAGCCTTAGTAATTTAAGTTGACCTAATACTACATGATGTTTCCTTTTTATCGGGCTCACAGAGCCTTGCTGATGATCTTGGTTACTACATTAGTCTTTCAGAAAAAAAACCCCACATCTTTCTCTGGACTCTGCAGGAGCAGTTTCAGGTAGTATTTGTTATCATGGATAAAGCTGTCATGTTTTGAGAGTATTACCACCTTCTACAACAGTTCCCACAGGACTGAGTTTATGCAGAATTCACAATGACAAATAAAAACCCAAACAAGCAAACAAACAAACAAACAAACAACTGTCTTGCCTAAGTTGCACATTTTACTTCACCAAGAGGCAAAATTCAGCAAAGCACAGCTCCAGCCCCTCAAAGAGTGGCTGACACATTCCTATTTGCATGAAAGATTATGCAAAGAAACAAAAGCCAGTTGACATCTCAGCCACATCTAACATCAAATGTTAAACAGCACAACCAGGTCTTCCTCCACTTTGATTCACTCAAGCTTTCATCTATTCCTATTTTCCGGTCTGCCTTACCCCATCTGAAAGCAGTGCATTCCCCAGAAACCCTGTTCTTCCAATAAACAGTCTCAAGTGCCCATTATCCTGGTGGGATTCCACCTTTTGAGGATGAACACACGAGGTTGTGTTTATCAGGGTCAGGGGAAAGGGCACATGTAAAGGAGTCAGGAGAACTGGCTCTGTACTTAGCTCTCTAATTACAATCAATTTTTGAGACACTTTTCCCCTGGCAGGCAGGCAATGACTTTGGTGAGGAATTCTTGAAAGAGGAGATTGCCTCTGCAGTTATTCTGAGTGTGTATGCAAAGAAATCCAACCTTCACTTACATACCAATCCCACTTGGCATCACTGGCTCTGCCTCTCTTACCTTCTCTCAGTTGGCACGTTGGCAATCTTCCTTTTGGCAGAAAGATGCTGATAAAAAGAAAATAAAAAGAAGTATTACATTCTTATTTCTTTGTCTTCCCCCAGCTCTGCACATAAATCAGATGTTAAACATTATTTTTATAAAGTCTACAATTTCCAAGCTTCAGGCATGT
The DNA here is from genome assembly GCA_013397115.1 of Edolisoma coerulescens. Lineage (NCBI taxonomy): Eukaryota > Metazoa > Chordata > Aves > Passeriformes > Campephagidae > Edolisoma > Edolisoma coerulescens. The sequence continues at coordinate 407,754 of VWZW01006099.1, read as the reverse complement.
AGTGAAGATCACGTCCTGCTATCGTCAACATCCTTTGCCTAATAAAGCATCTCAGGACAGCTCAAGCTCCATTTAAACTGCTTTTATAGCTCCCCAAATATAATTTTACTAACCTGCTTTTTAAATTACAATTGCCCACTGGCCTGCCCGCTGGTGGGGAAAACCTTCAATCCATTATTCAGCACAGACTCATGCAAGCATTACTATTAGCAAGGGAGAAGTTAGCTAATGACTGGCAGCTTAAAGAATAATGAAACTGTTAATATTTGAGGCCATCCTCCCTGCTTCTGTCTATCACAAGTGCTAGAATCGTTTAAATTAAATACTTTATGTGACTAAAACACATTTCAGATGATATAATGAGTTACAGCTATTGCTGATGAATGTATCTATCATTTCTAAAGTCAGGCCTAACTCTACCTGCTCACTGAGGGCTCAATTTTGCCCTAAATTAGATGTGGATAATTCCACCACAGTGAATCATATAATAGGAGATACATTAGGGGAATATTTCATCCTTGTAAAGTATTTTCCTAAAGGTTTTCTAAAAATTAATTCAATTCCAATAATTTTTACAATTTTTAAAAGAGAATCAATTAGCAAAAGCACTATTGTAGAGAGAAGTGCTGCTGGTTTGATGAGACAGTCACACAGCCACGTGCAACAGAGTTTTAGAAAAGACTTTTTTTGCAAATGCAAAAGATTTAGTTCAAGTGAGATTGTATCAAAATGGATATACCAGAAACAAAGTATCAAAACTCTCTTTTTTACCCAAAGAGAAAATACCTCTGCAATCACAGGATTTCACATTAACAGTCTTTAGTTAGCTCTGCAGAGATGGAGGAAGTTCTGAGCCTTGCAATGTATGGGCTGTGGGGAGTCAATGTCCCACAGGCATTCCTGCGTGACCCCATCCCACAGCTCCCCTGGATTTTAAGACACAAGATATAACGCTCTCATTTATTCCTGCCAGTGCTATTTTTCCAGGGCAGGCTTAGGAGCAGAACCAGGCTTCCCCTCCTCCATGCAGAGCTGATCAGAATACCAACTGAGAAAACATATTTCAAATTAAACAATGGCATTAAGTATTCACAAGACACCCAATTACCACTGTACCCAAGTGTGCTTGCTGTCAATGTATATTAGGTACAAAATTGATAGAAGTCTAGAGCTGACCCAGAAATTGTCACAACTTGTGATCTTTGTCAATTCAGCTGAGTGACAGGCTGAGTCGAGCAAATAACTGAACCTCCTGCCATTAAAAAGATCATTTCAGGTCACCTGAAGCAAAACTTTTTTATTTTCTCACAGAAAAAAAACCCTTGAAGTTTTCTCTGGCCAACCAAAGCTTTGTTTAGTCAAGGGGGTTTCTTTCCCAAATTTAAAAATGTGAAACATTTCTACAACAATTTCTGAAATATATTTTCAGATTTTTTTTTCAATCTGATTAGAAATTACAATGGTTTGGGATTTTGTTCACATGATTAAGTATTTATTTTGGTGAACGTTTTTCAAACAAGCAAAGAATTGCCTCGCTTTTCCTTCTAGTTGTCCTCTTCAAGAATATTTTATTTGGGGTTACTTAACTTATTTATTAACTTAAATTACTTAACTAATTTACAGAATAACACACATAACACAAGCAGTAGTGTTAATAATCAGCAGTGATGAGGCTGGTCCAGGACCAGCCATGGAAATGAAACCTGCCCAGGCTGTTCTGAAGTAACCATGGTTGTGAATTCACTTGCACCGAGTGTGACTGTGGATCTTTATGACTTTTGAAGGAAGTGCTCCAGAGGCTTCTGGGCGCACCAGGGTGAGATAAACAGGCAACCTCCTTCTCATGGACTGACTGCTCCTTCCCAGCCCCTCCCATGGATGTCCTGAGCCAACAAATGTAACAGCTTTATTGCTCACGGTGCCCTGCAGCCTCAGGAGCTGGAACAGCTTCCCCTGGAAAGCTGAGCTCCTGCTCTCCCCTTCACCGACAGACTGGCGGCTGTTCTGCGACACCCACAGTAATCTTTGATCAAAGACAGCGGGTGCTCATCTGCCATTTATCACCTGCTAAATCCTCACTCCCATTTGGCTGCCAGCTGGTGTTTCATGGAATTGTACCTGGATACGTTTATGGATTGCACCTTCATCAGCGTTCCCACAGCTCCTACATATGTTAGTGGTGGCTGAGGGAGGGGAAGATTTTTTCCGTGGCTTCCAGGACAAGTTCAATACCTTATCCAGAAAGGACTGAATCCTGGAAGCCTGTGAAGTACTTGGTGGCTGGTTTTAGCTGTTTCTGCAGAGGAGGTCTCCCTCAAACAGGTCCAAGTGCTCCACTAGCTGGCTCAATGGGCTGGATTGTGTCAGAGGTGTTTTGATGAATCCCATGTAATTTGGGTGGCTTATTAATCTGACAGTATTTTGAACAGCTCTCCTGGTGTACCTCAGCTTTTTTGCTTTGAATTAGATGATATCTTGTAGATCAACATCCATAATGTATGAGCTCAGCTTTGACATGGTGACAGAGCTACATAGTCCTACAGTGGATTGGATGCTAAGAAGAGGTTTTCTTCTCCCTTCCCAGGGGGTGCTTTCCCAGCTCAGTGTGGAGCCCACTGCTGCCAGGCTGGTTTATGTGTGCTGACACCGAGCACAGCCAGCTACCCAGAAGAAAATGAAATCTCACACTGAGAAAGGACTTACTATCAGTTAAGTTTGCAATGAGCTGTAACTGTGCCAAGTGCCATCAGCAAGAGCCAGTTTGGGGTTTTATTGTTGTTCAACACAAGAGATTCTGTCTCTAAGCCGTGTTTGCCCCTGAAGAAGATACTGGGGTTACCCAATGTACCTTGTAACTTCCAGTTTTCTCATAAACAGTCACAAAGTTCAGAGCAAAGACATCCAATTGCTTGGGGAGGGAAGAAGGAAAACAGTAACCTGGCAAATCAAGAAACTGCTGCTGAATAAGTGCAGTCTGAACAACTTGAGAAAACTCCAGAGCCAACTAGGTCTGCTGGCAGAATACATCAACAGAGGAACCTCACTTCACAGCAGCTTCCCTCATTCCAGGATATTCTCTTACTCCTCATTCCTAGAGTCAAAATTTTCAATCACATTAATGAAAATTTTTTGACTGATTCAAACATCAGACTCTAATTCCTGAACATGTGAAGATGTACCAAGATTTCTTCAATACAGGATTGTACAAGACAAACTTCAAATATTTTCCCATCTCATTCAGAATGGTTTTGTATTTAAAAATCCCCATCTTCTGCTTTGAATTTGATGACAAACAGGAAATAAATGAGAGTCTCCCCCTTTCTGGGACAGTGCCCCAACTGCAGAGACAGAAGTTTTGTAAAAACCAGTGTATCAGCAAATTGAGTTGGTAGCAAAACTCCTCAAATCAAATCCAATTTAAAGCCTTCCAACCAAAGTCATAATTTTTTGGTTCAGTCTCATTTTCCTTTTCCATATTTTTCAAAGTAAAAAGGGAGAGATGAAGACTTGATAAAATTTACAGAATTATATACTAGTGACACAAACTAGCATATGCAGCTGAAATTTAACAAAACCATTTATTTCATTTAAAAACCCTTCCTAGATGATGCTATGCCTCTTTTTTTCTTTTGACATTTCTAAAATGTTCAAATAGAAATTCTAGCATTTGCTCTTGAAAATTCTATGACAGAAAATTGTTTTGTAAAAGATAAGCATCTTTCAAGAAACTTAATGCAGAAGCTTTTTTGCATAGTTTCCTGCCATCAGCATTGAAGTCCTTAGAAAACGCAGCCAGAAGCCTGAGCTGCATTTTATTGAACTTGTCTAAACTGTGTTTTAGAGGTTATTTCATTATACTAGTGCAAACACTTCTGTGCACCCATTTAAATAATTTTAAATTTGGTTTATATTGATTTAGTATGTCAAGCCCTTCTCAGTTTAAGGGAAGTCAATACAGGACAGGTTTAATTCACTTGATAGCTCCCTGAACAAGAGTTTAATACAATCAGTCCAGCACTCAAACTTGATTAATCAGTGCAATCCCACAAGTAGCCAAGCCACTAGAAGTAGAGGAACTGGACTATTTTATCACCTGAAAATATACTAGTAGAAAAAAGAAAGCTGATAAAAGAGATTCCATTCCTATCCTCAGATATCTACCTAGATCTATTCAGAGAGGCTGAAGTCACACATTCACAAGAAAATGCGGCATCTGTAATTAGCCCACAATTAACAAAGCTTTGGATGACTTCTCTAAAAATAAATGAGTGAGTGGTGTTTCAAAACTGTGCAAAAAGTTGGTATGGAAGAACCAGAGGAAAGACATGAAACCCCAAAGTGCTCCCCCACTGAACACTCTCGTTCAAGGCAAACATTTCCGGATTACAAACCCAAATCAAATCATTAGGAGAAGCAGAATGCTGCTCACTAATATACTTCAGTGACACAATAGCAGTAATGGCTGATTCAACACAACTGCTTGCAAGTTGGTGGTTGAGCCCTTGGCCCTGGTTTCCTCAAATCAAACAATGCTGCCAAGAGAATGAGGAACAGATGCTAAGTACGCACGCCTCGCACGCTGCTTCAATTTGTTCATCACTGACTTCCTTCGGGATAAAGGATATATTGTCAAAATGATAATGATGGTGTAAACATTTTGGCCACTTCAAGCATTTTCTGAATGCCAGATAAATTCAGAATAATTTTTAGCAGTAGGCTTGCCAGAACATCAGCTGAAGCCTTCATTATAGCTATTCATATCCCTATAATAAAGGTTGCATCAGCAATTCCATTATAAATGCTATTTCACAGGGTTTGATAATTTGGCTGCAAAAAGTATTTTTGGCTGAAGCCTGGCATGTAAGTTGTCTTAGATATAATTTTTCAACTAAGTTTTAAACTGTTCAGCTGTTTTCTGCATAAATATGGAAGAAACAAAGAGGGTTTAGCTGGTTTAAATTGTTCTTTTTTTGGTCCTACATAAAAACGCACCAAACCGTTTCTTTGGAAGTAGAAACTATGTTAAGGAAAAGAAAAGCCAGGAGCCACGTACACTTAGTGCACATTTACACTTAGAGACATGCTAATTACAAGTACTCTGGTTAACTGCAGCATGATCTGGATTAGGTGCTAGGGAAGAAATTCCTTGGAGGAATTGTGACACAGAAAGTCACTCAAGCTTTTCATTACCCCAAGAAAGGGTAACATTGATAAAATCACCAGTCTGAGGTCAAGTACTATTCTTCTAGAAAAGAGAGTGCAATGGGACTGCAAATTTATAAATGTAGCTATAATGGAAAACCTTGACAATTCTTCAGGTTTAATTTAATCACAAAATTAGTAAACGGAGTTGGAAATCAATACTTTGATGGCACTGATCTTCCACAGTGTCTAGAAGACCCACAACCTTTAATGGACGTTTATTTTTCACTCTGAGTACCATCTAGTTTTTAAAAGATGATGGCTAAATAGATTCCAGCAGGTGTGTCCCAATTATAAGCTCAAAAGTTGGAAAGTGGAGAAAAGCCCTCAAAACATCCTTTGTCCTGACAAAGGAAAGCTTCATAGAATCTTACCCCACACTGGGTTCATTTTACCAGTCTTCTTACTCTCCCCGTTACTCTGGCGAGGGAAGAAGGAAATCTCCTAAAAATGCAAATTATTTTGTTTTCCTCAGGTAATTATTTCGCCTGTCATAGAACCAATTTGGAGACAATTCTTTTCCCTCTGTTGGTAACCTCACACACAGAGGTGGCTCAGGGATATTAGTCCCTTGGTGGGCAGGTCTGGTACCGAGCTTCCTCGATAAAAACCCTGCATTTCACTGGACTTGTCTGACATCTTTACTAGCAGTTAAACCTTCCTGGGACAGCTGATGTAACTGCATCTCCCAGGCATTGACACACTTCCCTGTCACGGTCACAATCTCCAGAGCTCTGGAAGGGGTGGGAGAACCTCTACACAGTGATCATGAAAGTACACGATGTGGTAGTGGCAAACGATACCAACTTCTGTGTGACGCACTCCAGTTTGGGAATGCTACACTTTCAGTGATTACAGTCCTCATCAACAGAGAGGTTACTGCTGGAAAAGGGGGAAAGAACTTCATAACACAGTGTAACCAGAAAGGACCTACTGGAAAAGGTCAGAAGTCACTTCTACAAAAAACGTGTATCAAAGCCTTACAATTTTTAGAGGATGAACATCTGTTTGCAGGAGACAGAAATGCAGTACAGAAATCAACCTTTAGGCTCTTTTTGAGCAGAGATCTGTGTTTGTTAATAGACTCCATTAGTGCCACAGGGCAGGGCTCCATTTGCACTTTCTGGCCATACACAGGGACCATCTACCCTTCCTTACTGTCCCCAAGAAAATGCTCCCTCCCACTTCAGCACAGGGTAAGAATTACAGCATATGTTCGACCTTTCTTCTCTGAGATGGATTAAATCACTTTCAATTACCAAAAAAACTAAGGTGCTTGACAGATGGCTTCCAAGCACTATCCTTCATGGTTCATTACCAGGATCTTGTAAACAGAAGCAGGCTTTTCTTACCTGCCTGTGAAGATGCTGCTGAACATTTTATTTCTGGAAATGCTGCCTATGACAGTGTTATTTTGTGACACAGAACTTTTTTCCTCTTAGCAAATTAGCTACGGTGAGACTATTTTGAATGTAGAACTGGGTACAAAATTTTAATACTCTCACATTTCTAAATGTAAATCTGCCTTTACACAGTGTCTGATGTGTTCCAGATACTTTGCCACACACACTTAAAAAATAAAAAAATGAAGCACAGTCCCGTTGGAACCATGCTGGATTTTCTCTTAGCAAGTGGCAGGAGAACTTACATTTCCATCCATGACCTGAAGTTCCCAGAATTCAGTCCTCAATTCCTCTGCAATAACAACAGCTACCCTAGGCCTTGGAAACAGCACACACTTTACTAGAGCTTGATGTCACGATCAGAATGGATGCTCAAATAGACTGTTATTTCTTTCTATATTTATAGATACTATATATATATTACATATTGTCCAGTGGGCAATAGTAACAACCATGCAGAAAGCAATTCTCAGTATTCTGTGCTCCCTTCTCCCTCCAAAAGCACTTGGCTACTCTGGCAAGGCCCCAGCCATCTCCAGGAGAGTCCTGGCCCAAGTGGCCTGGCAGGAAGGGCAGCCCTTGCCCTGGCACACACTCCACAGTAATCTCCAAACCTGAAGGACAATTTCATCTTGGCCATATACTCTCCCTGTGGAAAAACCTTCAGCATTCCAAGGAAAGGCGCTACAGCATTTGACATGGAAATTAATAACTGCTGCAACAGCCAGAATTATTTACTTTATCTCTAAAGTGATTTAATCTTAGTATTCTCTCTAATTTGCTGGAACTTCTCATATCTAGTGTATTGATATTTTACTGATAATGTATGAAGGGATTACAGATATCTTCAGGATGAATGCTTCTTGTTTTAGCAGCTGGCAGACATGGAACAGCTGGGATTAGGCACTCAAAACCACAGGGAACAGCTTGCAATCTGTGTGTTTGTCTGATTAGGTAAATGTCTAAGGTGACAGCAGTAAAAGAGCTAACAATGTTTTCTTTGAGAAAAATATACTTTTAGCTGCTATTAATTCAGTTTAGCAAATATAAATTGAGAGAAGGATGACAACGTCTGATCAAAGGATTTATTTGGAGCAAGAAACTGGTAAACAGGGTAAAGGGATAGGGAGAGATGTTCCTCTTTTTGAACCAATCGAGTTCTACCTTAAGCAGAGCAAACCACAACTGAATTAAAAAGACCCAACCTGAAAAATCATTACAATTCTGTGCATTTTTTTGACTTCTGCATCTGAGCACAGGATGTACATTTAAAGTTAAAACTCCTGTTCAGAGTTGGAACTCTTGTTCTCCTCTTCCTGTGCCCTCAGCCCAGACACAGCTATCCACAGATGCAAAGTATTTATTTGAAATAATTAAGCAATTCTGCTTTTACTGAAGTTTTTCTTTCCACTTTCATGGCTAGTGACATACAAAGGAAGTTTACAATTCGTTTTGTTTACTAAATGTTACCACACAACTCTAGACACCCCGGCAGCTTCAGAGGCTTCATGTTCAGTTTAAGCTAAAACTGTACACTCACCACCGAGTTTTGAATTCCCAGCTTCTGAGTAGGTACCACTGTGACCTACAGACAGCCCAGCTCACTGCCATAGGAAAAGCCTACTGAGCATCACTAAGGGTGGCAGGACCCAGCCCTTTCTGACTGTGCCAGCATCAGACACATCACTGCAAAGTCCAGAGGAAAAGCTCAAGGGCTGTGACTTTCCAGGGTCTTGCTGGGACGAACATTCCATGGGAAGACCATGCAGGCCACTGAAAAGGTGGAGTTTTCTGGGTTTTGATGCTTTTTATACTAAGATGTGATGACACAGAGTGTTACAGAAAACCTCTTGCATTTCTGGGTTGGGATCTCAACAGCAAACATTGCTCTGGACTGCTGGGATAAACACCAGGAAAGAGATCATTTCTAGTGCACTGCATGAGGTACAGGCTGGATCCAGAGCATGACCTACAGAGAATCCCTACACAGACTATAATGGCCCTGCTCAATTCTGACTAGAAGATACCGACTATAAACCCTCCATTCCTACACCTTATACTCTAGAAAAATTCTTGTGTTATATCTAAGTCCCTATAATCCTGCTTTTGGAGCTGCAGCTCCAAAACCCACCTGCCAGTAACACAAGAACAGTGCTAGGAAAAGCACAGCTGAGTTGTGGGAGTCTCCTCAAGCACCAACTCCTCCAAGCATCCCAGTAACTGTGGAAACTAAAATCATGCATGAATAAAGACCAAATCTCCCCTGCTACAAATACCTCCCCTTTGCAGCACAGTGCTGGTAGAAAACTCGATTGTTGCTGTTCAGGCTGCTGTCTCAGACTTTCTGGTACCTTTCTTGTGACCTGCATTATGAACTGTGTTTGTTTTTATTTGAATGGAGGGCAGCAGAACATATAGACGAAAATTAAATTGGGAGTTTGCCAAGAGTTAAGTATTTTTCATGTTCTTCCTCCCCCTTTTGGGCTATAAAACAGAGCAGTAGAGACAGGCCTGCCAGACCCATTTTTACATGTGATCTATGGTGTAAGTGAACACCTGTCTGCACAAGTGAAAAGCCAGTTTATTATTCTGTCACACCACCTAACCCCTGATGTGATGTCAGTGAAAGCATCACAAAACAATTCTACCAAAATTGGGAACATTTTTTAAAAATAATATTGGTTGTATTCCATGTGTGGAATACTGATGCTTAAAAGATAAAAGAAGAACAGGAAACATCCAGCTGCTTTGAGCTTTTCTGTAAAATTTTTAGGAACTGCTTCTTAAAAGAACAAAAAGCAGGATGCTTTTCAGGTGGTTTTAGAAGGATCACTTTCTCCCTCCAACCTTTCTATCTACCAGATAAATCCTCTTGGCTCTTTCACAGTGCCCTGCCCAGAGACAGGATAATGGGGATTGCACTCAATCACTCATTGCAAGGACTCCCTCATCCCTTTTCCTTCTGAGGGATTGGAAGGATGGTCAGTGGATCTGTTGCTAATTTAAAAAGATTAACCACTCCTTAAAAGAAGCAGGTGCTAAATCCCACATAAAGCAGCAGCTTACACACTCTCCAGTATAAGCTTTCCTGCTCATGATCATCTTCTGGCCCTTGTGCTGAACACAGCAATGCCTGTACTGAAAGAAATAACAGCTTCTCTGCAGAATTCTACTGACCAAAATTAGGCCAGATACAGCAATAAAAGTACCAGAAGCTACCAACTGGGTAGATTTCTCATTAGCTTTGTGTTAAACCAATAGTGCAGAGAGGAAAATTTCTTAAAATTTGTATGTCATTTAAACCAAAACCAACTTCAAATTTGAGCTGCAATGACAGAGTGACTGCCACAGGAACTTTTCTAACAAATCCCATCACCAGATTAAAAAAAAAAAAATTTCAAAGAGTAACATATGTAAACAAAGAAGGCAAATAAAATCAGATATTAGTATTGAGGCACTAAACTAAGTATCACACACAAGCAGCATCCATGTGTGGCATGCAGTGCTCATGTTCACTTTTGAAACACGGGGTGCTGAAGAACACAGCCTCAAAAGCCATCAATCCCATTTGTTTCTTAAGTGCTAAATTCACTGCACTCAGGCTCAGAATTAATTTCTAATACATTTGTCCTGCCTTCATGCTGTTAATGCAAATGGGAATTACAACTTCATGTATGCTTAGAACCACTAGCTTAATTCTGCTCATCTCTCACGAAGCACAACTGAACAGGTAAACAGGGGATAAAAATTTCCTTAGAACACTACCCATTCTGTCCCAGCCCAATAAATTCTCCTCGAAGCTGTCTGAGCAGGACCCTGCAGAGCAGAGCACAGCATATGCTACTGCGAGAAGGGGGGAAGGGACAGATGTTGACAGCATTTCGGAACAACACAATTGGGTCCATAGATAGATACAACTGTATCTGATTAGGCAGACAGCTCCATTCATCTCTCTGTACACCAGCCAGGAGGTCTCTAATTGTTTTGCAGATCACTTAGCAATTAATGATGCTGTTGCCCTTGGACAGATCATGCTACAGATCAGTATTTTCTGTCCAACTCAAAGCACTGAGAAGATATAAGGATATCAAAGCTACTCCATTAATAGAGCCCCCAGCAAGTATTGGGGGGGGGAACTTCTTGGGTAAGAATGTATTTCTGTCACAAACACAAATTTTCTCTTCCAAGTTCTCACGTCAAATAACCACAACCCTTTACAAATTCCATTTCACCAAATTAAGCCTACACAAAATTTTGCACCAAGTCAGATGTGAAGTTGGAAAAAGAAGGGGCTGCAGAGTGAACAAAAGTGAGAGTTTTGAAACTGGGCTGGAATGATCCTACGTGGATCAAAAGCAGAAGGGCTACAGAGGGTAAGAGAGTGTGGGTGAAATGTCTCCCAGCACATCCGTATTGAGGATACTGCTGCCGTGCAACAGCTTTAAGAGATAATCCCCATGCCCTAAGCATTAAAATTCTTCCTTAGAGATACTGACTTAGCTCTATGGACAAAGCAGGTCTGCACAAAGCACTCGAGCTAAACTGACCAGCCTAGTTGCCCACAGTAAGTTCATAAGAGCCAGGGCTCATATTGTTTCCCTCCTTCTCAGTTTAGGGCACTGGGTAAGATTTGGCATCATCCAAGCCAATGGTAAAGTTTCAGCTGATTACACCAGAGTGGGACTTTTTATCCATTATTTCCCCAGTAAGAAAAATGGCCTCCAATTTCCTGGTTGGAACACATTTGAAAACCAAATCAAAATCAATTTTAATCCAATTAAAAAAACAAAGTTAGACAATTTATTATAAAAAGGATAGTTTTTTACAGCTCATATGACTCAAAATGGTTATTGTATCTAAAATATCACCGCAAGTGAGGACTTGCTTGTATTTCTATTACAACTTTAAATTATAGCTTTTGAGTGCCTCAGGATAATTTTAATTGAGAAAGAACTGTAGTTTGAAAATCAATTATTTTCAGTAATCATCTGTTTCAGTTCTTCACTAATGACCCATACAGCTATCTGTGTAAAACAAATCTTATCAGCCTGGTATCAGCTGCTTGGGAGCATCTCAATAAACAACCCAGTGTCTCACCCACTCGGTACTATCTGTGTAACAACAGATTCTCCAGTGGTGTGAGTCTGTTCAATCCATTAGGATTACACCAACAATGTGGCCATGGGAACCTGCCTGGGGGGCCAAGTGTGGTCTGCTCTTGACTTCAGCTGCAGTGTCTGGTCTGTGACAGCAGTTTGGACTGAGCAAAGGGCTGCAAGCCAAGAGCAGGGAGCCAGAGGAGGAGCTCTAGGTCCTCCCCACCACCCTTCCCTTCCCGCTGCCTGAGCCATCTCCTGCTCACACAAACATTGTTTAAAGCAAGGGCTGGAGAAGGAGAAGTCACGAAGAGGGGCCAGGTGAGCCAGGTACAGGCCCCTGTTATTCTGGCCAAAGAATTTGCCTGGTGTGGACACCAAAAAGCAGCTGATTTGCTGTTTCTATGATTTCACTGCTGCTTGGTTTTATTATTTAGAATGGCTTGTTTTCATTTAAACTCAACCTTATTCCAATGTTTAATTAACCTCTCCATTAGAAAGTTTTCCTAATGTACAAGATAAATTTAATTGTATTTCAAGTGTATTCTTTTTCTATCCACAGATGTACACCGTAATTTCCCCCTTGCAATGCTGAAACTACCTTTCATGTACCATCCCTTTATCTTCTCTTCTCTCTGTGAAGTAGCTCCAGAAATCTTTCCCCAGAGGGTTGATTTTGGAGCTCTCTGTTCTTTCTGGTCTCCTCTGGCTTCCCTTCATTCTGCACAGACTTTGCCTTGCAGTGCAGCGTCCTGACTGTGCCCAGGGACTCGGGCTGAGATGCTGCCCACGCCGAGCAGAGCAAAGGGATTAGTGCACACCTTTCCTGAGGGGCACTGCCTACCAGATAATTCCCACCGCAACAACTTCTTTCTTCAGAAAAGCCTTCCCTGGCTCCTTGGGAGGGCTCTAACTCCCACATCCTATTCTAATGAAGAGATTCTGGGAAATTCAACTCCATTTTTTCAGGGCAGACTTCATATCTGCTATGGCTAAAATCATAAGTTGATGGTTTAGAATTAAAAATCTTAATTTTATTATTTTGATTGCTTAACTTTTATTTTCTGTTTGTTTCTATAATTTGTAGATTACAAGAGCTTTATTTTAAAATTTCCATTATTTTCATGCTACAATTGCTGGTATTGGTTTGGACTAAAACTGCAAACAATTTTATACTTCTGAGGTATTTTATGCATTATGGGAAAATTATATATTATGTTATATGATTATACACATTCAGAAACTTGTGCATTTGCAGAAAAAGGCAGCTAGCTGTGCTTGCCCACATTTATCCTTCAGAAGCCTGTACTCTAGAATTATGCAAATGAATTTAAAGTTTTCTATATACTAAATTATAATTCTCTTTCTTCCACATCCACTTTCTCTTAAGCACATTAAAGAACAAGAGAATACAGAAACAGGAATTATGTTCAGGAAAGAGTGTAAGGTCAGCCTAATTCTTTTTATACAGTTCACACTTTTTTGATGTACACTTCCTACTCTACAACTTTTTTGGTAAGAATTATTTGGAAGTTATTAAATAGGTAGGCAAACTGTTAATGGAGGATGTTGTGTAAGTAAGCAAAACATGAAATGAGATTTTGACTCAAATATCTCCTTAAAACATGACCAAGATGGATTCCTAACAATATCGATTTCTATGGACTCATATGGATTTGGTCCTGATTTTTTCACAGATTTAAGAGGTTTCTCCTGGAGGACACTGGCACATCACACCAGTGAAGATCCTGAGCTGGAATGCACAGAACTCTGTTTAGCTTGACGGGCAGGTAACAGTAATTTTGAAGAGTGCAGGTCACACAGTTAGAACAATGTCTCTATGAAAAGGTAACTGCTTGAGCCACTGTTTATTCCTGCTGGACGCACATAACCTTTCCCAGGCACTTTGCCAAAGCAAATACCCGAGGCTGCTGTGGAAGATCAACATCTTGCCAAAGCACCAGGGGAACCAGGAAGCTCCAGCTCCTGAGAACTGTTTACTATAGGCTGGACCAAGTCACTGGAGAGTTGGGAGCTCAGCACGAGGCTCAGGCAAGGGCAAAACAATCTAGGTAGGATTGATGTCCACATGTCGAGAGTGGGAAGGGCAGTGCTGCCATCTTCCTCTGTGCTAAGGAAAGATTAGGAGTGGGAAATCTGTACTGGAGCATAACAGCGAAATTGACAACAGCAAGAAACCACAGGTCTAATCCAAGTGTTGGAAGGAATCCAAGAAAAATCTGCAAAGGAAACTTGCAGTAACTCTCAAAACACTCACCAATACGTCTTAAGTGTTTGATCAAAAGCATCACCGTCATTACTGTTTCTCATTTGGAGAAAAAATTGAGAGACCTTGCAAGCAGGAAAAATTGAAAACTTTCCCTCATATAAGTAAGATTGAAGAATTCAGGAAACTTATTTTCTAGCAGGGATTTTAGGCAGGAAGATGATAATGTATCTGTTTTCCATTAATAATCAATGTTTCATTGGTTCACCTGCTGCCTGTATGGGGCACGCTGGGTTGACAGCTCTTCAAAGAGAGTGTTTAGCTCTGACTCATAAGGTGAGAGAGATTCTTCCATTTTCAAGTCTCCTGTGTACAACATCCAGGTTGCTGATGAATAAAAAAATCTGTTTCCAATATATATATGAGACTAATTCTCAGCTGACAAGAATTTATGTTACATAAATAAAACCTGTCAAAACTGGGTTGGCAAACTCTCCGGCAATTTCAAATGAAAGCCAAGAATTAATTGGACACAGAGACAAACAATTTCTCCATTCCAAAGATGAATTCCTACACGTCAAGGTTGAGTTACATTTAACATTGCCTAGAGGATTTTCATTTCTGGGAGTATTTCCCTGGGACTTATAATGAAGACTAGGGAGAATATCTTAGGGTTCTATTTTACTGAGATTTTTACACAATGTCCATCACCATGGTAGCTGGTTGATATATGTGAGCCACGGGGCTCTTCCAATTCAGATGGCTCATTATTCATAATAATGATTCCCAGATTACATGCACAGAGAAGGAAATCTTGCCCCCTTCCTACAGCAAAACATCTTTCCCAGAGTTTGGCTCAGTCAGAGAAAAACAGTTAAATCACATCTTTGTTTTAGTATCTCGCAGTTCTGTGGAGAAATCTACCTAAACACCACTAGTGACTTGTCAGGCCTTTTTAGAGGAAGAGGACTGGTGCTTTATTTAGAGGGTAAGTTCACCTCAACAGACCTCTAGTTTAAAATTTTGTCCTTACAGGTAATTAAGAGCAAAGTCGCACTGAGACAGCCATTTATTTATTCCAAAAACAGGTAAACAAATTCAAGCTATTTGAGATCAACGAGGGAGTGCATTCCACAGCCAAGGAACCCTCAGAGAACAATCTCTGCAAACAGCAGGTTCTCCTTTCAACTCTGGCTGAATTTTGCAAACCCTCTTTGCCTTTGAAGACAGACCAAGCAGAAGAAGGTGTTCAGCAGGCAGACAAGAGAGGAGAGGATGAGCTACGGCACGCTCCACATTGCTAAGTGATGGTATCTCCAGAAACTCAGCATGGGAGCATAGAAGTTGGCTTTACCAACCTTCTGAAGACACAGGAGGCCACAGGAGATAACTCTGGGCTTTGTCTGCTCTCAGAGAAGCCTTGACAAGAGGAGCTTGAGGAGAAGCAGGGCAGCTGCAAGGGATGGGCTTTATGTGAATCACTGAGGCCCACTAAAGTGGACTGTGGCTTCCAGAACATCTCAAGAGATCTGCAATATGGCTGTGTTTACAGAATGCTTTTCTCATTTCCAACATTTTTTACTGGCTTAGAAAACCCCCAAAATCCAATGTCTGTGCAAATTATTATATGCAGACAGGAGAAAATGAAAAAGGAGTTCTGAAGAGCTCCCTCTTCATCAAGCTTCCCACCACCACGGCAAGACAGCAGTGTATGCTGTCCCTCTGCCCCCCTCCACCTGCAACCTGCATTTTAAAATCTGCTATACAAGGGGCACAGAATGCACATGAATGAAAAATGAGCAATAAAGCAGAAACAGACAAGTAACATCTGAACTTAACTTGTGAAATTATGGGAATCATCCACATGACAAAAAAAAAAAAATCCCCTTCATTATTTCATAGGAGTGAAACTATTGGAAAATCCACAGAGCGTGCTAAAATCTAAAATCTACAGGGTCAAGGCTATCATGAGGGCAAAACTCAGTAAAATATATAAATACAGAATTACTCAATGCTGTGTTCTCCTGGAATTGTCCTTGATAATATTACATTACTTTATATGTTGTATTCAATTTTCAAAACCGTGCATCTTCTCTCCAATGCCACTGACTCCCTTTGCCTCCAGAAACACAGACATCATGTCCAAATCACCCTAACTGCTGCCACTTACTGCCCTAGCAGGCCATTACTGTTACACCATGCACAAATTCAGCACTTGTACAACCGGTGTGCTGGAACCATTGCTCTTTTCCCAAAATTCAGTCTTCTGGTTCTGCTCACCTGTCTCTTGCATCCACCTGTTCTCTTTCCAAAAAGTGCTGCCTTTCAATAAATGAAAACTAGTGATTTTATTCTTGTGTCCCTGCATTTTCTATGAGACTGAAAGCACTGACCTGATAAAGAAGCTTCAATTGCCTCTTGAAGGACCCAGAAAATCCTCAAATTGACTGGAAATGTGAAAGCATTCAATGCTCTTCAGAACAAAGCAGCATCTTGTGTCCATGCTGGGCAGCAAGCAGGTATTTATAAGCCCATTCTACTGAAAGAAGATGAGGGCAACAGCAATGTTTAATACATTATGTGGGAGGTCAAGATTCAGATGCGTTACTCCTTTTCTGATATTAAAGTCTATGATTAACCTCAGATATTGGAGCAAGGAAATAACTTGTTACAAACTGAACATGGATCTTTCCCTATCAAAACACAGGATGACAGGAGATGCAAACCCAGGAATGAAATTACTAAATGGCTTTATAGAATTCCCCTAAGAAAAAACAGAGCACAGAAAACTAAAATGCATGCAGCTAAACAGAAAATAGAATGCAAGTTTAAAATAAGTGTATCTGTTCACAATGCATCCATCAACAGAGCCAGCAGTTTTTATGAGCTGATTAGGAGTCTGCAGGCAAAACTGCTCACATAGCACAGGTTAACAGGAACTACCAAAAAGAGTTCCAGGTCTGTACCTTTACATCAACTAATAATTCAAACAATCCACCTACTTTAATAAAAAGTTGACTCATTGGCGAGGCTGCAGCTTCTGCTAATGAGGATAGAAGGCAAAACAGAGAAAATTATCTGGAGAGAAATGAAAATCAGGGGCGAGGGGGAAGGAGGGGGAAAGGAAAGCAAAATGTTGGTTAAGGATACAAGGCAAAAATCTACCATGAAGTGAAATGAAACTCCTGTCTGGCAGAAAAGCAATTTAGCTTTATGAACAGCTGCCTCACAGAGAGTCAGGCATACGAGCAATTAAAATTAAACAAGTTGATTTTAATATGCCTTAGTAACTGTGATTGATCTCACAGAGCTGCTGTTGACTGTACACCAAGAAACAATTTAAGATCCAGGTTAAAGCAAAGTTTCTAATCCTCCTTTAATGGATTTTAGTACCTTAGGCAGTACAGCGTTCCAAAAATTATTAAAACGCGCCCTGTCTCTGTGTAATCAATAAGCTTCCCACTGTAAGACTGGTGCAGTTCCAGGCACTCCTCAGCATGCCTGGCCATGCTGCGTCTGTAGAATTCCAAATAAGTCATCTATCATTATTTCTATACACAGGACTCATTAAACACTTCATCCTTCAGCTTATTAGCACTCAAGTCTGCCAGACAACCAAAACAAAAGGTCACCTTGTATCAAATGCAGACTTTGCCCAAAACATATACCAAAACCCTGGCAGACTTATGTAAAAATACAGTAGCAGGGATAAAAGAATGATGGAAACATTCAAGATGTGAACCGCAAAGTACCTACAAATGGAAATTGGGAGAATTCACTCTGGTTTACCAGGTAAAGTCTAAAATGTCAGGGTAAGAAACAGGTCACACGCCTTATTAGATGGGAGAAGGAAACCCCACCTCTATGACCATCCAAACTCTTACACTCCTCAAAGTTCATTTGTTATTTTAAAAACTTGCTTTTCGTTGTGTCAAAAACCAAGGCAGTGATTCAGTATCAGATTCAGATTTGGAGCTTTTTAGAAAAAGCAACAAGTGAACACTTAATTATTAAATAGCTTGTTACGTGGATAAAGAGCAAATGAAAGCACACTACTGACATCAGATTAAAGGCAAGCATGAAACATCAATTTTGAAGAAATCTGAAGAAGTGTTGTCATTGCCTGAGCTTCTACACAATGAAAATTCACATTAAGTGAGATCAAAAATTCTCCTTTATATCACTTATTTTGTTCTACCACTACATGTCCCCTGTCTTCTTGGTTTTAATGGAGAAATCAAAACAAACCCTTCATGTGTGACAAGGAAAAATACCTCTTCTTGGAAAAAAGCTTGTTTTGCTTTCCCATCAATCTAAATGTCCCTTCCGTATCTTTTATATCTCAAAATAAACAGCACCTGTGTCTCCTTCCTATTTTGTCTGCTTTGAAAGTGGTGTGATTTTTCATTACATAAAGCAAAGTTTTTGATATGAAGCATCTTTTAAATCAAGCAATTCAAAAATGAATTATCTCCTTGTGCACCTTTTGGCATTGCAAACACTCTGATGTTCTTGAGTTTAATCTGATTCTTTGCTTTGTCCTGTATTTGGCACAGAGCAAGTTATTATTCTAACCAAAACATCGAAAGCCACAACTTTTGTTTTTCATAGGTGCAGACTTTGCTTTACCAGCCTTAGCTGTCTGTTCTTTTATCAGCGTGTTCCTCACATATTATTGTCTGGAGTCATGGGCAAGAAGTTGTGGTTTCCTGCAATAATTTCATAACGATGAAACGGATCCTGCTGAGAAACATCACAAGGAGACCTTGCATCTCCAGCCTGTGGGAGAGCTGGTTTGGTATTTCTCTGTAATTACTGCCATCTATACACAATCAGACAAAAAAAGCAATGATAAGGCAGAACACACTGAAAAAAAAAAATTGAAATATGAAAAAGCGGCTGGCCTAGAGAAGCAACTGTTCTCATGCTCGCCCAACTAAGAGTAAATGAGGTGTTTGAGGGGCAGAAAGAAAAACTAAAGTTCACAGTGAAGTGTAAGATTCTCTAGAAAAATCCAGCTTGAGGCAAGGAATTTACCTTCAACTACCTGTTTATTCTTTATTCCCTTACTCAGAGTTTTGGCTGCCATTATCACAGAGTTTAAGCAATAACTGAGATTTCAACAATTTTTGAATGATAACCCCCTGTGAGAACCAAGAGTAATTTCTGACCTCACCCATAATCATGGTCTTGTATGGGCCAGCTCCATCTCAGCTTCATGGAAGGGTAACAGGTATGTCAGAGGCCACGGAATTGCTATTCCAAGGTTCTTCAATGGACAGTAAATCTTTAGAGATGATGATTTATGCTTTCCTGAAAAGCTGTCCTGGATATGTACCTTCCCTTAAAGCCATGTGAGAAAGCCTCTCATCTTCACAGTATCCAAAACAGTTACTCTGAGGTAAGGAAATTTTTCCAGGATTCCCTGACACATCTCATTTTGCTTTTTTCTCTGTCCTCATCTCTTAAACTCCGTGTACCTCTTCCTCCCTACTTCTTCTAATTGCACTAATTATAGACAAAGAAAAGACATTACAATGTTCTGCTCATGCGAAATCATTGTTATGTTCAAAATGTAAAGGTAATTACATTTGACAGTTTCGTTTCCTTTAGAATAATCATGGAAATTGAGTCATGGATTTAGGTTTTAATAGTTCTTTACTCCCTATTAGAGCTTTTTCCTCATGAAACATTATTACAAACATCCTAAAAAAGAAACTTGTTGGGGGTTTTTTGGTTATATTGCTGCTCTGGAAGAAGAAGAGGGAATGCTATGTGCCATTTAGGTGACCCTTGGCCAACCAGAGATTAAAAATATACAAATGAAATGAAAAAAGCACAGAACGCCATTTTTGGCCTGAACCTGCACATTCCCCCATGGTGTTCAGTAGGAGCAGAAGTGAAAAGCATCTATACAGACAAATTGCTGGGTTGTTTCCTTAAACTAAACATATCTTTTCAAGTAATTAGCCCTGGATGTAGGAAATATTAATTGGTACTTATGTACCAAAACAACCAGTGATAACAGCTTGTATTCCACCAGCACTTTCCAATTGGAATTGGTTAACTAAGTCGTTAATTAAAATAATTAGTAATGATTTGTATAACCTAAGGGGACATGAATATATTTTTCTTTATTTATCTTTACATCTACAAGATTTCATGCTAATGTTCTTACCTACATAAAATTTTCATTTGGTTTCAGAAATAAGCAATTCCTATGTGTAAAAAAGACCCCATTTAAATACTGCCACCAATAAAAAAACTTTAAACTGAAAAAAAAGAAAACTTTTGGATTTCCGTCACCCAAATCCAACCTTCCTTAGATACTTCTCTAGCATGCAGGCTTCAGTATTTGTAGTAGCACTAAAAATATAAACTGGCCACTAGCCACTTGAATAATCAATTAAAATGGGTTTTCCAGTATGATAAATGCTAATGGTTTTGGGAGCAATTGCCTTAACAGATAATATAGAATTCTGTGAGGAATTACAACAAAATTAAATAAAAATTATGCTTCAGCTAATTAAGAACTTAATTATGCTCATTTTACTTGGAAAATAATGGGTAACAAATAACACTAGGTTCTTATATGAAAGATATGAAGGACAACTGATACATATTCAATTACATTTCAGATTAGAATAG
Source organism: Edolisoma coerulescens (assembly GCA_013397115.1). Classification (NCBI taxonomy): domain Eukaryota; kingdom Metazoa; phylum Chordata; class Aves; order Passeriformes; family Campephagidae; genus Edolisoma; species Edolisoma coerulescens. The sequence goes on along the minus strand of VWZW01006099.1, from coordinate 387,178 downwards.
CCTATTTTATACATCAAGTCTAAATCTACTGAGCCATTTAATCAGCTAATTTAAAAAGTCATTAAATGAATAAAAACAGTGGCTTGTACTGTCATGAAATCACGATGGCCAACACCAGTAAACTCCAGCTCTATTTCTGGCCTAACAGAAAATTATAGAAATGACTGAAACAATAAAGAAGATAAGCAAGAGCACTACAATGTATTTGTCCAGTACCAACCTGATGTTTTTAATGTAAATTAGTAATGATTGATTTCTCCAACTAAAGTAGTTAAATCTCAGGTTTTTTCAGCTTGTTCCAGTACTTCCTTCCTGCCCTTTTCCCAGGGCAGGGGCGGAGCTGTGGCCTGGAGACAGCCAGGTCACTCCTCATGGCAGAGGACAGTTCCTGAAATCCAGGCCCTGGCACCAGGCACCACAAAGCACATGTTTTCCCAGTGTTACCAGGCTGCTCAGTGGCACTGTGATTCCAGAGAAATGCTCTTCTCATTCCATTCCTTCTGCTGAGGCCGGCCAAGAGGCCATGGAAGCAATGCTGAAACCCCTACAGCTTAGAGTGGCTTTTCAGCACTTAAATGAGATAATTTGAGCCTTCTATGAATGAGCAGAGTCCAAGGAAAGTTTTGTGGATCCTAATTTGCACAATTAACAGTGTAAAAAACCCTCAGCCATTTGCCCTCTGAGCCTTGACAATCCAGTGAGCTGGCAGGAAATTGGAGGCCTTGCTGGAGAGGAGGGTTAGATTTTTCTGGGAAAGTTTCTGAGTAGGCTGGAACCTTGGGCCCAAGACTGGAAACAGTTTTGAAGCAACTGGTGCTTGCAGAGTTGCTGGAAGCCAAAGAATGATGGTGCTGGAGAAGCACTCTGGATATCTGCTGACAGAGGGAACTCTTGGTAAAACCAATTTATTAGTACTTCCAGTATGTTCTGGATGAATTCTTTCATGATGATGGGCAGCAAAAGATCCTCCACCAGCAAACAACGGCTGGCATCTGAGCTAACTTGCAAGAGCAGGAAGCAGGCAAAGCTTCCAGCCCAGCCACCTCTGCATGTTAGTCCTCAGAGCAGCAGGGCAGCCTGGACCGTGACACCGGGCTTTAGCAGACACCGAACAAGTCTGCAACATGATGAAGAAAAAACTCTTGAAACTGGGGCCATTCAATCATCACTCTAACTCAATGCCTGGAGGCTCATTCCAGCAGCCAACACTTTAAATCTAAAAGCCTTTATCAATTAAACTTTTCACACATACGGCTGAGACTACTGGACTGCAGGAGCTTCATTTCTCTGATTATCTGCTCTAGAGTCTAAGAAAATGTATTTTGTGGTGTGAATGGTAGTGGCATTTTTATCAAGGAAAGAAAGCCAAATTTCTCTGGGATGAAGTGAGGTTTTCTCAGAAAAAGATAATGCCAACTTCACACATTCACAAGATGAATGTAAATGAATGCAGCACTTACAAGTCTGACTACGCACGGCTTCAAATCATGGGTATGTGCACACGTGCACAGAGCACAGAGGACAACATCCTTTTGTAGACATAAAGACTATTTTTTAGGGCTGAAAGATAAAAGCATTATCAAATTCTTTTTACGCAGAACAACTGTCACTAACATAATGGTTACAACAGCTAGAAAGAATATTAGTGAATCGAAAGAGACGGCACTGCCCCTTCGGATGCTTTCATTACAGGAAGAAATACAGCCTGCAGTGCTTTGCTGCAATCCCTGAATTCTTTCTCCACCAAGCATGTATCGATTTTTTGGAAGTCTGATTATCAGTAGGTGAAAAAACCCCACGCAGTGGATGATTTACCCTCTCAAGGATGCATAAGTCATCCAATAGAATGATATTGATTATTCTGTATCATCACCTGCAGTTCCTAGATTTACGACAGGACTATCAGAGAATTACAGTATTATTTTAAAGAAATGCATTAAACAAATATTTGTGCTACTAACCTGCACGCCCACCCTTGAAATGTCATGCAGTCTAAGTTGGCTCCCCACAGCAGCTGACCTTTCAATTTCCTTTCTCATGACATAAATAGAGAGCAGACCGTATACCTTGTGTGCTGTCCAGTTACTAACTCAGAAGTACATTGTTAATTCACTAAATGAGTTATTTTACATAATAAGTCCCATGGTTACAACTAAACTGCCTCTAGAAAACTGAGGCCAAGCAGCAGCAGACTGGCTGAGCAGTCAGGCAGCAAGAGGCACAGGTCTGGTGTAACACTCAGCACTGGCAGGAGCTACTTATACATTTCTTTAGGTGAAGGAAATTCTCATTTTGAACAAAAGAAATCACCAATTGGATGGCAAAGCAAGACACGTTCTGCAGAGTTTGCCTATACGTAGTGAGAGAGTCATTGTGTCACAGTTATAGCATGACATCCAGTTGTCCTGGAATTTTACGGAATTTCAAGTTCATATCAGGTCAAATTCTCCTCATTTCCCCTGGGTTGTTTCAGATGCTTTGTGGGTTTTGTTGTTGTTTTTGTTTGCTTGGTTTTTGTTTCTTTTGCTTTTTGAATTCAATGCTGATTAATGTAATAACAATAACTGATTCAGGTAATGGTTTTAAACAATCATTAGTAAATACTCCAGAGATGCCAATTCTCAGTTTCAATTTCCAACATCTAAGAAGCTTTATTTAGAGAATGAAATGAGCTTTAATCAAACTGATAGAAGCTCTGTGAATTTCAAATTTTATTGTACAGCATTATGTAGCAGGAACAAAATTACTTTCTGTTGACTGTTTCATTAACTCTCATTATGCAGTTCTATCATACATAACTGGAAAAATCTTATTTAATCCTTACTAAATATGACAAAGACCTCGAGTGAACCATTTTAAGCTTAGATCTTCTTATCAGAAGTCTTCATGTCAAAAGCACAGAGAGCTTTGATTCTAAAGAAACGGTCTGTGCAAGAATACTTACATAATAAATGAGATTATTTCTACCCCAGAACTCAACATCACCAGAAATCTTTTAGGAAACTAAACTCTCAGATGTCTAATAAAATGTAAAAGCAGCTGTGTCTTGAAAGTAGTTCTGACCTAACACTACAGAACTAAACCAGACTGCTATTAAGTGACACATTCACTTCGATACCAGTTCCACATCTCTAACAGAGCACTGAGGTGCCTTTAGACTGCGAGTAATGCTGGAATTTGGTTTTTCCAGCTGTAGCCAGCCAAAGCGGCTCAGCAGAGCGCAACAGCCCCCGGAGCCAGCACAAGGAAGGGAGCGGGCCTGTGGACTGGGAACAGAAATGCTCCTTTCAGTGGCAGTGAACAATGCCGTTGGCTCAGCCACAGTACATCGTTTCACCCAAGGATAAAACATCCCAAGTCAGCTTTGTCTGAACTCACTGAAGTCACATGCATTTACACTGTCTGGGGACTTAGCTTCAGAAATTCATACTTCTAAGAACATAAAACTCAAGGGCATATACTATGACAGGAAGAGGTCTCTCTTATTTCTCAAAGAAGTCAGGGGCCGTTGCTCAACAACAGCTTTTGTCAACAGCTACACGTCCTACTCAATAATCAAACCATTCTGAAAGGCTGGTGGAAAAGCTTCCCCCAAGGAAGTACCTCCATTCCCCTCCCTCCTCTGCTATTCTGCCTCCCTCTCCCATCCTGCTCCTTATATCCGACCTCCTTCCCTTGCACCACCTTTGGAGCTTGTCAAGATTCCTCACTGACTTGTTTAAATTTCCTAAATATGCAGGAAAAAAACTCCCAGGAAAATTATTTACACACACACATTGTTCTATCTTCCAACCAGGTCAGTGAGTTGCACAGGCTCCCAAAGGGAGGCAAAAAAGGGAAAACTCATGCAATGAGGTGACCAGAGCATGTGGGCAGGAATTGAGGGTGGAGTGTGTGTGTGGAGACAGCAGTGCTGGGAATGCTCCCTTTGGCAAAGTGAGATATAAAAGGGCTTGGAAACATAGTCAATCTGTACTTTGAGGCCAGCAGACACTCAGATTGCTGTTTGGACCAGTCTGCAGCAGAGCCGGACACGAATCATTTGGCCTTGGCCAGTAAGTTTTGTATTTAAACCATAGAAAGGCATCTCTGCCTAAGAATGCCATGTGCCACACCACCTCTGTACCATGTAACCAAAAGGCAAGGACACATACGTCCATCCTGAATGAGGAAAAGGGAACAACGCTTTCTGCACTTTCAACACAGGGCTTTCTTCCAATACAAGGCACCAAACAGCACTCACTGGACTTCAAGCCAGTGTAATGACTCCAGTAAACATTAGGAAGGAGATAAACATCAAAGCATGTTTTTCATTGGTTTCAACATAGTATGTTCCAAAATGACTCCTCAAGGATGCACAGAAGCAGCAGATAATGTAGTGTTAAAAATGAGAAAGCAGAGAGAACCCTGTACCTCCCATTTCCTGAGCAGCTTCAAGCAGGCAGGCTCTCTGCAAGGCTTTTTACAATGTTTAATGGCCGCAAGAGCAGTCTGACTTTGCTGCCCCCTCTATTCTGCTCTCCTGTGCGGCTGCCTCAGCTGGATATTTGTCTCCCTGCATTTCTAGCACCTCCCACATGGACAAGCTGATTGAATGCTGCTCTGACCTGCTACCCTGCCTTGGAACGAGCAACTGGATACGACAAGATGGTATAGCAGAAGACACTTCTAGCCCTAAAGCGGCCGAGTCTACCCTCACTGCAGTCCAGATCTGAACCCTCTGATGCACTCACAACCATGGGCTCTGCCAGTGTTAATGGGGGAAATCCCACCAATATCTGTGGAGTTCCACAACACATCCTGAGCCAGGGTGCAGACAGACTGTACTCCAGAATCGCCTGAAGAACCTCATCAGTTTTACACAATTGAAAAGTGAAAATTCCAGGTTCTTTTCCAGATTACTTTTCCTGTTTCTCTTGGTTTTGGTTTGTTCAGTTTGTTTTTACTTACAGTTATCTGCTGCAGCCCGCTTTAGTGGTCATAGGCTTCTAAAATTCTCTATCTACCATCTATTTGCAAATCAATGAAAGGGAAGCTGGAATGAGTAAGTATTCAACCCCTTGTGTCTAGGTTTGTTGGTTTTTTTATCATTGTGCATAAAACACATGGACAGACTTTCTAATCAATGAAAAGGTATAATTCTCTTTTCTATTTAGATATGCACAAGTGATATTTAGACACAGCAATCCTCCAGGACAAGATTCCAATCTGCTGAATGTTCATGTTGCAAATCAGGTCAGGGATCTCTGGGAGAGCTGGTCACAGCTCCCACAAGCTCTGATGAAACCCCTGTGCTAACAAAGTCTGTCAACTTGGAGCAGCATGGGCAGCACAGCACAAACCCTTTGAGACTGATCCCTGCTGTGCCCCAAAGGTTGCAAAAAGGAAAAGAAAGATATGTAGAGAAGTTCAATACCACTGAAGAAACTTCTCTTTTTACACTAACCCCTAAAGAGTGTGACTGGGACAAAGAAATTAACTTTTAACATTAATAACAGACTCTTTATTTCCAGCTTTCTATGCTCTACCAATGTATTGGGTTTATGTGGCTATCAGGATACTCATCCTCAGAGATAGTACCCAGATTTGTCATCCTACCCTTTATTATGTAAGGTATTTTCTGTGGGAATTTAGTGCCCTAACATGCTTTTATAGATTTCTCCAGCATCCTGTCCTGGAGCTTATTGTTGAAAGCAGTGTCTGCAAAAAGCCTTGCTGAATTGCTGAGGCTGTGCTGCTGGGATAAACAACACACTGATCAGTTGTTTATTCCATCTGGTCTAAGAAAGTGAGTCAAGCGCACTTGGAAGAAAACAACACTTTTAAAAATCACATTACTTACTCCTTTTTGACCCCAGTGTGGGGGTGGAACAACTTACTAACAAGGCTTAATGAAAAGCCACAGAATTTGACCCCAAATGACTAACATGAAGTCCAGAAGCTGCTGCCATTGAAAAAACACCTGTTGTGTATATGAACTTTAGTAGATTAAAATTAAGATTTTGATGTAAAAATGCAGTTGCAAATCTACTGATTGCTTTTGTAAACCCTTATAATTGATGCACACAGAAAAACCTACATCTCTATTTCAGCGTTAGCAAATGTTATATGAGATTCCTCTAGCTGACATACTACACTAAGGGATTGCAATTCCTTAAATTCCTATGGAAAAGGTTAATGACATGAATGCAAGAGGTTAGAAGCCTAATCTAACAAAGAAATACACATCTCTAGTATTAAGGACAGAATTCACCTCAATGTGAGTTGTCTGTAAAGTGTCTACACGAGCTTTGTTCAGTCAGTGAAGAGGCAGACACTGGCATGATTCTGCTTCACAGACTGAGACTTCTCTACAGGATGCCATTAACTACAGCCTAAAAATGCTTCTTTTGCTTCATTTACTATAAAAGGAATGTAGACGACAAGCTCAGATATAGATATAATACATGCCTACATTTGGACAGCTGAATCCTGTCTTAATGTTGTAAAAAGTTTTGGAAAGGGAGTGTATAATCAAGATTTTTTGCTTTAGCATTTATACCACTTTGAGATTTCATGGTTTGCTTTGATATAAAATCAGAACTGGTTGTTGAAGGGAAAGCTTTCATATATTCAAAGTAAAGAATTTTAATTATAAAAAAAATTGTTAGCATGGGTTTGGATTAAAAACAGGTTGAAGGCCATAATTGAAGACTGTTGCTGAATACCAGGCGTGGAGCAATAAAGGACACGGAATTTGGAACAGCCCACATACCTGGTTGTGATTAATTTTGTCACTAGGCAGCTAGAAATAAGCAGCAATACTATTTCAACCAATCTGCTCATAATATTAAGTTTCAATGAAATTCAAAGTCTAATGTGGATTAAAGAAAACATTATTAAGGAAACGAAAGAAAATAGGCAAGAGTTCCCCCAGGAAAGTAAGATTCAGACTGGAATACATGCAAGCTAATAGCTGGAGAATGAAAATCCAAAATAAGGGTAATTCAAGAGATGTAAAAACTTGGAAATCAGTAATTTTGAAATAAACCTAGGGGTGATAGTGGAAAGATAATTAGGCCTCTATTTGCCGTGCGGTGTGTAAGTCTGAAAGGTTAATGCAATTTTGTGTTGCAAAGACATACACATTATATAAACCACTAAGAACTAACAGTCTCCTCTCCACAGCCTGACTACACCTGACACATTGCCTTGGGTTCTAAGGAAGTTGTTACTATGATTTAGAAGAGCAAATTATAACACTTAATCTCAATGTTTTTTAACAACTAGGTTCAGATGACATTTCTCAAGCAGTTTTATGAGGATTTTGTCAACTTTAATAAGCTGCACACTAGATAAAACAGAATGACTACACGAGCCATAATGACTAACCATGTTCTCCATCTGATTTTAGTCTACTTTGAAAGTTTTCCAGGCCTAATTCAAACTTTGCCAATTAACAGCTCCATAAGGCAAAGAATTCTAGACTCTGCATCATCTCCCCTTCTGAAGACACTGGTTAGGTACTGGTCACAGGTATCTGGGAAACTGGTGACTGACCAGTAGGCTGTGATGTTAAAAAAACCACTGAAATTTGTAAACTATGCTGACATTCAGTCTATTAACATATTGGTCAAGCAGAGCCTACTGTATTATTTCCTCATTGCTCTACCTCTGCTAGCAATCCAACCACTGTAGTCAGTACTTCAAGCCCTGGCTCATATCACTGGGAATTTTGGAAATTGCTATTATCCTTTGGGAACTAAATAGTAAAATTTGAAACTGTCTTTCAAAATAATCCGAAGTGAGACTTACCAACTTCCTAAGCTCAGGGTGCTTGTTTGTCAGAATTTGAATCCCTGGAGCTAGGCTGGCTGTAAATTTTAACATGTCATTGATTTTCTCTCTACGGAAAGGAAGCTTCAGTTTGGATCTGCAGCCTCTACCCACACACATTTGAAAAGTAGATGATTGTAATTTTCTAGCTTAAGAGGAGTTCTATAAATACAGCCCAACATTCAGTTTTACTGAAGATGATGTGTCTGGAAGAACTACGTGCAGAAGTGTTCTGCTACTGTGAGTCTTGCAGAGAAAATGGCACCAAAACTCATATTTTCTGTAGCTTGCCCATGTGTCATCAGAAAGCCATTTCAGCAAAGGATTATTCCATGAAAAATGAATATGCCACACAATCAAGCTCAAAAGAAATCGCAAAATGGGCAGATGATTTGTGAGACAAGCCAGTGTTGATGTAAAGTGAAACAAGGAATTTTTATCCCTGCTGCTTCCATTGAAGTAGGGTATTATTACACTGCACTAGGAGCAAGAGATGAAGCAGTAAATGCTCTCAGCTACACCACCCCAGCAGCTCTGCACTCACCACAACGCTGCCCACTGTGTGGCCAACACAAACATGCTCCTGTACCATCACCTCATCTTCACGTACCGCAGAGCGGCACAGCTCCAGCAAACGTAACATACCAGCTCAAATCTCATCTGCCTTTTAAAAGGTTAACTGCTATCAGTGACACTAAAAAATAACACTGCTGATGAAAAAGAAAACCTAAACCCACTTCCTTAGCCAGGATATATCAGCTCCAACGAACGTGTTGTTCTTAACATTGCATTTATTTGAGGAAACTGAGCTGGCTAATTGCACAAAACGTAAGGGATGATATTTAGAGAAGAAGATCATAAGTATCGTAAATCCATTTAATCAAATTTACTTTCCTTCTTTCATACTTTGAGAAGAAGAATCAGTAGGGTTGTTTTTTTTTTCTTCTTACTTTTCTGCCTTTAAAAAACTCCAGTAGAAGCTAAGAAGATGTTTCCTTCAGTATTCAGAAGATGCATTTTGTCACCTAACTCCAGATCATGGATATTTCAAGGTATTTTCTCAATAGAATTCAACAGTCAGGGCTCCTGTTCATCCCCATCATTGTTTGAAAGACTCTTCTATTTCAAAATTGCTAAAATCTTTCAATTTAATGTCTTTGTGCCATGAAGTAATTCAGATGAAAATGTGAAAATTCAGAAGTGATGAAACATGACCGCATAAAGCAGCCTATCCTGGCATTGCTGTAGATGAATACTAGCCAAGAGGTGCTTAGCTGCTTGGGGGGGCACATGAGCCTAGATGCAGGAAGCCCGGGGTCTGCGTGCTACGCCCTGGCCACAGTGCTTTTCTACTGTGCTATCCTGGCTGGCAAGTTTTCCTTAGAAGGAAAACAATAACATAAAAAGGCCAAAAACCCCCAAAGTATTTCCATCCCCATTACCTGACATTGCAGATCACAGCACACTAGTCAGACAATTTGTATAAGAACGTCTGAAAAAAAAAAAAACAAAACAGTTTTACAGACCACTAAGGCTTTCTCTTGGTCTCAAGCACATTGGTTCATTTCATCCAGTTAAATAAATAAACACACTTGATCAAGAGCCCTTTTGTTGCTGCTTCCCGACAGCAGCTGAGACAGGGCAGAAGGGCCCATTTCCATATGCAGAATATGGCAGGGGCGGCTGCAGAAGCCCGCGAGCACTGCACAGCCCCGGAATGCCGGTGCCCCCCGGAGCCCAGGGAGAGGCAGCGCCAGGCTCATCAGCATGCAGGTGCCACTCCGGCGTGCCCAGCGCCCCGCACTGCCACCCGGACACCACCGCGCCTGCCAGCACCGCGGGGAACTGAGCTGCAAAGGGCCCCACTGCTCCAGGCAAGGGAATCAAAGCCCCTAATGCTTGGCAAATACGCTGCAGAGAAATCTTGTCAAGGCAATTATCGACTGAGATCTCTTCAGATTGTTTTTGGCAATGATTTATTAAACTAATTTGGTGTTCATCTCCAGCAGGATGTTTCCAAGCAAAATTTTGAGTCTAACTGAAAACAGATGCTTCATAGGAGTGTTTCAGGAGAAAGCGCTCTTTGTTTTTATTTTATGGAAGGAAGTTGCTGTTTGTTGAGTGGAATGGAGACTGTTTCTTACAAGATATGTGGGAAACTAAAACATCCAGATCTGCCAATTCAAGAAGTGGCTTTCTACTTATCATATCCTTTCCCTGACATGGGGAGCAGTCCTTGCAGGAGATCTGGGCTGCTGTCGCAGGCTCCCTTTCTGACCTGGTCCTATTCATCACTTGCAAGTTAACACAAAATCCCACAAGCAGTGATCATCAACACACACTACCCATTTGTTTCCCGACTACCTGAACCCTTCACCAAGTCCCATCATACCCAGGACAGTGGTTGGCAAGGCTTTCACTGTGTGTGCCAATAACCCGAACAAAAGTTCAGCTAAACAGGTTATGTCTTCCTTAAAATAATTTTTCCAGTACTATCGCGGCTCTAACTGGTGACTTCCACCATCCTCACACTACCAGGATGCTCTTCACCTCTGCCTTTCAGTATTTCCACACCTTTTATTCACATACACATACTCACAATACACACAGTGCAAGCGGAGGCAAGGTTGTTCCTTTTGCTCTCTGAGATGAGAAGAAGACCTCAGCTCAAAAGAAAAACTTGTGACAACCTAAGAAATAAATCCTTTCCATTTATTATCCTGTGTTAGCATTGAAAAGAATACCGATGCATGCCCAAACCATACTTCAAAATTGTCTGGGAAGGTGTTACTCAGGTCTAAACCAGGCTGAGAGTGTTTTTGTCAATTTAACAGCTGATGTGAAAGAGATGCAGATATAGGAACATTTGAATCATCAGAAAAGTCCAGCACACCAAACACATTCAGGAAAACAACAGAAACCCACCAGCTCACTTCAACCTCTCTTCTTCACACCTGGACACAGGACACGGAGACCTAAATATCGGCCCCGGTTCCACAGTCTTAGTATGCGAAGGTAAACTGCAAATGACTGAAACTAAAGGCTAGGCCAGGCACTCCCCCTCCTCCCAAGTCTCATTTCATCTCTTCTCAGTCTTCATTTTTCAATGGCACCTTCACAAACAAAGCTCTGTTGCATGAGAGACTTCAGCTTGTAGATCCTTTTCACCTAAGCACAAGCATTTCTTAGATATTTCTAAGAGCTTTCTCCTGCCTCGTCTCTCAGAGACAAAACTGCTATCTCCTTCATACTTATTTTTTTACTCCATTGCTTCTCTATCTGACCATACCCCATCCTCCAGTGCATCAGGTGAGATGCACACAGAGCCTGAGATGCACAGAAAACTTCAGGGTTGGTGCTGTATTTTACACCCCATCATAGCTGTGAAGGTAAACAGACACAAACTTACATTTCCTAGGCAGTGTTCTGGCTTAGAGGGCTTGTCCTGAAACAAGACATTATGGCCTGGATATACAAAAGATTATTCACTAAGGGAACTGAGGAGAAACTTCTCTGTGTACAGCAGGAAACCAGTCAGTGGAACAGACTGACAAACGCAGCAAGAGGGGTTCAATCTGTGAGCGATTTTAAGAAATGAGTGACATAAAAAGGATAAAGTAATTACATAAAAGAGGGGAGTGCAAACAACAGAACGGCAAATGGGCACACAGAGCATGGAAAGACTCTGCTGTCTTTCAGCTCCCAAGATGTTCCACATAATCATTTACTATTAGCTCTAATTGACTTCCGTGCAACAAAAGCACAAGACATTTCTGGACAAGCAAAATACACAGGCACTGCTGGGTATCAGCACAAAAGAAGTGTAACTACTTCAGGGAAGTCATGGCTTGGCAGCTGATGAAAAGAAAAGAGGAAAGAGTTATTCTTTGCATATTTTTCTTAAGCCTCTATAGTATACAAATACCTCACACAAACAATGCCACCTACCTTACAGGACCACCCTAGGGATAAGGTAATTAAGTAACCTTGTAGAGACTGGTGCTTAGTTAAAGGTCAAACTAAATTGTACTTGGAAACCTCAGCAACATGTTCGTTCCTGTGCCAGAACGCTGCTACTGAATGTGGCTCCCATTGTGGGCTTTACCACCTTTCATAATCCTCACCTGCTGCTGACCATTTAATCATCACCTTTCTCAGCTGAATTTGACATTAATTGACACACCTTCTTCCACCATCATATTCTAATGACACAACTCAAATCCCAAATTCTTATTGTTAGCCTAGTAATGTAATAGAAAAGGAGACTAGGAAAAGATGACACTTCTTGCAAAACGAAGCAGGTACATGTTTGCTCATACATCACTCACTGTACTGTATGGACACTTACTAGCAGTTATGCTCATACTAAATTATGTCAGGTTTGCTGACATGCAAGTATGATTTAGCTTTCGTATTACATGTAGCTAAATATTGTACGTTCTTCGTACTAGAGCCTGAAGAAATACCTGTCACTACAAAAGCAAAAGCCTGATGAAAAAGTAACCCTCCAATAAGTCTTGTACCAGCATGAACTCTGTTTGTGAATATGAACAGAAGGTACTGATGTTAAAAGTAGTGAAATTAGTAAAGAAGTTTAGCGATAACTGACAAGAGTGATAATTACCTATCACTGAAGTTTATAAACACATTTGTTTTCAGCATTTCTGCAATTTAAAGCCCAGGCATATCTTTTGGAAACACAGCATTTTAACATTTAAAAACAAACCTACATTTATCCTTTTCTTTCTCCACTTTACATTTCAACTCCCAACACTTTGAACAGGATACTAATGCAGACAAGTCTAGGATTGTACATAAATAATTCCCAGCATATGAACAGTTTCGTTCTTTTAAAGAAAAAAGGAGAACTTTGACAAAGGCATTTTAAAGATGAATCACAAATACTTATTGACAGCTAAGAATACCTCAGTGTTAGAGTTTAAAAGGTGCACAAATGCACTTTCTGTGCATTTGTACCGAAATCTCTGAGGGTAAAATCTGTAGCACAGAGCTGAGATTTAATTGTGAGCAGTAGGACAAGTAACTGAATGACAAAATTTGATCACAAAGAACTCCCTGCAAGACAAAACTGTCCCTAGTACTTTTTTTTGGCTGCTGTGTGTTCTGTCAGTCACTGACTGCAGCACTGCTGCTGCACCTATGCATGGCATGCCTTGCCCAGGTGCAAGAGGAGTAAATATGGAATCTTCCCAACGTGAGGATGAACTTCATGCAGCTGGAGAGGGACAAACAAAGGCTTGGATGCAGTCTGTCCTATTATAACAGCCCAGGGAAGCACAGCTGGGCTGCAAACACCACATCCTCTGTCACTTCCTGCTGTTGAATAGGACCTCCTGTTGCACAGAGTAACATCCAGGCTCTCTGAATGACAAACAGGACAGAAGGCAGACCAAAGCAGTCTGGAAATGCCAGTGTTACATTGGTTTTGTATTACTTACAGCTTGAATTCTCTGAGGTTTGAATACGCCTGATGTCATGGCCTTGCTGTGCCTCAGCAGCCACAAAGCACAGGGGTCCCAAGGCAAACAACACCCAGATCTCAGTGTCACAGTTAGACAGTTACAGAATGCAATCAGCAGCAGCAGAAACCAATACTGTTTGACTGCACCAACACCCCCAGTAATGAATATTTATCGTTCCCAACTGATGCTTCTAATTTTAGCCTGTTTTACTTTTTTTAAACAAAGAAGAAACCTGCTTGTTCAGGAGTCTTTGGTGATTTAGATACAGCACTTTTTAAACAGTTATAAAAAAGCTGTGCACCTGTAGCCACACACTGTGTTTGTATGTGCGTGTCCATCAGAACAGAGAAGATCGTAAGGAATTATTTCACTTGCAGTCAGTTCTAGGAATGACTTGCTGTGGGTAGATCAGTAACTGAACTCTAACAGTTTGAGATATGGCATTCTGTGGTGCCATATTAGAAAAGAAAATACTGACATGTCTTTAAAAATGCTTCTGACAATTATTTTGACCTGTTTCAAGCGTTATTTCAGAGCCCATTTAAGGAAAAGTACAGGGAAGAGTTGGCAGATCATTTATTTCACCAGTCTCTCTCTATAAAATATAGATGAAACTATTAACAAGGTACAGAAAAAAATAATAAAAAATAATACATGAAATGGTCTGGTGGCTTGGGGACCTACTCTAGCGAGCTGGGCTGCAGCTCCTTTTACTGCACTGCTCCATGGCACACATTTCAATGTATCATTTCACACCACTCCAGCACAGCTTAAATGATTTCTTAAATCGGTGTCAATAAAAGGCCTTTCTGGAAAGCAACTCAGTTACCCACATTGGTGAATAATTCTGGAGAAGACACTGAAGGAGACAGGGGAAACAGAGTACACAGGCCTTCAAAAGACCAGGCCAAGAACCTTCTGCTCCAGCACTTACTGTAACTAATGGAAGCCTTTCCACTGATCTCAATGAGCTTTTGGGTCACACACAATCAGCATCATTCCAGATGTTTTCACTCCCTTTAGCTGAAGCGTGAGCATGACTCTGTCCAAACATCCTAGAGACCGGCTCCACCCAGACAGAGCCTCATCACGAATTACACATATGGAATTAAGCATAATCTTCACATTGCTTTCCAATACTCAAGTTTTTACTCCCTGAGAAAAAGTTTTTACTTTTGAGACACATCACAACCAATAATCCTCAGTTTGACACAGACATACTTGTTGTTTTTTGAGATGAAACTTCCTAATGCCTTATGCAGTAGTACAGTAAGGAACCACTACAATACATCTGATCACGTAGGAAACGACATGAGGAAATGCCATAGCACAAACCAGCTTTTCCACTGTCCATCTCATGCTTTCATAACAACAGCTACGAAGCAGCTGAGAGTTTTGTGTAGTCTGCAACATTTGTAAGAAGTTTAACATAACTGTCGCTGCTTTCTGTTCAGGCAGTGTTTCCAATTTGCCCCAAGACAGAGTTATTTAAATGGCATCTTCCCATCTTGGAGAGATTCTCAGTGGCTGATGAGTGCATTAGAATGCAAGACAGACTCTAACTGTGATTATATAACCCTGTCCTACACTTGGGACAAAGATAATGATGAAAACAGAAAATGTATCTGCTCTATTCTCCTGACTGCCAGGTTTTTTCCTAATGGTCAGTAACGCAAGTGTCCCACAGGAATCTTTCATAGTAATTTTGCTACAATCAACATAGTCAGCTCAAAAGATTTTTTTTTTCCCTACCCCAAGGAATCATAAAAATGAGAGATGACAGAGTTGCTAGGTCACCTTACCCTTTATTCTACTATATTCTACACTTAAGACTATGTTCCATACACTTATATTTATTACTGGTCTGTCACTGAAAGAATTTCTCTGATTTAGACCACTGAAATCCCATGGGAGGGAAGTGGACGAAAAATTATTTACTTCAGATAATGATCTTGTTTATTCTCCTTGATAAAACAAATGTATTCACATGAATACATTCACATTAACAATTTCAGTCAGAAAAGACTACAGTTTATAAAGTGGTTGTCTGGAGCTGTTCCCATTTTGCTGATTTTTAGATCTGTTTGTTGGGGTTTTGGGTGGGTTTTTTTTAAGCATGGTCAAGGAGATGGTAAATGTAAAATCAAGAAATTGCAGAGAAGTTTTGCTTTAAAAAAGGCTCCTTTGCCTTTCAGTAATACAAGTCAGTAACTCCGCTTCTTGATTTTCTTTTTCAGCCAAACACTAACATCACAAATACATAAAATCATTTTCAAATTGCCCTTGTGCCAAAACTGAGGAACACAACTTTAGAGCTCAACTTTGAAAAACTCAAAAAATTAAAACTCACCTTTCATTCATAATTTATTTACTTGAACTGGTATGGGTTTATTTTGCATAAAAGTAAGGCTTACTAAAATTTAAACAACATTTTTAAAGCAGAAAGTACTAAATACAGACCACAGAAGAATGTTTTCAAACTGCTGGTTACATGCAAAGATGTTAAGAGGGGCTATTTATGCCATCAACTCAGCGACAACAGAACAGTATTAAAAATCTCAAAATCAGCCATTTGAGATAAATGCACCAGTGGCATGCTTTGCAGGAGTTCTGCACTAATGAAGTTGCTAAAACTAGTTTGAATGAGGCTATTATCTTTTTCCATCAGCACAGCTTTGGAAATCTCAAATGAAATCAAACACTGAAATGGTTAATTCACTTACAGGAGAAATTCCAAGCTAAAGATTACCAAAGCTGTCTGTATTTTCAAGCATCTCAAGCCTAACGTGGTCCACGGATTTGCTGATGGCTCTAGAAAAAACAAGTGCCAATTGAGCGCTGAGTCGGAACTAAACGATACAGTGAGAAAGGAGCAATAAAGCTAAGATGAAACACAAACCCAGATGGGCATCAGCTGCTCCAGCCACTAGAGAATGAACCAGTACACCACAAAAACTTGCTTATCTCCTCTAGTGCTGTGAAGTTTAATAACTCAGCTTTGCAACTAATTCTAAGATGGGGGAATGAAAACTGCAAGAAACCTACAGCAAACTGAAAGAGAAGGGAAGCATTTTATTAAACCGCACAAAAGCTGAGGCTGCAAAACTACTACTTTTTACATGGTAATTGCCATTAGAGATATAAAAGCTACTTCACTGAAGAACCTGAAAATCTGTTTGGCTTATTATAACTGAAACTCCATACTGAGTTGGGCAGCTCTGAGTTCTGCAAATTACAGAAAACAAAAGCAGTTCAGGTATTTGGGAGCTGTAATTTACTTGCAACTGCACTAGCTCTGAGCAGCCCCACTCAGAATCCAGGCCCCAAGATTCAGGCATTTCCCCTCCCATTTAAAATAAATTCTCTAAATTTCCTTTCAAAACAACTGTCACGTATTCTGTGCGATATCCCTTAACTTGATATTCAGCATGAGCAACTTTACTTTGCTTCCAAATGTCTGTGGACTGCAGATGTTGGACTGTGATTTTTCACTTTACACTATATATGTGCTATTAGATCTTGTCGGGGGTTGGGCATGATGTGCTGGCAGCTGCTTGGAGAAAGCTGGAATTTCTGGTGCATTCAGACAATTCTCCTGGTGAATAAAATGGTATTGACAGTTATTGATTCAAAATCTGAGGAGATCTCAGAAAATAGGAACTTGTCAAGATCACAACCTTAGAGTCACCTAAGTATCTTTTAAAAACATTTCAAAATAACTTCTAATTTCAATGTTACCCTGGCACAAACGTTATTTACATGTCAATGGGACGTTTTCAGAATAATGAACAGGAATTTGGCTTTGTGGGGGAATTAAAGCTAGCAGATTCTCACAATAATGTTCAAAAGGACAAAATAACTGATGAAGGAAAAGAGCTGAAGATTTGTATCAACTCAAGTTGTCTTGTCCCAAAACCTGAGATCTTCTACCTCTTTCAACACCGGCTGGTAACAAAATCAAAAGAAAAATTAAGTAAGAAAAATTTAAGATACTTCAAGGGAAGTGTGTTGCACAAACCTCACAGAAGAGGTTGAAAGAACCACCTTTTCACCACAGCTCGATGAGAACTCAATAAGCAGAATGCCCAATTAGTAACAGCATCTGCACATCCAATTTTGTTGACACTGAAGAAGTCAGTGTACTGACTGGCCTCCAAGACAGTTCACAACTACGGATTTTCTTCTCAGTCCCCACAAATAAATATAATTTCTGGTCCCAATCCATGACGTTACCATTCTGTTAAAGTAACAGTAGCCTGGAGTTCTGAGCTAATTAACATGATTTTTGTAATTGCAGTATAGGTTAAAACATCCCCAGTTTTACATAAATAGACGACAACACTGTAATTGCTCAGTAACTTGCAATCGAACTTACGTTAGGATTTTCCAGGCCATTTCCTGCCACTTCTGGCTATTTTACCCTTATTGTTAGGACACAGCAATAGTTGTCCAACATCCCCATGTCCAAAGACCTCCAACCAGGCTATAAAGATCCATTCAGAGAGTACCAGCTACTTTTACACTCAATAGAGCACAGGGGGCTCTTAAGCACAAGAGTCACTTAGTTTCTGAAATATTCCTGGTGCTGCCTCACTAGCATCCTTATCTGCTACCTCCTTATAGTGAAATGAGGGAGCAGTGTCTGATTTTTAACATAAATGGACAGAGAAATTAAGCACTGAGTATTTCTAAGTGTTCTGGACAAAGTCAAGCTGATGTGAGGGGCCAAACTTTTACAAACTTCAAGAGTAGAAGATTTATTCCTCTGTATCTGCCTGCACTATGCTATCAGCTACCCATCACCACACTTTTAAGTATTCTTGTCCCTCAGATGATGAACACATGGCCAAAACATACATGTACTTAAGTATAAAGCACGTTAATTTTTCTACTGAATTTCCTTCCCTCTCAGTCATTCAGCAACTCTAAATCATTTTTAAATTTATCATACACTTCTGCAGAAACATTAAAAGACTTTTATCTTTTGTCATGTTCAGCTCATCCCATAGACCCTTATCTAACTCAATCTAATTCCACTATTTGGGAAAATGATGGGAAGGAGTAACACCCCCCCAAATTGTCTCCCCTCTGCTTTAAGCAGACGAACCTTTTTGCACAAGGATCATTTGAATCTTCTTGTTGCATAAAGAATTCTTAATTTCTAAGAATGTGTAAATCAGGCCAAAGTGGCCACTCCGTTATTTTTGTATATGTAAGACTATACATGTAAGCATTAGAAATTAGATTTAACGACCATTCAGGCTCATTTAAGATCATAGTATCCCAGTGAACATAGCAATGAAAAAACAGTGAGGATTCAATAGAGAACACAGAAATTTCCTCAGTAAATGTGATGGCATCTGGCAATGTGCATCAGCAAAACCTACAGGCAAAGAGAAAGAGAAGGAAACAGGTACACACAGAGCAGCTTTAAAGATAATGCAGTTGTGGTGTTCCCAGTTCTATGAGCATCTTTCTTTGTGATGTTAAATTCCCTATTCTAAACTCACAAGGGGTCTTTGTAGAGGGCAATGACAGCATTTCTCTCCCAGTGCTCCAGGGCTGGGCATGCAGCGTGAGGGAAGCCTTCACGCCTGCTGCCCTTGCCTACATCTGGTGCTTTGGCAGAGGAATCCTTTTCCTGACACACCTCAAAGCCCTTTCAAGCACATATCAGAAGTGCAATCGTCTTTTCTAAAACTGTATCTATCCATCTCACCTCTTCATACCCAATTAAAGTACCATAAAACTGTTGCATGCTCAGGTAAAAATTACATTGGAGCTCTGCCCCCAGAGGCCATCAGCATTTCCAAAGGCCACATGTATAGAGGAGAGACAAGATTTTTAATTTCATAAGCTGTCCTGAAACATCCAACTCACAACTATATTAGGCCATAAAAGCAAAACTCACTTAAACAGAGGCAAAATAGAATATGCTTATAAGGGAAGGACCTGTAGAGAGCTTTACAACACAAAAAGCTGATGCGAGCTGACTGCCTTCATGTCATGTCGTGATATGTTATCTTTTACACACATTAATTCTGCTAACTGGTGCCAAGGGATTTTCACAGCCATTTCAGCACCTCCAAGGTGACACCTAAGGGGAATTACATTTCACTAAGTGTAAAGGCACAGGAAAACACACGTGGATATGTGCTAAAACTCACTCTCACAGGATCCCTTGAAGTCCTTTCAATCTGGTCCTTGTTCTTCATCCCCTTAATACATTAGTAATTTATATCTTTTTAACTAAGGTTCTCTACTCCATATAAAGGAAAAAGGAAAAAACTCACCAGTATGGAAATCAAGTAGGAAATTATGCATGAAAGACTAAGTTTTTCTTGCAAAGATTATGCTGTGGCTGTGCAGTGTGTAGCTTTTTAAAATGTGGTTTAAAATGTGGTTCTCCGAGACAAGTAATTTTGGATTTCCCACTGACAAATGATGCCAGTTCTATGATTCTGAACAGACCTTTTCCAGTTTCCTGGCTGCTTTTCTTTCTTTTCTGCCTTCCACTTCCCATATTGCTGCTGCAGTGGTGACCTACTTGCAGTACAGAGAGAAAGGAGGTGGCCCTTGGAGACCAGGTGTCAGCACGGCCGATGAGAGCAATGGGAGGGCTTGTGCAGACACAATGGGCTCCCACCAACACCCTGGAGAAACTCCTCACCTCATTTAAATCTGACTTAACACTTGGCAGTTATAAATATTTATTAGAAGTTATATATATGTCCTAATAGCATTTCTACATACTTTGCATCATATTAAAACACCATGATTTATTTTAATAATTGGGTTATAACAAATTGCAGCTACTGAACTGCATGATGTTTATAAGCATTATCATTTATAGTTGTTTTTCCTGGCATGCCTTTTCTTTTTTTAAGATTTCATTATCAATTGCTTAACATTTTGTAGGCTTTGAACAGCTTGAGCAACAATCCATAAAAAATGGTTTAGGAAGTTTAAAAAATAAAAGGCTCAGCTTTTTCCAAAAAACAAAGCCAGAGAAAATACCTAAGTTTAACAACTAAAAATAAGCAAACAAACTTGGAAGTGCTTAGTTAATGAGCTTTCCAGTGTTCATACTTTTGGAGTGTGCACTGGATTACTGATTACTGCAAGATTACTGGCAAAGATCCAGGAATTATGGATGCTTATTGACATCCAACAAATACGTGCCAAGTTTTCACTGAATTGCAGTGTTTTAAGCTGCCATTTGCCAATACTCAGTGAAAAATAATTAAAGACTGGCAAGGAATTCCTCAGCGGAGCCTGTAATGATACCAGCACTCAGAATGAGATGTGAAGATCAAGCCGTTAACATTTGTGAAACACTCCGATGCTGCGATAATGAACTGCACGGAAAGCCTCTGAGACCAGGAATAAATCTGTAATCAAGTGTGATATTAGGACATTGTAAATAGAACTGTGCACCTCATACTGAACACTAAAAAATGACTGAATTTCCCCATAGTCACTGGCAGGTATCTGTGGGCTGCCTGAAAGGAGTACCACGGAAAGAAGAAGCGTATATACTGATAGAGGAGCCAGAAATAAGGGTTTGGTAAATCCCACACACAGAAGTGCCAGATTAAATTCAGAGATTCAAAACTGTGACTCTGTACTTCAACTTTTGCGGGTTTGCCTTTGCCAACTCAATCCCTGAGTGTTATTAAACCACAGGGGTTTTTTTGTCTCTGACAGAGCCGTGTCGTTACAGCACCTGACGGGACCAGAACAGCAGCCTGCCAATACAGTGTGACAACTGGGTGAATACAGTCAGGTGTTTGTTTTTTTTTTTTCATACAGGTAGCACATAGAAATGAATGTAGTCCAGTCTAACAGCCATCCTCTGAAAGAAGTCACAATTTCTTAAAACATCTTCCTCAAGGAAAGGCTGGGGCCACTACTGCACTTACAGCTGTAGCTGAGCTTCCTGAGTGTTTGTACAGATTTATGGACTGTACATTCTGCTCCCAACTAGATCCTTGACCTATTGTACACTACAAATTTATTTTCCCTGGCAGCCAAAAGGGAACGATTAAACCAGGTGAAGTGATTACATTCATATATTCATGTATAAAAAAATAGCTTAAATATTTTTATCTTGGATGCCTCCCAATGTTTTTATTCATACCTGTATCTGTGTTGGCTTATTTCATTTTTATTTTGTGCTGAGACACAAGTCCAGCCAAACAGAAGACATTCAATTGTAAAGGCTTTTTTATTTTTGCCTAAATTGAACTCCTTCAGCAGTACAAGTAGACATGAGCCAATGCTTCTCCAAACTTAGGCCTCCTTTCTTTATATAAACATCCGTTGATTTGATTACAAACCTCTAAAGTAGTTTTTTTCAGCTATCAACCGGACATGCAAACATGAGAGAATAAAATCCGTTCACCTTTAAGGAAGAGCATCACAGCACATACAAAAAACCACACCTGTGGAGCTCCACCATGCACACCTCAGGAGGTTCTTTGACTGGAAAAATAGTGTAAGATTCAGCTACTTCCTGAGAAAGCTGAGGACAGAGTCAAAGCATTCATTCTCTGAGCACGAACAGAAAGCTGACTCTCAGCATCTTCAATATAGTGATGGTGCTGAAGCGTAAAATGTTTATTTTAACCTCAAACCCATTAATTTTAGAGAACTATGAAAAATAAAAGCAGTATTTTATGTATCTACCTTTGTAATTTGTTATAATTCTGTGCAGCCTTTTTGATTCTCTTACTGGGGGAGTGAAAGAAAGAACGGCTTTCAAAACTTTTCATTAAAAGAAACTTCTGTGATGGAAATAATACACTAAGTGTGCTGTTCCATAGAAGAGAAGCCAGTTAATGGAAGAAACAAATTGTTTAGTTTACTGTCTGGAACAACAGAATAAACAAAACTAACACAGATCAGCTGGGACTTGCATGTGCCTTCAGATTTCATTGCACTGGAGAGAATATTCCTCTGAAGATATTTGCCATGTTTCCCGGATGAGTTTGGGTAAACAGATCAGGACTGGCCTAAATGAAAACAGTGCTGAAGAAATGACAGAGCAGCTCCCGAGCTAGCAAAGCATCTAGCAGATGTTCACTGCTCGCAGGGAACTAAAGGCTGGCCTTCATAATTTGTGTTCTCGTGCATTTTCTCAGCTGCTGGTAACTTTCTCTTGTCTCCTGGTCTTTGGTTGTGGGATCTCAGAAGTGGAGTAGATCTCCGGGGCCAGCGTGGCAGGTACTACCCGGAGCTCACCAGCAGAGGTGCCAGGGTCACTTCATCTCCTTCAAAGCCTTTAACAGCATCTGAGCTGCAGTACCTCAGTTGCTCTCCGGCTCCTTCCCCCACAGCATCATCTCTGCTGTGACAGTAACCCACTTTCCCCATCTTCCTTTTTTTCACAAATTCTCAGCTGTCATTCATCCCCCTCTACATTTCCCATCCCTCTCTTCTTTTCTTTTGTAGATAAAAATAAAAGTGAATGTATTTGAAAAGCAGAAATGCCACTCTCACAACCCTGATTGCCTCAATGAGGTCACATAACTTCTCTCAGCTACAAATTCGCCTCAACCCAGCCACACCAAATTTACACTTTACTTAACACAGTGGGTTCCCAGGTCTTTATGGAGGCTACCTCTGTGGCCACAATGCAATAAAATAAGGATGACACTGGTTCTTGTCACTGTTTTCTCTGAATATTACCTCTATTTTGCCCACAATAACCAGAAGGGAAGTACTGAAGATGACAGTACAGCCACAGTTCTTTTAGCAGATGGTATTTAATTTGCTGCAGTCAGAAACCTCCAAGATAGTAATAGCTCTCTGTTGAGAAGGAATTCCATAGAACGGCAACCAGGCAACTTTTTGCACATTATGCCATGTTTCAGAAATGTATTTAATTATAGGCCCACAAAGCCTGTGACTAAGATTCTATTTGACCTCTCCCAGCTCTCTCAGAGACACATTTCTATTTCTGAATTGTGAAGGATACGTGTTAAAAGTCAAGACGTTAGCGAGAAAAGCCAAGTGGGAATTACTGATTAATTTAACAGGATCTACCTACTGAACTCCTTACTCTGATTAGCATGCAGTATCAGCTGAAGAAGCCCAAATATCACTTACCTTGGCAACAACAAACAGTTTTAGAGCAACTTTGTAATTTATAATCATTATTAAACTGATGAAGTACCGCTTTTCACAACAATTAAATGTGAGAACACAGTCTAAGTGGCTTGAACTATTTCATTAGCAGTACTTACTCAGTACTAGGAGCTCAGCCCAATTTTGTTGCTCTCTAGAAAACGTCTTCAAAGGCCCCTTATGCTCTGGGATAATTTTGCTTAGCCTTCATATTGCATTTTTAGGCAGTCTCAGTTTCCTGTACATTTGACCTCTGTACTTTCCTCTCTGTGGAAAGTCTTGAGGAAAGAGAGACATAGTTCTTTACCAGTATGACTCCCAGCTCCCATGTGCCTCCAGAGAACAAGCCATTCCCTGTGAAAGCAGGTGTGAAGCAATGGGGCTGGGACACTGCCATGGACAGACAGACCTTTGATGCTGCTGCTGCAACAGCAGATTTGTGCTGTGACATGATAATGTTCTTTCCTGCAAATTCAGCTCACACCTTAATACGGGGACAAATTGCTACTGCTCCTGGGAATTTAACTGCCTTAAGAGTCTGCCTTACTCAGCCAAAGTATAATCTCTAGTTAAAGGACTTCTTAAAGCACAAAACTTTGGCTTAACTCTTCCCTCTTTGACTTTAGGTAGAGGCTTCCATAACTTCAGGGTGTGAGATCAATACTGAAAGCTTTTAAAAACTCCACAGCAAGTTTACCATCTTCTTTGCCTTCCTTTCCCTTGCACTGGCCTTTTAAGAAAGAGAAAATAAACCAGAGAAAAAGCAAGCTGCTGATTTACTTCCAAGTCCAGAGTCCCTCACTCAGTCACCCTGCCAATACCCATTTACTAGTGCCAGCACTAGTGTGTGAAACAAGCTGCTCCTTCTGCTGCATTCAGGATTTCTGCCACAGCTTCTGTGCCCTCTGTGCCCTCAAAAGGACTTTGAAAAAAGACCAATCTGCTATTAAATGCTTGGTTCAAAAAAGCCTTTGAATAAACACAAAAGCCACAGTCCCTCACCATTTTTCTGCTCCCAGCCTTTCCACGTTACATGTGGAGAAGAGGGACTATGTTGCTGTGCAAGGTAATCCCTGGGAAGGTGCTATTGATAATGACCATTTAATTTCTGTTCAGAAAACCTGAAAGCGTTGCTAGGTCAGTAGTAACTTTGTTATCCAGGAGAAGATGGAAGATGGTCAAGTAAAAGATAAAGTAAAATGAAGCACTGCCCTTCCTAAAGTGTAAAAACTGGCCTTCTAAGAATCAATGGAGAGAGCTGCCTTATAAATCTCCCATTTCAGTTGTCTACTCGGTGCATAAGTTGCGGATGTCAGCAGCACTGATGAAGGAGATTAAATGGGTTTAGAGTGACTTTGTGGAACAAATGTAATAGATTCCAAAGATTGCTGCTTAGGGCCTTGCGCACTGGAGTCGCTGCATACCAAACAGCACACTGGGAACAACTGCTGTGATCTGCACTTTGTATTTCTCCAAGTTTGCCTCCCCAAAGGCCAGGACAGTCTCCTGCTCTCCACAAGTACAGAATTCACAATTGGCTATATTATCATTTATTTTCTTAACATGTATTTCTACTTTCTGTATATAAACAAAAACGAAAAAGGCTCTCACTTGAAATATGCTGTGCTCCTCCTTTCCCCTTCCCACACCCCCATTACAAAAACATGCAACACATTTTCCCCGTGCTAAATGAGGACTGTAATTGAGAGATACAGGTAAGAATTTAAGGCATTCTTTTACCAAAAAAGTATTTACTAGAGTCGTGCATCAACAACAATATTACCAGGATTAAATCTCTTTAAGTTTGATTCAGCACCTAAGTCACTGATAGAACTCACATTTGTTTTGCTGATGCAGCATCAAACAGAAGTTCAAAGCGAGCCTTCAGCTTTTAAAACACCAAGCTCGGAAGAGTATTCAGAGAAGCCCCACTTGAGCCTGTCTAGATGCAACGTGCACACAAAGGGGTTACCAGGCAGTGTCAGCAGGCACAGAACTGCCCAGGTACAGATCCACTGCCACCAGCTGGCTGAACCCAAACTGAAGCACCCATAGCCCTGGACCCAGGGACCAGCTCACTCTGCCAGGTGCGCTCCTGCGAGGATAACACACCTGACGCGCTGGAGTTCTGGGCTGAAAGACAACAGGAGCACACCCAGCTCAGCTCAGGTACCAACCCCCTGTCCAGGGCACTATGCAGGATGTAGGAGATGGAATCTCCATAGCACAACCAGCAGGAGGGCCTTTGGGAAGTTCTCAGCCTCTGGAGAACACTTTGCTGCTGGTAGATTTTGGGCAGTTGTTTCTGTGGCTGTCTGGCCACCAGACAACTGAGGATCTGAAATAAAAGGGAACCAAAACCTCTACCCTAGCAGGCAGAACCACCTACTAGTAGGTGAGATGTCCTAGAATTATATTAATTTTTCCTCAACTGTGAAGGCTGTGTATAGATTTGACACAAAATACGCACGTTGTGCTTTCTACATAAATGAACTACAAGATTAGTGCTGGTTTATGAGTAGTAAATGTAACAAATGGAGGGGCTCATCCATTAAACTCCTAATTGCTCCTAAGAACTCAGTGTGAGTACCAGAGCTCTGAAGTAGGCAGCCAAAGTTGTTTTTTATTTATTTACTTACAGTGGATTCACAGAAAGTTACCAGCCCTAAAAAACCCTCAAAAAAGTCTCAAACCAGTGCCTTCCCCCTGCAAAAAACCAAACCCCCTAACTAAACAAACAAAACCTCAAAAATATCTTATCCTCACCACTTGGAATTGTTTGCTCTGTGTTACCCCTTGCCTGAAGTGAGAAGGCAACTGCTTCTAAGACAGTGATTTCAGAGCTGGATATACCTATCCACCCACACAGCCCCAAACTCATGCTCTTGCCAGGAAATGTGAGTGAGTGAGAAACCCAGGACACAGGCTACAGCTGGCATTCTTCCCCTTCCCCTGTTTGTTCTTCTACACAAACAAGCTTGAAAAAATNAGAAACCCAGGACACAGGCTACAGCTGGCATTCTTCCCCTTCTACCTTACACAAACAAGCTTGAAAAAACCCAAGGAGCTCTAGTACCAGAGGGCTGTGCCAGATCCTACGGCCTTGCCCTCCAAGAAGAACAACAAAGCCTCAGCTCCTGGCCTGCGCCATGCCAATACCTCCCTCCATGAAGGTACAGACATGAGGACAGATGGCCAACTCAAACGTGCGTTTCTGTGCTTCCTTTCAAATCGCTCTGGCACGACCAGATGGCATTCTGTGTCTGCCTGGTATAAATTAGAACTTACATGTGGCTACAGCACTGCCAAGACCAATCAATTCCACATCCTTTCAGGCACGCTCTTTTCCAAAGCTGGGATGCCCCTTTCCATGATGATGGATATCTGATTGAAATCAACCAGAGAGGAAAAAATTCCATGGAAAACATCACTATGGAAATAACTCGAGTGAGGGAACGAGAACAGTCATGTAGTCATGTGGAGCGCTGATAAGGCACTGGCAATGAAAGAACAAGAATAATTTGTTTAAGTGTTTGTCACTGTGAATGTAGATTTGTGACCATGGAGTTTGGATCCTCCTCTATCAGTGGTCTCTTCATACCATGCAAATCACCAACAATTTCAGTAATTGTTACTAGTATCTCAGAACTGTTAGAGAGTCTGAGAGGAAGCCCTAAATCTAAACCTTATCTTGCGATAAGGGAGTTGTTCCTCACTGGATTTTCCTTCTACCTCTTACCCTAAGAGGTGTTTCTATTTTTGCCTTTAGTGATGTGCATTTTCCTTAATCACTTGTGATTCTGTATCACATGGTTTTAACCACAGAGAAAACCAGCAATGTAATATTGAGGTTTTATTTGTCTTGGTTGAGGGATTTAGCATCTGTGAAAGTAACACCAATAATTCTTATTAATTTTTCCCATGTAATTCTGTAATTTTGACAGCTAACTCTTAATATCAGCAATCTTGTTATACAAATCACCAGTCTCTCTGGAAGATCTCATCACTACTGACAAAATTCTGTTGTGTCTTATAAACTTATCCAACCCTGCCAGGAGTGTTTCTGGGAAGATCGATCTGTTTCTTCCTTATGAGCAATGGAACCAAAATCACGTACAGGGAGGACAGCTACTCACTTCCTGTTTCCTCTGCTGTCCCTGCCACTTCTGACACGCTCCTTCTGAGCCCACAGAGTTTCCTAAGCCACACGGCTGTAGGAGTGTGTGTGTGCACTGAGAACACCAACAGGGCTCCCAGTACTCCAGAGCCAGTGCTGCTTTGTGAATTTGACAAGTGGAGACAGTGCAGCAAGAGCAGCTGTAATGAGCTGGGAGCCTTCATCTCCTTTCTCCTCTGCTTCTTTTTATTAGCTCATCCCTCCTTTTGTTACTGACTTTTCTATGTTACTGGCATCATGGATGCTATTGTTTCTCTTCTACTCTGCTCCCAGTTTATTTGATTTTGCTTGTTTTCCTTACTTACGAATTACTGCGTTAGGGGAAAGCAATGTTTCGAACCTTTGAGCCAGTCTGATCTATTTTGGTGCAGCGGTTGTTCATTTATTAAATCAAGCTCCTTCCTTGCTGTGACTGCTCCTTCTAAGTTCTTGATTTCCACAAAGCTATTGTTTACTACTGTGAGTAATACAGAATGTTACCACAGCTGGTGGCAGGAGGACTGGATCAAACAGCTGACAAGCCTTTACTCTGAAGCACTGGTGAGCTGGAGGCCCCATTCAGTAACACAATGGAAGGCACAGAGTAGGATATGGACTAGAGAATGGGAGCACCTGACAGGAAAAGTCACTCCAGGTTATTTTTCACGTACAGAGGTAGGAAAAATCCAAAGCATAGCAGCTTCCTCAGATGAGTAAACCTCAAACACTTTTTCACATGAGGGCTCTCTAATCCACCCCTGAGGTAGCCTAACTCTGATCTCACTTCTCACCTTAGGGGCACCTTCTCTGCCTCTCTAGAAACCACAGCACCACTGGCCTAGAGCCCAAGGGTTTTCACCTCTGGCAGCTTCTTGGTTAATATTTTTTTCATTCTGGATCTAACTTTTCCACTGATTTCATTTCTTGTCAGTTTATTTCTGCTTTCATCAATGAATTAAACAAAACAGACTAACCTGAGTAAAAGCTATATAAAAAGTAAGGTAAACACGCATGAAGTCATGAGATTTGAAGAGGAATCTCATGAAAATTTATTTCCATCCTTTAAGTCCTAAAAATTTATTCTCTCTCACACAACCAAATGTATTTTCTAGCAAAATTAATGTAACAGAATTAAGTGTTCTCTATACAACAAAACCTGTCGATTAACAGTTCAAAGACTTTCTAAGGAACAGCAAAGTGCAGGACCTGGCATACATCCATTATTATCTAAAATTAAGAAAACATGAACCAAGAGCCAAAATGAAAATGAAAATAGGCATGAATTAATCTGATTCTGTCCAAGTTGTGCAAAGTGCAGCAAACCTCAACAGTATGATTTTTTCAGCAGAAATGCATCGGCAGGCTGCTAATTTTTCCGGGCATCAGATGAATACTAAGGAACAGAAGTTTTAATTAAAAATGCAAAAAAATTAAAACACTGTGGACATTTAACAAACAC
The DNA here is from genome assembly GCA_013397115.1 of Edolisoma coerulescens. Lineage (NCBI taxonomy): Eukaryota > Metazoa > Chordata > Aves > Passeriformes > Campephagidae > Edolisoma > Edolisoma coerulescens. The sequence continues at coordinate 358,137 of VWZW01006099.1, read as the reverse complement.
GGGGGTATCAGTATTCCCTAATGTGTGCCACATAAGAGATGAAGACAGCCCTTAAGAACTCAGCTTTAGAGATGCAGCATGAATTTTCCTATTGATGCTGCTAACTGTGCATCCCTGAGATCCATTTCTATCCCTGCAGGAGTCAGCAGAACGTAGTTCAGTTTACTTATTTAGCTTTTTAAGACACTGAATGTACTCACTGGCCTCCACAGAAATATGTCACATAGAATTTTAGTGCCTTGCCCTTTTCTATACACATAGAGCAACACATTTTACTTTTCCCCCCGCTCATCCTCCCTACCAACATCTGTCCATAAACCTGCAATCCAACAGCGACCAAGACCCTTAGGAACTGAAAGCTCATGACAAGTCAATGTAGATGATGCTTGTCAATGCTTCAGTGACTCTGAAGAAACGGTCTGTGGACAAGCCCAATAGTAAAACTGTAACAGGCATACGTGTAATTGTGTTGCCAATAATTTAATTAGCTTAACTAACAGCATCAGCAAACAGCAACACTGCGTTAAGACAACGCAGACTGGATGTTTTGCCTCCTGGAAAAGCACGGGGGGTGGGAGGGAAGCAGCACAGCTCGCAGGACTTCTCCACCACATGCCGTCATTGCAGCTGCTCCTCCACACTGGGTAAAGCTGGGAGGTGTGTGAGGTGTGTGTCTGTACACATCACATTTGCTACCCCTTGCAGGTGGCAAACCCTGCACAAACGGGATGGGAGGCAGAAAGGCAGCATGATGCACATTACTGGCTCTAGAAATATATGGCAGAAATGCCACTTCATCTTGCCTCACTCAACAGAAAGAGCAAGAGAAAGGACATCGCTCTTGCCCATCTGCAGGATGTCACAGCACACTTAATGAAAAGGTTAGCATGTTATTCTAGAGTCAGAAGTAACCAAATTCAGTATAATGCTACCAATATTTTGAAGGTGCTCTATAGTAAAGGGAAGAGATCTATACAGGCTGTTGTTTCTCCCAGAAACTGCAAACACTACCTTTTGCACTCGATTTTATTTGAGCTGCTGAAAGTTCTCTCAGTCCCTAGTCTTGATTTAGGTTTTTCATAAACTGTACTTCAGGTGGGAGTTCAGTGGACACTGTCCAGAGAATACAGTCTTGTCTGAAATCCAAAACACTGTAGTTCCCTACTAGCTGATCTACAGTTAGGAGAAAACTGAAAATTGTTTGGGTGTTTCAAACTTCATCTCCATTTAAAGTGGCACTTGACATTTTCTACATGAAGAATGGATAAAAGCAAATGCTGAAGGACTTGTGTGCTTTCTTAGGCTTGATAAGCGCTACTTGAATTCTGACTACTTGGCCTGGTTTTGGCTGGGATAAAGTTAATTTTCTTCCTAGTTGCTGGTGCAGTGCTGTGTTTTGGATTTAGGATGATGCTTAGGCAAACTCCATGTGGTGTATACCAACACTGTGTGCCTTTTCTATGCAAAAAACCCCTAAAGCTCTCACTTCTTTGGATCAGCTGACTGGTTCTTGGTTCACTGTCCTAGTCTTAATTTAGAGTAGCTCTACTAAGTTTTCCAAATACTCCAACTGCCTGCTGCAGTATTTAGATGCTACAAACTGTACATATATTTCTTTCCATGAATTACTCAATTACATTTTGTTTTAAACACTTAATTCTAGTAACTGAAAATGTTATGCAATAAGTTCTTTCCATATATGCAATACAAAGGGGCAATAGCATTGCTGTAACCAAAATTGCCGAAGAGTACAAGCGAGGAAAGGCTTTGGTTTAGCACCTGGGAACTTGTGAGTAGGTTGTTCTGGACACTCCCTCTCAAACAAGCAGGAGCAGCAGAACACTATGAGTATCTTCTGGCTCCACTGAACTCCTTCCTGACTGGTTTTAAGACTAAAACAAGCTTCATGCTGGCATTCTCACTTGGAGACAAAGTTTAATTCCAAGTGAATAAGGACTTTGTAGGGAATTGCTGTTCTGTTTTAGAAGGTGATCCTGCTTTGTGCTTTGCTGGGAGACTGAAACGCTTTGCAAGGACCGCTTTAGGGGTATTGTCTGGTTTCAGCACTTTTGAAAATAATGGAAAAAAACAGCAAAAAACCCAGTTTCTTTTCCACACAGAGTTGGTGTCTGTATAAGCTGCTCCCCACTATCTGATTTCATGTCTGCTAGAATTCTGGGGTTCTCTCCTTACTAAGCTATGCTATTAAATGAATATATTGATCTATCTTAAGCTGTAACCCAAAGGATAGTTCAGATCCCATTCTGAAATCTGACTGAAGCTTTATAAGCATGGATTATAGTTGAGGGTTGTGAAAAGCAAGCCCAGTACAAGAAATACTTCCTCCTCCCTTTTCCCACCAAAAAGAAGTCATAAATTTTAAGACTCCAAGATGCCAGGGCCTGAACTTAGGTTTGGTGACTTTTAAAATTTCTCTAATACGCTGTGACTTTCAGGAGATTGCTCTCGGAAAAGCCTTTTTATGGCCTGGCTTTCATTTCAGCTCTCTGCATAAAGATTCTATTTAGAAAAGTTTCAAATGTATTTATGTGCAAGAGCAGTTTCTCCTCTCTGAGGTTTTTTTTTTTTGGACTGAGTGGGATTGAAGAAGGACTATGTTGCTTAGGGCATTCCTTTTCCTTCAATGCCTCATCCAGACAGACAACGATACATTGTATTTGTCTTAATACATCTTTGTGTGCTACACACAGTAGTTTAATAGTGCTGTTTGTGAAGAATGCTTTCGTCTACATTGCTGCAGGCTAGGAGAACTGTGCTTACAAATTCTAATGGAGAAGGATATAGAGCTATTTTTAGTTTACATATTGCAAGGTTTCGGATAGGCAGTAATACAAGCGTGTTAGAGCTTTAAATACTGGTGATAGAGTCACGGAAATGTGTGGCTGGAAGCTGTAAGACAAGATTAATTATATATATATATATGCTTCACTACAGTTATATTCAGATATTTTCCCTAATTTTCCTAAATACTTCTTGTCGTACTCCAAGGGGCACCAAAAAATCTAACTGTCCCCTTTGAAGGACCTCCCTTCGTTTTCTCCATCATTATGGCATTTGACCTTTTCAAAGAAACTGGTGAACAGAACTGGATTGAGAATGAGAGGTTAATTTAGTCCCAAGACTAGAAAATTCAACTCTTTGTCTATGAAATCTCAGTAAGCTTCCTAACTCAAAACACATCTCCTTCTTCCTGTTTATCTGATCTGCTGCCTTTTTGATCTAAAGAAGAAACTAGATTTGTTTGATGTGATTTGTGCTCAGCAAATCTGTGCTGAGATTCTGCACAACCTTATTCTGTTGTTGAGGCAAAGAAACCAAATGTTCCCAAATTTACCATGGTACCTGTCCAAATTATCCAGTTACTCAAACCTAAACTTGACTCTTGAGGTCCTCATCCTTAATTTTTGATCTCTGCCAGCCTGGTAGGACCTAAACAGTTCCCTCCAAATGCTTTTCAGTAAATGCTCAGGCATTCAGAGGCAGCTTGGACACACTCCTTAATAACAAAGAGATTTATATAGCTGAAAGTCAGCTTGAATTGATGTACCCCAAAATACTTTAAACTTACTTTCAAGTCACCATCTTTGTCCTCTATTACTCTTACAATTGTTTTACCCAAGCGATAAAATTAATGGTAACAAACAGAAGATTAGGCAAGCTAGAAATGCCTGTGAGAACAAAAACCACAAGTTTGCTGGATGCAGCTTCCCCAACAGCATCAACGTGCTCCATGTGACAGGAACTTGACAAACTACAGGAGGAGGAAACGGAATCATAAGTTCAACAAAAGGATGGCAGAAATGGTGAAAGCTAGAACTCCAGATTATTTCTAAATGTTTAGAGTTCACATACATTTCCATAAAAGCACAAACTGTAATTATAATACACAATCTATGACAATATATTATTCATATATTTTACATTTTCACTTGCTATTTTATTCAGTTTATAAGATGTATTCATATATTAAATCAATCAGCACTTAATATAGGCCAAGCTGCATAGATTACTAAATACTTTCTCAGTCTTCAGGGCTAATTTGATACAATCACAAATGTTAGATTTTCATTAGCCTGAAGTTGAAATGCATAATTTAATACAGCATAATTCTAGATAGAATTTATTAAAAATAAAATGAAGGGCTAGGTTTAATGAAAAATGAAAATGGTACCAACTCTGCCTAGAATACGTTTTTCCATGCCTCTTGGAGCTATTTTTCCCTATTTCATATTTCACAAAATGAGAGAAGTTTACAATCTGAGCAGAGATTTTACAATGTCAGTTGGCCCTTCAAAACAATTTCACTTTCCTCCACATTTGAAAGGCTTGTTTTTCTTTTAAGAAAAAACCAACCAAGCAAACTCTTGATGTGGCCTTTCAGTGAAAGAAAGGTTGAGAGATTGGGCATCTTCTAAAACTGAACCGAAACCAGAGCCAACTTGCATTCGGTTACAAGAAGACTGTACTGACTTCAAAGTGGGAGGTACAGCACACGAACCACTATATAATGAAACAGATGGGGACCTAATATTCATCCCAAATTCTAGCCTGACTCATGCAGTGATATAGCAATTTAACATCTAAGAATTGGAGCCCAACTGCATTAGGTACTGCTGGAAACTCTGTCTGGACGGGACTGGTCAAAAGCTGTGTGGACCCTGACTCAGACCCACAACATCACCCCACTGGAATGTCCTAGTCTGCGTGCCCTGTGCCCAGCCACCAGGATGGAAAATGAGACCCTGAAATACCAGGTATCATCAAAGCTGGAAGTGAAACTTGACATATTTCATGTGGGATGGTCAAAGTGCTCAAGTGCTTGATTTCTAGAAAAACTAAGCAAATATTAAGAATTCAGTATATATGACAATAACACACAGTTCACTAAGCGGCCACAGAAAATGTGTGCCATTGATTGTTGTAGATTCTATGCTGCTTTTTTCAGGGGAAGTTCCAGTGTGGGGCCCAGTTTCACTAAACACACTTCTATTCATTGCCTAATAATTACAGAACTAATTACCAAGTTATTAAAATGCTGCTTCATAAAGGCTTGCAATAATCCAACATATTCTCATGAAAACTGTTAACAGTGTTTCCTTTAGGATAAACATCTTAAATGAATGTCAAAGGACTAATGATGTCTGAACATATCTTAACCTACTACTTTGTTGCAGGTGATTATATCAAAGACAGGTTTTTCACTTTGAATAGGTTTCTGAAAACGTGCCAATGGAAAAATAACTTAGACTTTAAAAACCAACATTCTAGCATTCATTCAATTACTTTGATATCTCAGACCCAGATTTACAAAAAGACTAAAATGCTGAAAGGAAACTAAAATGGAACAAGGCATCAAAATCCCACAGCAGGTAAATCTCCAACCATCATCAATCCTCTACAGGTCAATGTTTTTAGCAGTCCCTAAGTTTTCTTGCGTGTGTGACTGGATTTATAATTTCTGTGCCATACCTAGAACTGATTCCATCTTGACAGAGCTGAGCAGTCTAATGGACCATCAAAACAGATGCCCACCTGCCTGTCTTCCTCCAAGTCCAATCAAACATGCAGATACCCTTCAAACCTGCAGAACACACACCCAAACACCAAGCACAGCCCTTGAGCACTCCCTTTCCACAGTGCATAAAGCATCTGCAGGGGATGTAGAAAAGCCACACTGTTCTCTTTAATCCAAAAGCACTGAAATTAGGATGTCTTAACTGATTGCTCCATACACCCAAATGTAAATTGTCTTGGCCTTGGGGAGGCACTGTCCACACTTGTGCTGCAAGAAAGGTTTTTCTGGTCTCTTTCTAAAAGGAATCCTTAACTGAAACAATATGTGAGAACACAGGTCAACTTGACTTTGCAGCACAGTGACTAAGGAAGGTAAGCCAATGGAGAGGAGATCTGAACTAGAGCTCAGCTTGGCCCTGCTCCTAAGAACTGACAGCACATTTCATATTCACCAGTTAATGCATGAAATGCACCCAGCTGTGAATTCTGGTCTGACACAAGCTCCTTTTGCCACCATAGAGTGATTAACTTAACCTCTGGAGAAGGAAAGGATTAATATATGTCCTTCTTATCCATATTCCTTTCATGTTAAGGAAAGACTCCACAGCCATCGAGCTGGCCTGCTGTGACCCTCCTCCCCAGCACAGGATTACAGCTGCTGGGAGGGCCAAAGGAACCAAAAGTTAAAGATGCCTTTGGGGGTTTCCAGCCATTGCCACCTTGGTCTCTGCCACTGCCATGATCTAGTCTTTTTACAGCCTTGTGATGTTTTGGAAAGGCCTTTGTCCACCTCTGAGTTCACAGGAGGAACAGGCAATGTCAGGTATATAATGTTCTTCAATGTACTTATATACATGAAGGAAGTTATTTTCTACTGTCATGAAAGTTCAGTTCTAAATACCTGCTAATCACAGTTCAGATTTCCTGACAGGATTTTATTGCATAAAGGCATTTATTATTCCCCTTCATCTTAAAAAACCCCAAAAACAAAACAAAACAAAAAAACCAAGGAAAAACAGAACCAATTTCCCTGGGGAATGGTCCCCATCTGAAGTCAAGAGCAAGATTTCCATTTACATCCGAGGGACCATAAATCTCTCCAAATACTGTAGGAGGTACCAGGCTGAAGTATGCTGATCCAAGCATACTCAGGAGTAGTATGTGAAAAATGAAATACAAAGGTATATTTTTAATATGGAAAGATATAAATGGAAAGCCCTACAAAATCATCTGCAGCAGTATTTTCTCAAGGAGCTACTTAATTCAAACATTTATGCCATGTCCAATCCTACAATCCTACTGATAGCAATGACCCCTTCTGAAGGGAAAAGGAAAAATTAGTTGCCAAAGCCTATACTTTAAATTGTAAAAATACCAATTAGTTATAATTTCATTAGCTTTTCTGGGAACAAAATGAAGTAAAACCTTTCCTTGTAACTGACATAACAGTGGAAAAACCTTCCTCACAGCAAATCAGCAACATGCAGACATTCTAGATCAAACCCTTTCACGAAGTGCCATCCCATTTGAATCACAAAGCATAAAAGCTGCGAGTCCTCAAACCTGTCCAAACACCTCGAGCAGGTGCCACGCTGTGTCACAATTAATCATCCATTGTGCTTCTCACAACGCCAAACACTTCACAGCACAGTTACTACAGAACTTAAAATGAAGAACACAGCCTCACGCTGCGAGACAAGTTGACTAAAGCAAGTATAAAACACTGAAAAATAAAATAGCTGTGTAAAATCCTTACAAATGAAAACATGCTCTGCTGAGACGCCTCCTCAGTATTTATCACTGCTGTTGGAATGTCTTAAAATGAGCCATTAAAACCAACCTGGCATTGGAATTGTAATGAATTGCACAGACTAGACTCAAAACACTCCTAAACAATTGCTCATGCAGGAAACTCTCATGACCAGTAAAATATTCTCACGACTGAGGTGTTCTGTCTTGGAGTGAGGAACAAGTTTAAAAAGTAAAAAAAACTACAGACTAGCGAGGTAGGAAGAAAGCAAACTGCTTTCCCAATTATCTCTGTCAAGGCTAGTACTGCAAAAATGGCTCTTCTTAAATATAGAAAGCATGTGGGAAGTAGAAAACTGTAAGGTTTTAGTAAGTCTGAAGGTTGCATAATTGAATTTGATAAACTGACATTTTCCTAGGAAGTTTTAAGATTTCAGAAGATAAATACGTAACAAAAATAAACCTAGTTCAGCAGCTTTTGCTCTACAAAATTATATGCCTTCACTTCAGAAAGAAAAAAACCATTCATTTCTCCTGCCTTTCAGAGTACAGTCAGTACTCCCTTTCCTGTTTATATTCTTCCTCAATACTTTCAACAGTTATGTGAGAAATACAAGGGAATATTAGAATAAGGAAAACACCTCTTCAATGTAGTTTATGGTTCACCCAACAGAAACTATATATAGTGACTGGACAACGGGGAATGGCTTCAAACTGACAGAGGGGCAAGTGCTAGATTAGATATTAGGAAGAGATTGTTCCCTGTGAGGGGGGTGAGGCCCTGGCACAGGTTGCCCAGAGAAGCTGTGGCTGCCCCATCCCAGGGAGTGGCCAAGGGCAGGTTGGATGGGGCTCTGAGCAACCTGGTCTAGTGGAAGGTGTCCCTGCCTGTGGCAGGGGGCTGGAATGACATGAGCTTTAAAGTCCCTTCCAAACCAAACTGTTCTATGAAGTCACACGAATTTCATGAACCTGGTGTGATTCCATGAAGTCACACCAGAAATGTGTTTTTCTACAAGCTTCAGCTCTACCCCATCAAGAAGGAATAATAGAGACAAATACTATACACCAAGAAACCAAAGGACACTTTTTGCAGTACCTGGATAGCTTCACAATGATCTCTCCCCTTTCTTACTCTTTACAGCAGGACAGTATCCCATTTCCATAGCAAAAGTACTGAGAACTTTCAGTTTATTCAGATCCGTTTCTATCACTTTAGGTTGATTTTTAAAAAAATCTTGAATAAAATGATGGATGGATTATTGATTTGTGTCTCTTAGGTATCTGCTGGTAAAAGCACAGACAGGTCTATGTTTGTCTATTCTTCGTTGTCACTGCTGCCACTTTGAACAATCCTGGATGTCAACTTGAAAAAAAAATTCCTGGATCAGAGCCTGGAGTGTTCATAGCCATTTCTGTTGTCAATATTTTGGTCCTGAAGTGGCAAAGTCCTCTAATCTGGGTACACCTAAACTTCAGCCCAGGTCTCTCATCTGGCCTGGCTCTGAGTTGCCTCCTATGAGTAAACTGACCAGCCCAGAGGCTGGTCAGAGCAAAGTCAGACTCAATTTTTACTTTTCAGGGAGCATTCTGGACACAAATGCAAAGTCTCTGTCAAATATCACTTTTCCAGTGAGAGCACAAGCCTGTATAGAGGGAATTATGATGAGTAGCCAGAAACTGAAAAGTATTAATTTGAAAGTAAAAAAACCCATACTTTTCTGTATTACAAATGCAGATGAGCTTTTCAAATCAGCACAGAAGCTTTAAATTCCAAAGCTGAAATTTCAAAAGAGTTTGTTGGGAAATGAGCACTAAACCTCAGAACCTCAATTAGTGTTTAGTCACGCAACTCCCTATGAAGCCAACAGAAATCCCACCCTGAAAGCTGTTTTTATTTCTCACCTCAACAGAAATAGTCTATTCACAATGACACAGATTGAATAATTAGTCAAAGCTACAGAATTTAGAGCTGTTGGCTCTCATGGATGGGTTACATCACACACTTGGTCTGTAGGCTGCCTTAGGCAACATGCAAAACTTTTTCTCCACTCTGAATAACTAAGCAGTGCAGTATCTGAAAAAAAACTGGCCTTGCCAGTGGTGTACCTCAGAACTAATTTGCTCATCAACAGAGATTTGAGGCTGTCCTCTCTGTAATTTCAGTTCACAAAATGTGATGTGAAATCATGGCTGACTATACTAGCACCAAGTGTCACAGGTAGAACACCGGTGACTTTTTTCAAAGAAAAAATGACACCAAGGAAAAAACTGGAACCATGGTACCAATTTGTCAGTAAGTTACAGACAAGGACAACGAAGCCCAGTGTTTGGCCATTTAAGCACTGGGATCTTGAAGACACAGACCAGGATTCTGAAGTTGCCCAACCCATCACTTGGCAGAAGTGTGAACAAAAGCAAGAATTGCAGTCATGTGCAGCTCTCTTCCTCATCTAAACAAAGCCTCATCAGATCTTTCACACACAAATATTTTTGTGTCTGGCTTATTCATTCACCGGCATGTTCAAGCATACAGGAGCCATCCTTTCTGCATTTAGCCACTTTTGCCTACCTGAGCCACTTATGTTTGTCTCCTTAGGTCTGTAGTGGCCAGAGATGGTCATGGAGCAGTTCAAGTCCTCACTCACGGTAAAAAGAACAAGAACCGAACAGCTTTTACCTCTAGTTAAATGGTCAAGTTACCAGACATAAATGCTTACAGTTAAGCAAAAACAGGCTGACAATTCTAGGGAATTTTCCAGCTTGACAGAGTACCTGAGCTACAGTGATATAAATGAAATCCATTTGAATTTGATAGATCGAGCCCATGTTTTTTCACTAGTAGAGCTAAGAACAAAGCTATTCTTTTCTACTCACAAATGCATCTGACCTCTAGAAACCATTACCCATTGTACAAAAACAGCCATCTGTGTGACTCCTCTCAGTGCTGTCAGTTTGATTTCTTAGAGAAGCATATTTTCACCTACGGAAAGAAGGAAGGATCGAAGCAGTTTTGCAGTCTCTCTCTCTAGCAGTCTCCCTCCTTAGCTGCCAGCATTCCTTGGTTATGTTCCCTGCTTTATCTCTGGGCAAAATCAAACTTGCACTAATAAGCCACAACAATCATAGCTGCCAACTCTACCAGACTGTTACAGGTCAGCTACAGAGATGGGACCTTTTTGTAGTGCTAATGAAGGGCTTTGGGAGGTTACATTCCTTGAATGCAAACTTCCATTTCTTTCCCAACGTTGCTGAACAAGAAACGAAACAAGAAGCAACCCCCCGTAATGGGCCTAGACTCAGACTTTACTCTCCCCCTTATTACCCATGTTCAGTATTGAGTAACGGCATTGATACAAATGCAGTTACTTCAGAGTTACACAGAGTAAATATTGGACTCCAGCCTCAGGATTTTCATTTTAAATCGCATCAAGGGAGAAAAGAGAGGGGGAGGGGGAAAAAAAGGAGAACCGTCTAGTTGTGTATTTTCACGATCATGACTCAGTTTGTTTAGTATGTTTCAACCGGGAAAACAGACGGTGCACAGCACAATTTCTTACATCAACTGGCACTGCAGTTTGTCCCCAAAACCGGGCAGAATTTGAAATCTTTCTTTATTCTACTCTGCTCCAACAAGAATGGGTTGGCTCAGTAAGGATCTCAGCAACTCTGCTCTCTGATTTGAAAACTAATTCCTGTTAAACAGCTGGTGTCAAGAAGGGTAGTTAAGCAAAGCACCTCCTCATGAGGCCATGTTGGTCACACCATACATGCATTGTATTAAAAACATTTTCCTAATGCCTCTCTCATGCCGTGCTGGCACTCTCCGAAGACAAGAGGGAACCTCCCAGAGTGACACAACTATTCTTTATCTTTTACATAGCAAAGCATAAATTTTCAGCTTGGCACTTTTGATTTCTCCTATTTGCAGGCTACAGAATATGCATGAAGCACCCTGTGTCTTCCTTTGTATCTCCTGAAAACCTGGTAGCCACAAGTGTAGGATGTCTGCCCGTAGTTCTTGCAGTTCTCCTGTGATTGTGACAGCACAGCAAGAACCAGGGATGCTGCTGAACAGACCCAATGTAACTGCAGTGAAGCAGGGAGCTACTGCAGCTCTTGTATTCCTGCAGGTGACTGTCTACTTCTTGCATACTGCTGTACAAAATTAATATTGCTGAGGGTGATCGGAGAGCAATTTACCTAGTGACCATACCCAGCTGTAAAAAACACTCAGCAGGAGTTAATTACTTAACTAACTCAGCACCGGGTACATGTGGGCAAGGGGCAAAGTAAGACAGAACGGCTTGAACTAAAGCTTAAAATGAAAAATTTAAAACCAACTGACTTGTGTGGTACAATAACAAGCAACTAAAAATACCTTTAAGGCAGAAAAGTCCCTAGGTTTTAGTTTGGGGTTTTGGTTTTTTTTCAGTAGGAAGAAATACACTACAAACCCTTCCCACAATGTATGCACAGGGAAACAAAGGCTACATCAAAGTTATTATTTTCCATTTAATGTTTTCTTAATTGCTTTCTTTCTAGCAATTTACCCAGACCTCAGCTGTTGGAAAGCCTGGGCAAAGACCTCGACAAGCTGTCTGGAAACAACTCTGAAGAGATGTAGAGTGGTTCTATGACAGTCACAGAACATTGCCATCAGAGCTGGATTTTCATTTTCAAGGTTGTTTTACACGTTAGATGATGCATCATGCACTGAATCAAACTCTCGGAAATATCTCTGGAATGTTAAAGACCTAACAACAGTTCCTCCTTAAGAAGCACATCATCTGATGCTAAAACACCTCAGAGGTTATGCAGTAAACTATTACCGTATGGGATATGCGGCAGAAAATACTTATTTTCATTTTATTTTAGGAGAGAACACAGCCATAAATATGAAGTACAAAATTTCAACTGCTTCTTTCTTATGCTACTGGCAAAAAACCCAAAGTAAAGAAAAAAACCAAAACAAAATTCAGGTCCTGTTGTATTTGAACTATACTAAGAGTAAACACATACATTTTTCTGCCAGGTTAAAAAAAATAACATCCCCTGGTCATACAAACTTAGCACTACAAAACAATGAGAAGCGCTTCTGTAACTGTGTTATGAAGACAACACAAGCCAGAGGCTCCTTCAGTGATTAACTGAACTCCAACAGAGATGTAATCTAGCAAATACTTTTACTGTGGAGTAATTTACCTGAGTAGCTTCCTGTGTGAGCTTTGCATGTTTCTACTCACACTTATCTCTCTATTCCACAGTGGTATATAATAGAACTAAAACAAACAAACAAAAAATCATTTGAAGGACTGTTTCCTATGGTCACTCAATTTATCCTCAAATCAGTGTGAACCAAGTAACAGCAAAGGTAAAGTTGGGTCTCCAATGTTCCTCAAGGAAGAACATTATTTAAAAACAATCATGATTGACCTCGAAGTCCTTTGGGACAAGTAGAAAGAGTGAAGCTGCCCAATGCTCAATTTTAATGTGCACCTTGATAACTAACATGTTAAATCCTCTTTGCTATCATCAGCTTTCCCTTCTTTATTGGGATACAACCAGTGACAGCGGTGTCCCACCGACAGAGGTCCTCACATGCCAGCCAGCAGTAGCGGAGGTGGACCCTTTGCCTGGATTCTGCCATTTCTCTAACCAAACCCCAATGTGATCCTTACCAAGTCCTCTTGGGATGTGAAAACAGCAAGCTTCAAATATATTCTTTCTGCAAAGGAACAAGACCACAAGGAAATACCTTTTTGCTGTTCTTGTGGTTTTTAAGCATGTGGTACAGAATCTCTTTCAAAATTATTTGAAAACAAATCAGAGAAGTTCACAAATAGAACAAAACTTTGAACTTCCAAAGCTCTCTCTTTCCTGCTGCGAGGATATCACAAGGCAGATCTCTCCTGGAGCTTACAGGACCAGCTCCCATCCCAGCTCGGTCACCTGCTGATAAGACTACAAAGAACTCTGATCCTTCTTTTTTCTAACTACAATAACCTGAAGCACTAAAATCCCAAGCATAGTGAAACCCATAGAGGTATTCAAGGAAGCAATAACTGCAGGAGTTATTGAACTTGCACAGAGATATTGTCTCTTCACCTCTTCTTCCCTTCCCTGCTATTCTATACATATTCCAGGTAGTAAATGCTTCCTGGAATACAGAAAGGGTTAAACAAAAAAAAGGGGAGGGAAAAGGAGCTGAAAAACCACCATTTCAAAAATCATGACATGGAATTAAAATGAGAAAACCTGTCAGGGCCAAATATCAGTATTGTTAGTGCAGTTACACTTACTAACATCAGAACTGTTGTTAGTAGCACTTGGATTCTTGGCACAGTTTACATTCATACAGCTTCTCTTTCAGTTGGAAAAAAATGGTTCAGATGGCAATGCTTAAAAAGTTTTTGGATTACTATCTCCTTATGTTTTCCCCATACTTCCACCTCCAAGGTGTGTGTGAGGGATTTCAGTTAGCTTTATTGCAGCCTTGAATAAAATCTGAATTACGGTCCGGTAGCCACAGTTAGCAGGCAGCCGCTGCTCACTGCTGCCACCGCATGGGAGCGGGCACGGCCCAAACACTCAGCAAAACGCAAGGGAATTTCCTTACTTTTCCAATTTCACAGGTGTTCATCGGCTTGTAAAGCTGGGTTTCTCTGCCCACATGTAAGCTTCAATTCCAAAAAATTTATTAAAAATAAAGCCATATAAAGATAATATGAAGGGTCAATGAATTTTCCACTTCTTTCTTCCCACAAAGCTTTATGTTTGGCAAGCATAAAGAGAAATTGTTCAAAACAACTAAATACCCACACAATATCCTGTAGTAGCCCCCGAGAGCAAAGCCTGCCGTCGGTTTTCACATCTCTGATAACATTAAGGGAATTGTCCCTTTGGGGAGAAGGCTCAGCACATGGCAAGGAACTGTAACATGGAAAATGGAAATTCAGTGAGGGAATCCATTAAATATTAAAATAAGGAAAAGTGACAGCTCCTGGTACAACAGCATGCCAGGATTTAAATATTGCTTATTTAAATAAATCCGTTTCTTTGAGAAATCAAAACAAAGCCAGAAACGTTTTCAGCACAAAGCAAAGCTTCTCCACAAATTCCTTTTCAGTTTTCACTCATTCTAAACCTGAACTTTGTGAGGTCCAGTCTAGACCTCCATAGAAAAGCAAAAAGACTTGAAAGAGAAACTGGACTTGAAAGAGAAACCGGAACTTGAAAGAGAAACTGGAAAACACAAGGATATAATGCAAATATCACATGATAAAATGGATAAATACAATGAAAAATTTTTACTTTAAACTACCCCCAGTAAAAATTTTAGGAGGCAACAAAATGTTCTCCCTTCTGAAATCCCCAGTGAAGTCACAAGCTCCAAATGTAAAAAGATTTACTGAGAAGTTCACACAGGTGGGGAAACACACAGGGCAGAGAAGAAGAAAAGGAGAAGGACCCAAAGATAAAGTAAGCCGCAAAGGAAGTAACTGAATAACAATCTTTGGTGGTTTTCCTTCAGAGAAGCAGACTGCAAGGTCACAGTAGTGGGAATCTGATTAACAGCCTGAAATGCATTGGCAAGATCACCGATGTATTTGAGCAGAGACAAGGACAAGGTCTGAGAAAGACTTGAATTAAGTAAAACAAGATCTTAAAAATGACCTGGCCACAAGCAGACAGCCCTAGAAGACCAGCAGAATACAAGTGTGCTCCTTCACACCAGGGAGTCCATTTGCTGCTACACTCTAGGTCAGCTGCAGCTACGGACAGACAGAAATTATTGCCTTGTTAAAAATTAATATTTAAGTATTAGTTCTAAGTGCGCAGAATGGGCACTGTTGCTCAGCAGATACCACAGCTGCTATAAACTCTACAGTGCAATAAAGGGAGCCATATCTGAGGCTCCCTGACATTTTCCGTAGGCAGGACTGTGAGTAATGCCCAGCTCCTGCACATTATTGACTCCAGCCAACTGCGCAGTCTCGCATTTCGGGGCTGCCAGTGCAGTTTGCTGAGGCGCACAATCCCATCGCACCACTGATCTCATCTCCAAGTACCATCAAGAACTGCTTTCTTCCAGAACAGAAAACCCAGAAGCAGCAATTCCAGCATTACTGTAAAACACGACTGCAAAGTACAGATCCCACCACCATAGAAGAATTAATCATTTGCTCTTCAATTTGTGACTGTCATGTAAAGCTAGCTGGTAAATAGGTAATTATTTTTATATTACTGCCTTGAGGACACTGATTATTGCCACTTATTAAGTTGTTTTGCTACACCTTTTGCTCTTCCTCGAAGGTGATGAACAGCTCTAGAGTTTACTGTAAGCCAGGCTCCCCAGGCTGCAGCATCTCAGCAGCTGCTGCTGCCAGATCCACATCCTGGCACTATTAGAACATGACCATGGCACGATTATTGGGTTCCTGCAGGATAACCTCCCTCTGATTTAGTGAGTCAGACTGGCAGCTCATATGTTCAGCTTGCTATATTAGCTGAGGTGCAATTATGCAACAGATAAAGTCCCTTTTAATGCAAATGTCATCTCTTTATGATGCTATATGTGTGTTCATTAGAACTCTTGGTGTCTGTAATGTTTTATGAGTGTTATGTCTCCATGTTCTCAAGGAGAAGTGATAAAGTCATAAAAATTCTGGTATTTGCTTCCTTCTTCTCACCTTTCATCTTCTATTTACATGAGGTTGCACTAATGCTGTCAATTATCCAAGCATCATTTGGTTTTGGGAAGATGTACTTTTCCTACCTGCTGCTTAGATAAGAGAAATGCTCTGAACTGTATAATTTCAATTCTTTACAACATGCGTGCAAAGAGAGAGAGGTTATTGCTGAATTTTAGGACAGTCCTGATTTTATTTATGACTTCAGTATTGCTTTTCATTTTCATTTTTAGTGATAATGACTTGCTGTCTTTGATATGATTTTTCAAGGTTCTTTGTGAACTCTACCTTGCTATGGTCTCTTGGATAGATTTAAAAAACCAAAAACTTCTCAATGCTTTACAAATAAAGCTACCAATTAAAGTCTCATACAAGCTCAGATGAAAGGAACTTATTTCAACTAATTCACAGGGAATATAAACACTGGACAAAACATAATGAAGCTGTGCTTTTTCAGTTGTAGAAATTTCCTTCCTGGTGACGTCCTGCTGTGATACACAGTCACCTAGGCCAGTGAAGAGCTTTGACTATAGACCAGCACTGATTCAACCACTGCTACCACACCAAGAGACATCAGTGCACACTAAAGTGCGTGAATTATTTCATAGAAAAGACCCTACCAATGCATTTGATGCAATTTTCAGATTTCCAGGAAAACTGCTTTCCTTAAAAGCAATTCGAGTTACTGTCAATATATATAAGTATATGCATACTTTGGGCACAGGCTGTCAACCTATTCTTTACTTGGATACAAATACCTTTTCATGTTGCAGCTAAAATTATTAAAATTCCACAGGGATTAAATTCAATACTCAATAAAATGAGAAAAAAAATTATCTGTAAAAAGTGCCTTAACTGGCTCTTGTCAAAGGTGCTGTAAAAAGTTTGTGATATATTGTCAATGGGACTTAAATGTTCTGCAGGGGCACATTATATTGATGTCTCATCTCGACTCTCCAGAGAAACGGCATATTTTTAGTTGTTATTGTTGCTGCTGGTTGGTTTTTTAAATGTCAATAGAGCTAGTGCTTTAAGACAACAAAGCCAGAACCAGTAGTAATCCTCCTTAGTATGAAATGGTATCATCCTGGATTAAATGAAAGTAACAATAGTTTCAAAAGCTTCTTTCTACAAAGACGATTACCAAAATGGCTGAAATCTGGTACTAATGTATGAAATAGCTATCTCAAACAATAAAAGCCTAACTTGTTTCCAACAGAGTCCAAGTTAGGCAGGACTCCAAAGACTACTAAAAGCAGCCAGGGAAAGAATATCAGGGAAGGATTCTGATTCCTTGGAGCACCGTGCCAACTGAACTCATTTTGGGACTGCTGTCCCCAGGGGGAATATCTCAGGGGCCTGAATTCAGGATCTGGGCTTAATGCACAAGAGGAAGAACGAAGATGCTGGGACTGATCCCGAGTACCCCACTGGAATGCTGGGATCAGGGCTGGGAGCAGTTTGCCTTCCCATCACTGGCCCACGATCCCTCTGTGCTCCATACAGAGCTATCCCTGCCCTGCAGTACTCAGTCATGCCTCCAGCAAACCCCGCTCGGCTCCCGCCAGAGGAGCACCTGACTTTGTGCTCGGAGATGCCTGAGGGCTGAATTGCTCACACTTTCCAAGTCGGTAGCAACCCCGGACATTCACCCACTTGGAATGTGTCCCTGAGTGACAGACAAGCACCACACAGACAAAATCTGAAAGAAACTCATGTCTAAAAGTAGTAATATACAGCTACTAGGATTTTAAGAAGCCACCAAAAAAGTCAGTCAGATAATTCCAGATATTTCCATTTGGAAATAATGACGCAGCTTTTGTTAAGCACTTTACAAAATCTCAGCATTATTAAGCACCTACCTCACCACCTTGAAAAATCTTACTCAAAGGTATTAAATCCCGTTATGAAATAGGAATAACCACTGGTTCTACATTCCAACCCAGATGGAAGCAATTATTGTAGGACTTCAGCAGTTTACATTGCCTCTGAAATAATAAAATACGCACCTATCTTTTATTAAACTTGCTATGGTGAGGAGGTTGCATGGAATTACTCCAAAAATTAACAGCAAAACCCCTCCAAGTTAGAGCTTGATAGTTTGTCTTGTCTCTATATCTGTCATCCACATTGGAAAACCCTTTGGAAAATGAACTAACCACCTTTCCAGAGCAGTAAGCACGAGGTACACATATAAAGAATAAAATTAATAATGTATTTATGTGCCAATTCACCTAGAAACATCAAGGATCTTTGTGTTGTGTTTCTTCCACCCTCCCTGACCATCAGGTTTTTTGACACAGAATCTGACCCTCAGAAAATAGCACAAAATCCGCAAATTATTGTAATAAGCCAGGCCAAACTGCAGAGGGAACAATTTGGACTTCTCAATTTGTGTTCCTTTTTCATATAGCCATCATTAGGTTCATCACTTTCAGGTTTTCCACATAAGCAGGCAACAAAAAAGAAGCTGAGGAAAACCAACGTGTTTTGTCAGGGAGATTTCAGGGCAACCTCCCTACAATGTCATGCTTTTTCTAACACCCGTTCCTGTGTTTCTTTCTCCTCTTGGAATGTGAGAAGTTTTCTGAAAGGAACCGAGTGCCAGTAGCTGCTGCTGCCAAGGAAGAGAACAGCAACAAGGGAGAGCTGAGAGCAACATGGCATATATTGTTCCAGGTCACGGACAGGAATATAGACTAATAATCTGTGGGGAACCAAAAGGATACCAGAGCCAGCTATGGGTGCCCTTGGTTTGCAGCATGGGGTGATCCTGAACAGAAAACTGAAATGCAGAAACATCTTTATGACTACAAGTATTTCCTGCAATGGTACTAAGCTTTTTATATCTTCAATATTCTTGACTTCACAGAGCCACAAAAAAAGAGATACAAAACTCTACTCAAACCTATCAGAATATATACCATCCATATTATATTCTAACTATAGTGGCTCAGGCTGAATATGTGTAGTAATTCATTTTGCTTATTAAGCATCGCTACATCCTCAAGCCAAGCTGAGGATAGCTGCCTATTCCCCACAGCATCTCTGTGTTTGCCCTCTCCCCAGTGATGGCCTTCTGGGCACTGAGGTTTCTGGTTTAAATAAGACCAAACAGATTCTCTATCTGTACCAGGGCCTGCGTGTGAAAGGTTGTTTCGGGGGGGCTGTGGAGGTGGAGCTTTTTCGGTCTCTTTTTTTTTCCTGAGGTAAATTTTTAATTAAATGTCAAATCCAGCTTGGCACTAGAAACACACTGTATGACTTATTTGAGGAAAAGCTGTCAGCTTGTCTCTTCCCCTGTCAAACTCCCATCTGCTCTACAGAGACTAGTTTGGGCCATGGATCACCATTTGGCAGGGTTTCATTCCGTGCATGGCTCAATAATACACAATGCAGGGCACAAAAAAGACCACCTATGTTTTAGAGTTACAGTTCCCAAAGTACTTGAGGGCATTTGGGGAATTTTCTATGCCATTAAATTACAATAAATGTAATATATTGCTTAGCTTTAGAGCAAAGGCACAAAGAGAAAATCCGTTCATATCTGCCATTCTTCAACCAATTTTCACTATTAGTTGAGCTGTATTTAAACCAAATCCTGCTCTTCCTAGAAGTGACATTTCTACACTCTGGTGGCCTAGTAAACAGAAGAAGGTTTTAAAAGCTAGTGTTCCTGGTTTTCTTAAAAACTACTGACTTCACTGCACAGCCTCAAGGAAATCACTTAACTTCATTAAATCTCAGTTTTCATTCTGCTAAATGGTTATTGTTTTGCACCAACACCTTAACTGCCTCAGGATCCAGCTACTTAAACTCATTCCTAGCTGCAGACATTCACTGAATTTGATTCGTTTTGCTACTAGGTTTTGGTAAGACCTTAATTATCTGCTTGAACTTTTCCCTTTGTCTAATTTATCTACTGCTCCGATCAGAGTTCTACACCCTCTCCCACAGTGCTTACAGAAATTCTGGGAACTAACTGGGACACCAGAAGAAAAGTTGGTCCCACCTCCATGTTGCAATAACAGGAGCTATCCTGAATGGATTATTGAAACAGCTGCATGTTGTATCAATATCAGTACAGCTTGTCTCCACTTGGCTATAGATCTTTCTGCCAGAACATATTAAGGTTTAACACCTCTCTTTGATCCACTGGCTGTTTCTCCCCCATGAAAGACCAGAAGCCAGGATCAAGTGAAGACCCTTTAATAATCTCACATCACAGCTTGTGGCTCAGGGAAGGCATCTTTGAAGTGTTTAACATGAATAAGAGAAACACAACAGGGACAGCTTATGTGAGAGGAGAATGGAGTCTAATTCACTGCGAGCTTCTTCACGTGTCCTGAGCTAATTAAGACCACTTTAAGCACAGTAAATTTGCCATAAAGAGAAGAGTTGTGCATTATGCACAGGAGTATGTCATAGCACATTCTGTATGCAACAGAGAGCAGAGAGAACAGAAGCTTGCTTTAAGATCCAGCTGTAACTAGGCCACACAAATTTATCCTTAAGCTCCAGCTTTGAACAGAGGTGTTCACCAAAGATCAGGATAAATACCAGTGTAACTGATACAAAAGTGGAGTTTGTAGCAATTGCAAGTTGTTACTGGAATTTTCCCCATTAAGATGTGGGTATGCTACCTTCAAAGGAACATTCACAAATATTCAAAATAGCAGTCTAATTCTGTTAGTTTTATTGGGAAGTGGAAATAACTCAGCAGTATTAATACTCCAGTAATGCATTATTTAAAAGAATAAATTAAAGTAGTATATGAATTACAGTTCACAATTCAAAATAATATTCAAGAAACAAATTTCAGACAAACTACAGGACAGGAAAACTGTTAAGCAAACATGAAAAGAACTTCTAAAGTGGGCTAAGTATATGTAGATACATACATTTACTCAATATTATAAAGTCAAGAAAAAGCAAGCATCTCTGCCTCAGAAAATGGACTGAAATTGCCCATTCCAGAACCTACTCGGAATGAGGGCTCATTTAGATCCAGAGTTAAATTCCATGCATGGCATGGTAACACCCACTTTAACGTAGGAACTACAGAACGCAGATGTAATTTACACGATGCCATGACTAGCCAGCCCTGCGCAAGGAAGTTCACTGCGCTCAGGATGAACGCAAAGGTGAGGGCATTTTCATCTCTTACAATTAGTTAATTAGTCTTCAAAGTTCAATTAAAACCTCATTGAAACATGACTTCTCTGGCACTGAGTAGACATAACACCACACTATACAACATGTCTTACAACAGCACTGTTCTACATTGGGTCCAATACTCCAACTATTGTTTTCAAATATTTACCCCCATTTTGTGTGTTCTGCAGACCACAAGCCACGTGTTGAAAAAACAGAGGATCTCACATGCTTTTCACTTACATTCACAGTAACTTGGTTTTTTTCTAAGTTCAGATTGACAATGGAGAAGTAAACATAAAAGACAGCTGGTTATTCTTTGCATTAGATGTGTACTTTTCTAATCTTCTACCTCTTTGTCCCTCTAACAAACACCAAGTTTTCTACCCTGATGAAGTCGGCAAAAATTAAGATGTAGATACTGCCAAATTGTATCTCCCTGTAATTAATCTGCCCTCTCAAATGTCTTTAACAAGTGCAGACAACACACGTACATGAAAAATGAGTGACAATTATTTCAGAAAATGTCCCCATGACAAATAACAGATTAATGTTTTAACATGAAAAACCCCAGCTAGCTCACCACACCAATCACTCCTGTGCATTTACTGAGAAAGAATCAGACTTGTGAAGGAATGCAGACCTCTATATCCAGACTTGGTATTTCTCAAAAAATCCAGTGACCTCTGAAGTAATGGAAAGCTTCCATGCTGTTTGGCATTAAAATCATACCTGCAGGACATTAACATATGCTGACAGCCTGTACTCCGAGATGCTGAGAAGGAGAGTTGTAGCTTTTAAAAGCTTCAAAAAACCCCAACGTCACGTTGGGCATCCCATTGATCGTGCTAGACATATTTTAAAAAACAGGGCATCACAGCAAAAGCTGAAGAAATCATCTGCCGTAAGGACTGCGCCTCATGTTACAGTCCACATTCAGGTCAAATATATTCTATTGTTAGGGCACATATCATCTTGAGCATTCCCAGCAGTCACTCTTGCATTGCATAAATAAAATTGCCCAGGCTACACTTAAAACACTGGTAAGGAGATGCTCCTTGCAGTTACGGAAGCGGTGCAGTGTGGGGAGAAAACGGTATTTTCTCTAAACAATACACTGCCTCCGAGCTGTGGGTTTAGCCCAGAAGTGAGAACCTGATGTTCTCAGGCAGCTCCTTTGCACCCCTCGTGTCCTCTCAGCAGACATGAAACCCTGCAGTGGGCTGAAGTACTGGAACACACTAGACAAAGCACCAGCTCATTCAAAACACACACATAAGACCAATTCACCTTGCGTGGTACTGCTTCAGATGGAATTCAAGAACTTACCTGCCACACATCTTTGAACCTTCTTCTGTCCTTACACAGAAGTTACGAATTAAAGATTCCTCTCCCAGATTTCAAAGCAAATAATTGTATTTAATTTCTGTATGGATTTATTATCATTATAGAAAAAATTAGGAAAAGTAGCCTGGCCATGTACATCTGTGCATCCAATCTACAACTTGGAGTGCTTTTAGCTCTCATTTCAAATTTCGTTACAAAGTACTTATTTCAATAACATATTGACTCTTCCCCTCTCATTTCAAATTTTTTGTGTAAAAGGTATTTCTCCAAAAAATAGTCTGAACTAGTCCTAGTATATTTCTCCCTCCACTCCACTCTCATTTCATTCCTTTTTTGTACAGGGAATTTCTTCCCCCTAGCTCAAAAAGAAGAGGATAATGGGAAAGTTTTACAAGAAAATGTAATGACTTTTTTCATTTTGAGGTTAGGATTTTTTTGGTTGGTTGGGTTTTGCTAGAGACTTAACAAAAATTGTTAGACTTCTTCAGGTTTAATCTCAGACCCTGGTAATATTAAGTCACAGCAGTTTTTTAAAAATACTGTGGAGATGAGTTTTGGCAGTTGCACCCAGAACAGATTCAGCACACCATGATGAAAATGGTTGGCTGGCTATTTGTAGGTGCTTGTTTTGAGTTCAATAAAAGTAACTGTACCGAGATAAGAAAATGTGAAACTCCTTGAAGGACTAGGTATAACGCTTCTATTTCCAGGATTTCAAAAGGAACCTTAAATAAATGCTATGCAAGTTTTGTAGCTATTAAGCTGTGATTACCCACCCACCCTTGTTCAGTCACTGCAGGACACTACCTGGTTAATTTCTGTTGTCTAAGTGACCTGCAGGTCCCCCGGGACTTATGGCTGTTAACGAGATGGCTCTGGGATGTCACTTTTTAAATAAACGTTTTCAAGCAATTCTCATGGTAAAGAGAAAACGAGGATCAAGACTAAAACAACAAGAGTTTGCTTACGGCCTGCGAGCAGTGGAAGACAGAATGCTTTCAGCCTTGTCACCACACATCTTGTGCTTTCAAATGCTGCCCTGATCCGTTCTGAAGTGCAATGCCCAGAACGGAGAAGAAAACCATGTGTTTTCAGAGACAGAATGGAGAGGTTTTCAGTGTCTGAGAGAACATTTCAACAGTTGCACAGAAGAGGAGAAAAGGAAAGCAAATGCCCCTGGAAGACTTCATGCCTCTCTTCCCCACCAAAGCCAACAGCACTTGAAAGAGCACTCCCATTTCAGTGGAGCCTTACAACATGTGTTCTGGCTTTTTTTTATGGAAGCACTGCTGTTTTCAATAGACTTTTTCATGGTAGTGAAGGGCTTTTCCTAAAGGGTTTATTCTTTCAAGGGGGACAATTATTTTCTGTGATCCTCTGAATTTCTGGATCAGCACTCATTTCAAGGAGGAGAGTGATAGACCATTTCTAGGATTATTCCAGAGGTGTTTTGCTTTGATGGTGGCAACTCTACCCTCTAACAGAAATAGTTCCTTATTCTGCAAGTGAGGTTTGTCTGCTGTGGGTAACTGAGTGGATGTGAATTTGGACATGAGAGGAGGGACTAATTTAAATTTCAAATTTCAGACAAAGCTTTGAGTTCCTGATTTGTATTTGCAAGGCAGCACTCAGGAGAAATTTTTCTTATTCTCCAAGATGTCAGGTTCTTTTCAGCATTTCTTCAAAAGTGCTCGTGGATCCAAATCTTAGAGTGCTAATAATGCCATTAACTTTTTTATTTTTACTTTTTCAAAACATAACTAACAGTGGAATTTTATGAGACATGCTTTACTGGAGTATTCACACAAGGTACTTAGGTCTCTTGAAACTTAGGAACAGATTGTCAGGTGAGGACAATGCACCAGTATTGTCTCCAGCTGGATTTATTAGCAAGCTCATTATCTTAAGACTTGGAATAAAGTACTAAATAGTCATCTCTGATTCCTGGCCATGAGATGCTAATGTATGAAGGTGAAATGTGCACTCTCCTTTCATGCTAATCTCAGGCCTTCCCTGTGGCTTTAACACACGATCAGATTTAATAACGAAAGACTTGCCTGTGAGCCCCGTTTTAATCAACTAAATCAGAGAATATCTTGACTTTGATGATCCTTGCGGGTCTCGTCAGTCCAACTCCATGAAACAAGAGATTAATTTTTTAAACATCACAAAACATGATGTACAAGGATGATGAAGCCAACCTGCATAAGTACTGCTCCTAGACATCATTAGCATTTGCCTTGAAGCAAACACCAGAAAAAGGAGCAAAAGGGTAGAAAAACCCTAAGACTGTGTGCAAGACTAAAAAGCAGAACTAGAACCACCTCTGTCACTGGACCCAGTATGAGAAATAACAGTTTTGTTTATAAGATAGCCAAGAACATTTCAAGTTTAAATTTTTGCATGTAAAATACCAAGTGTTTTCATTTAAACTGACTGTCAATAAGAGGCATTCCTAGGACATTACGCCATTTGATCCTCCATATTTTTGGGATGGGAGACTGCTTACTGCATGCCCACCCAATACAGATCTGTATCTGGCATGGCAGACTGTCATAAACATTCTCTGAACATCAGGGCTGATCTAATAGTCCGTGTCTGGCCACACAGAAATAAAATATTGCTCCACAGCCATTAGTATAGGGACATATTTGGCAAATGATGGCTCAGCAGAGGGAGGACACGAGTCTGAAAACTCATAGATAGATGAAGATAAAGAATTTAGTGTTCTATACGCAGTAATAGCAAAAATAAGAAAAGGAACATATAGTGTCATATCAAAGAAAAATATTTTGACAGATTCTGGAGAAATTTTCCAGGGAGATTTCCAACTGAAATGTCACTGCTTTTAGAGTGAATGTAGGAAAGCATTAGGAGACAGTCTGAGAAAGTAAAACTCTCTGACTTTACGAGAAGTGCCAACCACTCCCAACTTCTTGAGTTGAGGGTAAAGCACACACACCAAAACAAACCCACAAAAGCACTTCTGCACCATACAGTCCTAATCCTTCCTTGTGCTTACAGCAAAGGAGAGGCAAACTGGCATTCTCACATAGCTGAAAACAGCTCCTTGAGTGCTTGCTTAACATATTCCAGTGCCTCACTGCCAATTCCTGTAAGGACAGAAAACTGATGTAACAGAAAATAGTCCAAAAATACCATAACTTGACCATCTTTCATTTGACTTTCTAACAGAAATGCTCCCTTGTGTAAGCACAATGCACTCCTGAGACTTTTATTCCCATTAGCTATTTTATCAGATTTATTTTATTCTATAGAAGATAAATAGCAAATGTCTTGCGATAAAAAATTCCTTCCTGGTAAAACTTCCACTGGTAGCACTATCTCAGGATATTTCTGAGCAGTTTTGCTGACCTGACCTTAAGGAAGGATCCTTTTTCCTTAGCAGAAGTCCAAAACAATCACCTGAAATAACAACCTGCTCTTCCTCACTAACTATTACTTTATTCAATTTCAACTTGGAGTGCAGCACCTTGTAATGGTAGATACAAACAGAAATAAGCAACACAGGTCATTGCCAAATTTTTGCTGCGCATTTACACTGAAGTAGGAATACGTTTACAAAACTACATATAGAGCTAAGAAAATACATGCAATCAGGTTTTGGTTTATATGAGATTATTGCCATGTTTTCAAAGATAAATGTCTCCCATAATTACATGGCCTACAATTTATATGGGACTATTTCCCATAAAGCTCTAAAGAGCACTGATAAATTGATACACAGGAAAGTCTGAGTATTTACCATCATTTTATATAATTACAGTCCACCATCCCAGTATTTTGATTCTCTACAAAACAAATAACTACAACAGAAGAGAGTTTCAGCGAGACAAAGCTGCTCTGCCTGTCATTTGTGTGTCTGTATCGCAGAGCCTTGAGAAACAAGGATGTCTGATGAGCCACTGGATGTCAACATCTGGGCTGCTGCCACCCCGTCTACAGCTGGCTACATCTGCATTACCAGTAACATCCCTGAGATTTCCTCTCCAGGATTTCCCAGAAGCATCACATCTATCACACAGCATTTTCCTGTCTTAGATCCACTCTGTAGAGAGCACAATTAAGACACAGAGAAGAGACTGAGGGTGAAAGCTTTCCATACAGATTTCCAACTATATCCAAGCCTGTTACCACCCTTGAGCAGAACTGTGACTCCAGGAGAAAGAATGTGAATAATACAAGTAACAGAAGAGCTGGCTTCAAAATCTGGGTAGAATATTTTTATGGAGAACATGTGTATCAATAAATCTGTATTCAGGCCTGTGACAAGGATCTGTCCCTCATGATCCTTCTCAAGAGATTTTAAGTTATGTTTTAAAGGCTTGTAAACAACTTCATGAATAAATCTGCTCAATCCAGTACATTTATACTTCCAGGATTATACCAGAACCAATGTCCATAAACAGTTAAGGCTCAAATTTTCAATCTCTATGTGCCGTGTTTACGGGCATTTTCTCATTAAAAAATTTAACATATTGACTTTCATTATCTCATCTGCAGTAAAAAAAATTTACCTAAAACCAGAGTTACCTTGTGGTTAAATGTTCAGGCTTTTCTTCCAGATACTGTGAAGAAGTTGCTTTAAAATTCCAAGTATTTGTACAGATATGTTGGGAAAGCCTGCCTATTCATCTGGGTTTGGTTTGGTTTTTTTTTTTACATAGAGCAACATGGTTGCCATTACTGTAAAAATTTGAAATTATGGAACATAGAACATGTAAGGAGGTTTTCCAAAGCAGCTAGAAGAATGAGTCAATAAAATTCCCTAATGTCAAAAGGAGTAAGACATATGAGTGTCATGAAAACATCTGAAATTACATAACAAAAGGAAATATGTTATTTTAGGAAGAAAAACACCCTACTCACAAATTTTTATATATACTGCTGTCTTCAACCAAGTTTTACAGTTACACCAATACATCAAGACTAATAAAATACACACCCAAATATAATGTATCCAATGTACAGCTGATCTAAGTAAATCCTATAGTACAATAAAAGCATTAGTCTTGAAAATTTGTTGTTCTTTCCCTGCTGTAACTTCCGCAAGTTTCAGGCCACACATATAATACACGTGTAAACTGTAAATTCAAACTCACAACTAACTTACAATCTTGGTTTAATCTCTGTTCTTTTAAAAGATTAATGAGTCTAAAAAAGCTTATAAGAATAGGAAAATGCAAATCCTCCATTATAATAGAAGCAAAATCCAGGCCTGAAAACTTCTGTTGGGCTTGGGTAATTTATTTTGGATAAGCCAGAGACATCTTTCCAATGTATCCCTTGATACAGCTAAATATTATTGCACAAGCTACGATAATATATGCATTACTGTCCCCTCACTTGGCTCCCAAGGCTCATATTGCTATTCAACTCTGCCACTTGGCATGCTAATAAGAGTCCAGAAAATTGTAATTACCCTTAGGGACTACATTCAAAAGCTGCCCTTTTCATTAAAGAGGCTCGTTCACAGCCCAGGTTAGCTCACAGTTGAAAGGAAACCTTATGCCATTTGCCAGACTCCTGAAACTTCCAAAATAGCATTATTTGATTAACAACCTTTACTTTTTTTTGCTGTTGATTCTTGAATCCAGAGTAAATAAAATCACAAAGCATCAACAGCATCATTCTAAAAATAATGGAATTAAAGCAACAATCGCTATTCATTCAGAGAAGGACTAGAATGCTAAATACACTTGAAATATTCAAACAAATACGAACACTGGAAAGCTGCCAACTTGGATACTATAAATACGGCCCAGGTAAGGCTAACCTTTGATCTGCTCCCCCTGATCCAGCCGTATCCCCACCAAAACCCGCAATAACAGCAAAACATTTATTTGTAACACAGAAACCCTGGAGATGATTGCCAAAAGCACTCTCAGGAAGCAACTTACTCAACCCTCACCTACTTGTCAGCATCCATGGGATTTAAGAAGTCAGGTTATACAATCTCATAGCTATAAATCACTTGCATTTGTGAGACAAGTTCCATGTGGGCATTTTTTCCCAGGACAAACATAACCTATAAAAGTTGCAGTCAAATTAATTCTTGATTATAAGATTACAGTTACTTCTCCCATGCAATTCCCAGCCTTTTGATTCTGACACTGGGAAATTTCTAATTCTGTACAGTCAGTACAGAAATGGTCACATCATAAAAAACCGTTCCAAATTTTTTCAAAAAAATTACTATTTGCGCTTTAACTTAAAAAGCTTTAGAGACTCTCTATTATTCCCCAAAATAGCTCTTGTTTATCAAAATAATCAAATTAAATGTAATTTGAAATCAAAGTAGACAGAGATCAGTGTTTTTATTTAAAAAACTATTATAAAGCAGGTTTGCAATGCTCATTTGTAGATGATGAAGCACCATGAGCATCACACAGGTGACTAATGATTACTGAGCACATTAGTTTGGTCAAGTGGGTTATTTAGTTCTTGTCATCTATCATCCTTTATCTCCCTCAAAATAGCATGACTTAATCTTTCATCTCTCACCGCCTCCCCTTAAGTTAATCAGATATAATCAAAATGCAAACCATAAAACACAACAGACTAAAAATCAAATCAACGCTAATATCTCTC
Source organism: Edolisoma coerulescens (assembly GCA_013397115.1). Lineage (NCBI taxonomy): Eukaryota > Metazoa > Chordata > Aves > Passeriformes > Campephagidae > Edolisoma > Edolisoma coerulescens. The sequence continues at coordinate 329,047 of VWZW01006099.1, read as the reverse complement.
TCAAAGTAAAAGATGTTGTTAAGAAGACCTTGTCTCCTTCTAATCTGAGTTTCTTCTGAAGCACAGGCAAAATGTACTTAATGACAAATGTTTGAGAAACAGAGAGTAAAGGTGCTTTATGAGGAAGGCCTATCATAGGTTATCTCAGGCAAACAAGTTGCCACGGTAGGACAGTAAAATTCGTAAAATAATGTCCAGAAAGCACTTTATTCACTTAGAGGTGAAGCAGGAAATCAGTTACTGATAGCAAAATATTCTAGGTGCATAACCAGACCCTATCTTCATGAAATCTTCAGGTAAACAAACATATGCTACTGTAGATAGGCACAGGACGATGACCTGCGTTACCAAACCCAGTAACGTGATGCCTAACCTTCCACAGCACAGACCCTTGCCTTGTTCTGTAATCAATTCTCCCCTTGTTTGGCAATTTCCTCCCTGTCCTCACTTCTGCCCTTTGGTTGCTTCATCAACTTCCTATTACTCTCTTAATACTTCATTCTCTTAAACCATCAAGAACATGAACAACTAAAGAAAAAGAACCCTCTCATTTACTCATTTACAACAGCCTTTTTTTTTTTGCTGCATTCTTATGCAATTTCTTCAAGAGGCCACATATGCTCTGAGGTATTAGACCAAGGTCAGCAGGAAGCCACACTAGAACGAAGAACCTGTTCTTATCTAGGGCTGTGCAAAATCCAAAGATTCATTTTTTTACGATACTTGTATTGAATTACACCCACAGGGCAGAGAGGCAGATAGAATCTCTAGGGGAATCACTTCCATCTGAATGACCAGCTTAACTGCAACCTTCCTGCAAAACCTGCCCTAATAACTCCTTACTGTTCCTGGTTTCTGTCCCATCTAAACAATGTCCTAGTCCCCAAAATGGGTTAGGAATTTTGCTGCTGTGCTTGAACTATGCTGGGAAACCTCAGAAGCAGGATGCTAGGTTTGAATTCTATGCTAGTGTTTAACTAAAACTGTATTCCTCTGCTTTTGATAGCACTTAGCTGTAAAGCTCCTAACGAGCTCTGTCATTACTGGGTTCATTACCTCCTCAACTGCTGAAGTTTCAAAGTCAAGTCTGCAGGCAGAAGAGCCTTGCCAAACACTGCAGTTTGTGCAAGTAAAACCAGAACTACTTATGGAACAGGGGCTGAACTTGGGAGCAGGGGAACCGAGAGCCAGAGGAGCTGAGACACAGAAAGCACCATTAAGGCAGAGTTTTAATGAAGGTGAAAGAGCCTCATAAGGCTCTAACATTTTCAAATGTGTTCAGCAAGGGAGGGATGAGTTTTCCCCGTGGGACTTCAGGGTAACTGAGCTGGAAAAACAGAAATGATGTGATGCTGTGGTCATTGTGAGGAGCTCTTTTGATTCACTTGGAGGCCTGGAGACAGCCTTAATGACACACATAAGAAAAGGCAAAGCACTATAGAAAGCACCTTAGTTTCCATGAACAGAGGACTATTGCCAAGCTGCCTTTGTACAGGGGTATTAGTTCCTAGTACCTGCCAAAAGTTGAATGAACAGCCTGACCAAATTACGAAACGTTAATATGCACATAAAAGAATCAAAGATAAAGGTTACCAGTCTGGTTTTAGCTGGTTTATCTATTTGGACTTTTTGATCACACCATAAATAAATCACTTAAAATTTTGGTAAAGACTTCCATACACCAAAAAATATATAACTGTATCTGTAAGTCCTATTTTACCACAATTTCTCTTCTGAATAATTTTCTTATGAAGAAACTGAAATCACCATAATCATCTCAGCATTCACTTTACATTTATTTTAGCTTTGCATGTTTATCTCCATATAATTTTGCATGTGTCTCTGTAAAAAAAATTACCATGACAATCTGGTTTTGAATCGGGAACTGAATATAGATCATTGACTCAATTCTTCCATTTAACTAATGCTTTATTTTGATTCAAAAATGTTAAGTTTCACTCTGTTGTGCATATGCTGTCAGCACAAGCTCCTACCAAGAAAACATCTGTCAGGACCATAGGGATTTTACTATTATCCACCACTTCCTTGTTAATGTATGGTCAATACTATGACAAGAAATCTCTCAATAAATATGCAGTGGGGAGATAAATTGCCAGAAAGTTGGGAGTACCAGCTGTCAATACAATTAGAGACAAAGGAGGACTGGAGCTGGTCTCAGAGGATTATACAGCCATTTGGGAATTGATTTCCTTGGGGGTTACTGTTCAGAGCTTTTTATCATAAAATGAAACCATTTGTTGAGAAATACCATTTGTCAGCTCTTTACTACATTTACATACATTATTTCTGCCTTTCCCTGCCCAGACTACTATTCTCTATTGTAAGGTTGTCTCTGTAAAAATGTACTTACTGTACATTTTCTCTATGGACATACAGATTTTTATTTATCCAATTGTAATGGCCCAAGGTATGAACTGTTAGATCTAAACTGAAGAACAGGACAATATGCTTATCCAAGAAATCCCCCACTTCTCTGTTCTCATAGTCATATGTTTGTAAGGGGAAAGAAGACGGCAAAGAGAACACGGAATGGAAATTCATCTCTGGGAAATGATGGAGATTACAGAAGATGGGCAGTGAGAAGCAGATAAAATGAACACTTCCTCTCTCTCTCTCTCTCCCCCTGCTTATTATCCAGTAGGGATAATTCTGCTATGCAAAACATAGCAGTAGAGTTTTCCAGCTTTCCCCACAGAAAAATCACTGCACGCCTTGCTCTTTGCTGAAGACTGAAAAGGTAGAAATGAACTTTCAGTCCCCTCCATAGTAGCTTGCTTTCAAGGCTTTCAGGCTGCACATGTAGGCAGAATAAATCCTCTTGCAGGAAAGTTGGCTTTATCCTGCAGATATCAGAGTTGGTCAAAACTCTTCTGACAGAACAGCTTTAGGAAAGCAAATGCCAATTTGAAAGAATCCTAGCACGCTGGAGAAACACATTGATTGTGTCAAAATTCCAATGACATTTACTGGAACCCTGCCCAGTTTCATGTCTGCTCATCTTCCCACCTCCTCAACCACTATTTCCAGGCTCACAATGAAAATAAAATGCAAAAACAAAGTTAAATCAAACAAAGTTGAGGATCAAAATTAAGGAGTTGTTCAAAGGCCTATGTAAATGAATTAAGTAAGTATCCTAAGAACAGCATTCTTTCAGAACTGATATAGCAGGGTAGTTTACTACTTTTTTTTTTTACTGTCTCAGAGCCTTATTTTTCACATTTTGGAATTCTGACTAAAGGAAAAATTCCCCATTCCACCCAGCCACTGCTGTTCATAAAACCATCCCAGCCCCCTTTGTCTTAGCTGTGCTGCTTGTTGGTTAGCACAACTGAAATACTGAGATTGTGGCCTCAGTTGCTCGCAGACAACAGAGGTATCTGAGCAAAGCTTCCTATGACAACCTGCAGGGCCACTTGCTCCATGATTAGTCTTGAAAATTGCAGGAAACACCATTCCAAACCATGTTTATCTTGGGACTGCTTCAAATGGCAGTAAGGAATGGTCACAGGGGGTTAATATTGTTCTTGGTTGTGCTAAATGCCAAACTAGCATTTATCCACCTATGAAACACAAGAACACAACTGTACAGCATCACATCAGTGCTTGTGCTCTTACACAAAAGCTTGGAAGACCCTGGACTAAACAGCTCTGACCTGATTGAGCTCTCAGCTCATTCATCCTTCACATCTTTATTGCTACCATAAACCCATCTTCGTTGCTTTTTCCTATTTTCCTCTTTTTCTACATTTTTGTAGAACCATCATGCCTCACTTCTTGTTTCTTATAATTACAACAACATTATTGCTATATCACAAGAAAACTAAGGAGAATACAAATCAAAGTAGTATCTAAAGTAAAAGCACAAGAAGCACTAAACCCATGCCAGGCCAAAATCCACTGATATTAATTAAATTCTCTGTGTTTGAGCTACAGTGCTCTGTGCTTCGTGGAATTGATCTTCTCCAGCTCATTTGTTGCTGACTGAATGCACAGCATGCCAACCATCCCTCCAATGCAGCACTGATCACCTTGTTATCGGCTGCCATTAAAGAACTGGTATACAATGCATTGCGAATCTCTCAATATTTAATTTACTCAACTCTTCCACTTCTGTTTTAAACTGCATCTTCTCCTAATGCACCACATACTTCCCTGTTTCACCGTGATTACTATTCATTAAAATACAGTACTTGGGTTTTGTTAACATGACAGCCTTGTGATTCTACACCACTGTTGTGATCCATGACCTTATTATTTAGTCCATAATCTCAAACTCAGCTTTACTACAAAAAACAAGCAGCTTGAAATGTCAGTAATTTGTTAAGGTGAACAAAGTATCAGATCCATCAAGCACAACACATGCAAAACAAACACTGGTATTTAGGTGTGTGAACCAAATGCCAGCAACCATTGAATACAAATGTAATTTAATAATCCATCTCCAAAGTAGCAGTCCAGAAGAACACTCCAAAGCCCTCTCCCAACAAACCTCCACTATTTGTGTATTATTCCCTCTTCCCTTTATCTGTGCCTCCATCTGTCTTGTTTGCTTCCTCTCCTCACTGCTCTTTAAGTTAAGTACACTTAAAAGTTACACCAGACTAACCTAATTTGTCAGATGATTGAATTCTTCCTGAGCATCTCAGAAGGCTGGGTTATACTTGAGCCGTGTTCAATACGTTTAAAAGGAATACTGTAAATAACAGTACTACCTGTAGAAAGGGCTGTCAAGGGGCTGGAACAGAGCCTTGTTGAGGTAGCTGTGGTCTTTTCTTTACATGCTCCCTGCTCCCATCTGTTGTGAGCTGCCCTGGCTGCAGCTCATTCACAGTAGGACTCTTCTCTCTCAAGTGGAAATCTCAACTATACAGATGTCCTTTAACATCAGGGAGAAACATACACTTCTTCAAAGTAGAGAATAAAATAATTTGGCTAAATTGTATCCCAGAAGAATCTAGTTCTTCTTACTGAATACAAAGCTCCTGATTACTGCCTTTTATGTAGGCAATTAAATGTTACTAGAGATGTGAAGTTGAAATTGAATTCTATCCCTGGTTTCTCTTGGATAAAAAGCCGGAAATCTTTGTGTTTTGGTGTACGATTTTCTAGATTCTGTTTTGCATGGAACATGCCTAATAACAGTTGTTCAATTCCATATGTCTCAAGTAGTCTGTGACTGAACAGTTTTCTTGTAGATCAACAAAAATCTTTAAATTCTGATTAGATTAAAAGAAAAATAAACTTGACATGTTTGAAAGCTTTCTTTTAATGAAGTGGGATAAAAACCAAGCAACAATAAGGAATTGAAGGGGGTAAAAAAGGTAATGAAAATCTACACCATGCAAGACTCCAAAAAACAACCACATCCACAATACACCAACAAAGCAGGGACCAGCTAAGACTCACAGAGGATTTATCTTAGAGTACCAACACAAACACATTATTTCTCAGTATATGTTTCCCTAACAGTAAGTTCCACATACGCTGTCGACAGCTTTCGAAACTGTAACTTTTAACTCTTCCGCAGGTTTTCCAAGAACACCAGAATTGCCTGGCAACTAGAATCAACTGTAACTACACTTTTTCACGTAAAATGAAAAAGGAAAACAAAACCTCTAGAATTTTCCGTAATTATTCAACTATTTAACAAATAGCACAAAAAAGTTTACACGTCACTTTTAAAACCCTTCTCCAGATCTTTTTCATACTTGTTATGCTTTGCTCATTTAACTCCTGCGACGGACTGAATGTAAATTATGTTTCACTTGCACAGTCTTAGCACCATTTGTGACAAATGTGTATTTTTCCTGAATTAAAATACATACTGAAATAATGGAGTTTTTCTAATAGTTTTTCGATTTCTGAAGAAACAGTAGCAACTTTACCACTCTGAAATGACCAGGATATTACCTATTTATAGCCTGACAGAATGCTTTTCAGATACGTAATGCAATTTACAGAAATCTTGTTACTCCTCACTGGACTATTAATCATTTTTCTGGTGGTTGATCCATCAATTGCCAAAAAAATTAATGAACAGCAACAAAGGTTAAAAAGACAAAAATTTTACTGTTATTTTCTTGACTTATCCATAGTACTACACCCAAGGTACTGCTATGGATAGAAGTGTTTTACATTCCATTCAGAACACCAATTCTGGCGGCATTGGTGGAACAAAGAAAAGAATTAAGCCTACTAAAACTAAAAAAAAAGAACTCTGCAAAAGACACAGGAGTAGCACAAAACAGAACAGCCCAACAGCCCCTAGTCAAAACCATGTCTTACTACAGAAAAGTTAAAGACTTCATTAGCAGTAATACTGCATTTTTTCTTGTGTACTAAAATCTGTATGGCTGAGAGCTACTCTAAGAAAAGAAAAATACGAAGGAATTGTAGCAAATTACTCAAAGCATGAGACAACTGATCTAATTTGGGCAGTATTGAAAGTAACCTACCTAGCTGCACACCAGGTAAATTAAAAAATAATTTCGTCATGCTGAGAAGTCTGTACAGTGAAAAAATCAGGTCTCTGTTCAAAACTTTTTGGAATCAATGTCAATTAGTTTAAATTACAGTTGATGTTAATTCCTTTTTCCTAAAACTCTTGATATTAACTTCTGTCTTTTACTAAATTACACATAGATACTGTGCTCTGCATATGAATCATTTCATATGATGAGCTGTCTGCATTAATTTAAATTTTATTTAACTGGATTAATACTAATAATCTGTTTTGACAAATAGAAAAGGTTTCTCAAAGACAGGAAATACCATACATAAAAATGTGTTATCTTATCCTGGCATCTACAGACTTAATAGAGTAAAGATCACTGTTCATTTAAGGCATCGAAAGAGAACATTAATAAAATATTTATCCTCAAGAATATAAAGGCACCTTTCTCACTCATTAGAACCAGCTTTGATTTGCATGAACTGTTGGTTGACTCACACCAGCAAGGTACCATTAAAGTACTTTCCTGAGAATGCCTAAATTTTTCCACAAGTTTGGCATACAACGGTATTTCAGAAAATACCGATGTTAGTTTTTGACTTAAAACGTAAGGATTCAGTGGCTGCTAAGCAGAAAATAATTCATTTGGGCTTTGCTTATGGATGTTCAAATGTTGCAGGGTCTAACTCAAACCCAGTATTTAAGCTGGTTTGAATTTGGATAAGCAGTTCATGGTTTTGAGCTCTCAAAGCCAAACTGGGCATTTGAAATATTTTGACAGTAATGACTTAAAATATGCTTTCTTAGTGGCTAATCAATGAACTGAGTATCAGTTTGGGCAGTATTGTGAAATAGGATATGGACCAGTGGTCTCCCCATCCAGGAGTTTCTTAAAAGACCTTACAGAATAAAGACAGACAGATTAGTGAAAAACAGTCATCTATATGCACATATAACTCCAGTCAGCATCAGCTGCAACTCCATTTATTATTAAAGGGTTATTATTCTATACAGTCATTATATTTATGTAACCTTTAACTTAACTTACTTAGATTTTAGAAAGGGCTGTTAACACAACAGTAAAGGTATCTGCAACAGCAAATCAGGCTCCATGAACACGAAACCCAGGTTTTTAGAATTGGTATAAAAGATGTCACCAAAAAAATCTAGTGTCTGGTAACATTCCTTCTTCCCCTCTAAGTAAGGTCTCATCTCTACAGAAGCCTCCCTTTGACCTCCCGTTTAGCAAAGGACTAAAGTTTCCAAGATTTCACTTCTCTAGTTGACTTGAGTACTTGGGGAAATAAAATTATAATACCAATACCCAGTGTTTATTTTGATCTACTGATTACCTGAGCAACACAGTATACACATTTAAAATGATAATATCCTGGACTTTAGTAAAGTTATCCATATGTCAGAGAATGTGCCATCTGACCATCTGCCTGCCAATCATCTCCCAAAATCCTGCCCTCTCAGCATCATTTCAGGAAACACCATTACTGAGATCCACATCTCTGTACCAGACAGAATCAGAACTTACTTTGCTTCCCTCAGTCTGGTTGGGAGGGGTAAGGGGGGGTGTTTTTTGTATATTTTCCTCTCCCTCTAAACTGAAAAGCAAGCATTGCAGGTGGAGTAAGAAAACGCAGTTTTCCACTCGTCTCCATCCTTTTGAGTCATGTCAGAAAGGAAGCTTCAGGTACTCACAGCATTGTTAACATTTGAGAAACAAAGGGCCTCTCTCCAAGGATACTCCCGGGTTTAGCTTTTTTATATTGTATGAAAGCACAGAAGGATTTTTCACACTTAGGAACATTTATTAGCTATCACAGAAAAGTATCATACTTCCATTACAAGAGTGGCAATGAACTGCAAGATTTTTGGAACAAAATGCTTTGTTCAAAAATAACACTCCTATTCTTGGTTGAACTGCATTTAAACTTACTGCACTATTCTCCTAATCAAAAGCTACAAAATTTCTAAAAGGGTATTATGGAAAAGTAATAAATGTTAAATGCATATATTAGTTCATTAAATTTTAACCTCGCGGCCAATATTGCAATGAACAATATTAATCCATAATCGCTCAGCCCCTTATTATTGCAAGTCAAATTCAGTTCAACACTCTGTTTTCTTGGTGCTGTGGCTAAATAAATGTTCTTCCATCAACTTTGTACTTATCTGAGTTTTTAGCCATTACAGCAATGTACTTTGTTCAGACCAGACTCTGGAGGCAGCTGCTGAAGGAGTCCCTGTTCATCGGTTCCTTATTGTGCCACAGTTACACAACCACAGATACACCTGATTCCTTCCTATAAACCAAAACAGCCTTTGAGAAAGCCTAAATTACTCTCCACCTAGCTTCTTTCTCATATGTAGTTTTATGATCCTTACAGAGTTAGCTGCTTAACTGGAATAGCACGGGATGTGACTGACACCCTCAGTATTTCTCTCCTGATGAGTCTCATCTGGAAGGAATTGCTGTTGATTAAACACAACTGAATGAGAATCCCCCACATGCCATCACAGCAGCTGTCTTGACACTCAGTAGCAATCTTTCTGAAAAAAAACTGTGAGAGGGAAAGATCCTAAGGAGTCTTTCTAGGAGACTTGGTTCAAACTTTGTTCTTTGGTTCTGATACTTTGAGGGTGGAGGATATCTTAACACAAAAGAAATGCAAATATCATAGTTCGTTTGTTTTAGCGGATAAACTGTGGGATCATTTGGCTTGTTTTAACTAGAAAATCCAAGCTTAAGGTAGTTCAGGATAACAAATGCAAGGAAAGCATGAGTGATGTTCTTATAATATTTGTATTTTAAATGTATGACACCCAACTTAATAGAAGAAATACAAATCTGAAGTGCAGGAGTTAATTTTTCACAAGTTCGTAAAACAGCCCAGTTTCAATAATATCTAGAGCCAAAATTTGATCATGGTATTTGTAATGGTGAATATCAAAGAACAATTTAAGAACATAACCATGACTAAGCAGATACATGAAAAGAAGAAAAGGCAGACAATAGAAAGCTCATTACTTTGAGGCTGAGGGAACTATTACAACTGAAAGGAAGGAAAGCAGAATTTGCTAGCAGAGAATTTGGACAGCGCATCAGCATTGATACAAAACACAAAGATTTCAGAGGAAAGGAAATGTGTATCCCCCCCTAGAGAACGCAGAGGCACCTGTTGGTACTTAGGCAAGTCAACGAATCCACAGCTGAGAGTCATTCTTGTCTGATAAAACATTCCCACATATCTCCTTAAAACTGAAGAAAAAGTACAAGGAAAAGCAGCCTGATGAGATGGAAACAAATGGAAAATTTGGTAGAGTGTGAAAGTCAGTATGACTGTACTAAATGGAATTGGAAGAAAAATTTCAAGTTGTAGACCAGGACTGACAAAACTCCACTAGGGTTTATACCCAAGATTGCACATGGTGGAAATGGAAGAAAACCCTTTTCTGTGCTTTCAAAAAAGCCATCTCCTATTGAATAGTATAATTTACTGCATTAACAGTAACTACAGCAACTACGAATAAGTGTAGGAAAACCACCTGTACCCACAGCAATAACAGAACATCTGTGCATCAAGTCTTCAAATCACCAAGATGTCAATACTGAAGACAACTGGATCATTAAAAGACTTATAACACAAAGAACACCATCAGAAGCTGGAATTTTTCAAATGGCATCTAAAATCTTGCATGAAGCTTTGAGAACTAACACCACTCTTCCTACTAGAGGAAACTATAATCTTGTGGCAACATTTGTGAACGCACCTCAAAATATATGAATCAGTGGTATTTCATCTACAACAGCTCTTCCTAATGGCAAAATTACTGTGGTTAGGCTCAACAGTAAACACAGCAGCAGAGAAAGGGTCTCAGCAAAGAAGCGTTACAGAAGACAGCCAGAACAGAAATACACTTTTTCTACGCTGAGATTCTAAGTATAGAGTAAGAGCACTTCCCCATCACATCCTGAAAATCTACATGTATAGCAAATTGCAAAATAGTCAGAAGAAAAGATTAACTGGAGACCCCCACAGAAATTAAGTATGTGAATATTTATTATCCTTGTATTTCCAAGAAATACCCTAACTTACTTCGCAGTTCAAAGGAGAGAGAATATTTGTTCATAGGTATCCTAAGGGTTCAGCAATTAGGTGGCAGCACTCTACTGCAGTTGCTTCCAGGAGATCTGTTCATGTCCTTTAACTGCCACTTAAAGCCTAAATGATGTCACTCCTCTGCTCAAATGGAAGGACTTGTGCCAAAACCGGTTTTCCTAAAATCCCTTCAGAAATAGGTGCACCAGCTTCTCATGAGGCAAAAATTCCAAAAATCAGAGGCATCACATCACTGAAATTCCTTTGTGTCTACACTACCAAGATAAAGAGATTTGAAATTAGATACTAATCCCACTCCTGCTCTGCCATTAACTGATTGACTTGGGGCAAATTAAATGTTTCCGTCTCTCCCACCTTTTTAATTGACAGGTCAATCTCTGCGTAGTACAGAGGAACGCTGGCAGACTTGGCCACAGGTCTTGTAAAGCATGTTGATCAATAAATTAACCTTTGGACTACTTTAGTAGAAAATTTTTTTTTTTCCCCCACAAGCCCTGTACTTAAAATTCTGAAAATACAGTGATTCCTTTTCCAAGCATTAGGAACCACAAATCATCAGTGTTTCCACTTCACTCTCTTTGCTCTGTTTCTGGGAATCAGAGCATTCCTCTATATGCATCACCCTTCAAAACTGCTCCAGTCTTCTGCAGCTGAGAGTCAATAACAAAGTGTTAGAGAAATCAAAGCTAGCTGTATGTTCACAGGCTTTCAAAAATCAATAAGTAACTCATGTTTTTAAAAGCATTATTGATACAATTAGAATCTCTTTACAGAGATTCTGATGACAGGTTTTATTTCTTTTCTTATTGCCTGGCAATGTGACCTGTATATTCCCTGGGTGAGTGACATGAAAATCTGTTTTTCCCTGTGAAATAAGGTATCTGATGTTGGCTCTCCGGGATTCAATCGAGGGCTGTCAAAATTTGTTTGAAATTGGTCTTTGCTTGCTTGTTAGTGAAGCACAGCACTACCCATTTTACTCTACAGACTACATTTAAAAATTCCCCCTGCAGCATAGTGTGTTTCCAACATACTAAGCACCACTATTGCCACCTAAGTAACAGCTGATTTTGCCTACAAAATGATCAGGGTTACTAACGATGAAGGAACACCAGGAATTTCGAGTACGACCTTGATGTTTTTTCCTTCTGATATATTACAGTTACTAAAAGAAAGGTCAGGCTGGAAACATATATCTATTTCTAAATGGCTAAAACATTATTTCATTCTGGCAAGTAAAACTCAGCTGTAAAATATGAGTGCCTCCTTTAAACCAGTCATCTATCTTATGAACTATTATTGAGGACTGCTCTGTGGTCTCCTCTATTAAGGTTATCTATCATGTCCCAAATTAAGGGCTTGAGCCTATGTAGAAAGGACACGTATTGCAACAACCTACATCAGTTGAACCCTGGTGCCATTGGAGACTGGATTTATTTGCTCCTTACCCTCAAACGATTTTAAAACCAGCAGGATTTTTGCCTTTAAGGAGCAGTCAACTTTTCTTAAACAAATCTAATGTACCAAGAAATAAAAGATCAAGACAAAGATGAAACGGCTGGGTTTACCCCCACGGCTGTTCAGCTCTAAAGCCGGTAAAGGACAATACGGCAGTTACAACTATGCACAATCCCATCAAAGGACTCTCATGTCAAAAATCAGGCTGGAACAATAACTAGTTGATAAGTTCTCAATTTAAAAACTATAACATGCATAATAATTATATTCTGTGATCTTGTTACAAGCAGAAACAATTAAGCCTTTTAGTTAATGTCGTCAATTCTCAGTTTGGTCACTGTTCAGCTTCCTCAACTTTCTGAGCTAAAGTCATCCCCTATTGGACAACAAGAGGACAGGCACAGCTGGGAACTGCAGGTGGAAGCCAACATCAAGCCCTCATCCACTTTTAGAAGAAAGTACAAGCTATGACCTGTGAAAAACATGTTCTTTCAGTATTCTGCTAGCAACTATCAATGTACCTTCAATGTAGTTCACATTGAACTGGCTGTTCAAGCCTTGTGTCAGCTTTTAACAGCCCCAAGCAGGAATCAGGACATACATAACATGTGGTCTTGAGGAGAAAGATAAATATGTAACATTCCAAAAACTCCAGGCTGCAAGCTATCAATAAAAACTGAGACTCTCTACCGCTATCAATTAAAGCAAAATACAGCAACGATTATGTTCCAAATGAGTAAGAAATCAGCACAGAATACTAGCATATGCCAGCAGAGATCCACAAAACCCCCATGCTTGTAACTGTATCCAGAAACTTAAGATCCTAAAAAGCAACCTAGAAGAAAAGGAGACCAGCAAGCAGATACCTTCGTTCACATTAAACTGCACAGACTTCTCTCATTTGGGCATGAGGATTTCCAACCATGCAGTCTAAAGCAGTGTCAGCCATGCATTCCACAACTGCAGGGCAGAGGTGGGCCTCTAATGCACACTGAACACCGTGCTGCTCTGTCAGGAACAGGCACTGCAATGTGGCACCAGCAGCTTGTGTGAGAATTTCAGTCTCCTTGGTGCCAGATGCCTGCTTAATGATTTAGTGCAAGTTTCTTTCTTACAGGTGGATAGGGAAGCTAAATTTGTTAAGGTTGTAATTCCAAAGTGACATGTGGCACGGGGACAAACTTCTTCAACACATTTGCTCAAAAAACTTTTTTGCTGATGCACACCTTGGATTTATGGACTGAGCATTCTTGATTTAAAAAATTAGGAATATAAACAGCTTTGCTAGATGATTACTGCCCAGCTCTTCCTTTTCTTATATGCAACATTTAATATGTATGTGTCTATACAGCATATTATAAGCTAATAGTACTGCAGTCACAGTATGCATTACTACAGTACATATTATATACACATTGTGCAGTCTCTACACATGCATGGCAATTCTTACAAGCATCTTCTATTTGCTTTTAAATGCGAGCTGTAAGCTGAGGCAGCTGGCTGCAAAAATGCCCTCTGCTGTTGTGATGATTGCCTTTGGGCCACCTCCCCACCTGCTTTTGGATACATCACTGCCTGGTGCCTCCTGAAGACCAGCTGGCCTTACCATGATGCTGGTGCTAGAATGGCAAGTGGCTACATGTGCTCTGCTTTTTGCCAGCGCTCGAGCAAGAGCCACACCAGCATCCATTTGAGTCATTCTCTACAGCTTCCCTCTGAACTCCTCTCATCAGCAGACTTTGATGTCATTCTTTTTAAAAATTAATGCATTAGTGCTCTGAGCAAAAAGACCTTGGCAGGGAATAAAACTAGTTCCAAGGTTCTCTCATGCTCATTAACTTCTTTCTAAATATTTCCCATTATCTTGTGATTTTGTTAAGTACAAACCCTAACGCTGCATAGAATTGCTTTATATTATCCCTCGCCTGCTAATAGGATTATAATTATTATGAAGAACTAAACCATGGACTATCAGTTAGACAGTGGCCAAGAGAAACAAACAAAAAAGACTCTTCTTTCTTCCTCTTCTACTTAGTAAGAGACAACCACCATGGACAATGTAAGCAACTAAAGGCTTTAAACATTTTATATACCTAGATATATGGGGCCAAATACCCCATGAAAACCTAAACTGTTCCACAACACTGTTATACACACCATACAGTTGCTCTGGCCAAAAAGATCCTAAAATTTCCATTAGTCAAACAACTAAAGCTCACACAAGATGGAGTATGAGGCTTTTCTGCCCTGAATTCAAAAGGAGACAGCCAGCTCTAGTGTCAACTATCCTATGACATAAGGTATCCAGTAAACAACAAGCCTGCGCTTAGGAGTGTTTCACACCAAGAATTGATTTAATCTGACATGCTACTAAGTACCACCCAGTTGCCTGTAAAATGCTGCTTTGATTTCTCAAATAAAACTTGTCAATATTTCAATAGTTTGTCATTTACACTTTCTTTCAAAGAGAAAGCCAGAAATTAGAGCTATTATGTGTTTTCCTGAAGAAACCGACAATTTTAAAGACTTGATACCATTGAAATTTAGAAAGTATTTTCTGTTTAGATGTCTAAATGTGATATCTCTGTATATTTAACCACATTCTTTCAGAAACAATCTGTATTTTACAACAGTCCTGTTGTTCCAGAATAACTTAATATAACACAGTACGGTTATTCAGAAGCACAAAGACAAAAAGACAAAACCATTCACTGCTTAAGTGCAGTGATAGCAGTGCAGGGTTAAAACTCAGCAAAATACTCCTGTCAATCATCTCTGCCAAAACTAATTCCTCTGCTCAACTGCCCACATGACAAAAACATTTAGTAAACAAATTACTATAACAATGACTAGTGAATGACCTGCAGCTAATGTCTTCTCTGCTGTAGTTACCTCTAAGTCTTAGAATCTGGTATTGCACAGCCCCAAAAGCACAGCAAGTAAAGGCACTTTGCAGCTTAGTGATCAGGTCTACACTTTGCTGTCCTTCCTGGTGAAGGATATCCAAGATTATGCAGTGAACACTTCCCAGTCCTCCTCCCTTTCTACAGTGTACCCGCACCTACCACAGCAAGTCCTCTGCACAGTGGAACGTAATGAGCTACAAAAGAGTCATTTTGGGTTGGATTTATTTCTGACCCGTATTAGGCTCTGTACCAAGACAGTTCCAAAACCCGGACATTCTGCAATCATAATTGATACTCATGAAGCTCAAGGAACAGGATAGGAATTCTGGCTGGCCAGAGTAACCCAGCTAAGCTGGCTTTCCACCTACAAGGCCTCTCTCCCTGCTTCCCACCTCCTCCAGAAAACATGCCTGCAGAGGCACTTCAAGTAGGTTTAGAGCTTGCAGACAAAACTTGCTCTGATCGCTCGGAACTCTGCATGCAGTGTTCTCTGCTATCTCATCTGAAATGAGAGACTCATTAAGGCATAGAACAGCATCAAGATAAGGGCCCTGTTCCTAATGGCTAACAGCTCTATCAGAGCTCTGAACCTCATGGTCATTAGCACAGCAGATGGTTGAGACTTTTAACACAAGTCCCTGCAGTTTTATTTTTGCTACAGCTTGAAGAAATTAATGCACAAATGCCATTTGTCAAAAACTAACTGAAAAAAACCAAGCTAGGTGAAACCGCATTTGCTGAGAATAAACTAACTGCTAATAATAGTCAGATCTAGGTATACAAACATTTCTCTCTCGTGCAGATAATCAATTCTCCACAGATATACTAAAATTCAAAACTGACAAATACCCTCCAAGCCAGCAACAGTTTATTATGTTGCATAAATAAAAACAATACAATAGGTGGCTTATAGCACCCTACAACATCAGCTATCTAAGACAATTCACAGGTAATGGTCACTGATAGCAATTAAAGGTGGGTGTCTTTATCATAGCTTGGCTTCTCTTTTTATGCAGAAAATATGTGATGAAATCGAACTTTATTTCCAGATACATGACTAAACCCGCCAAAGCACAAAGGATTTTCTTTTAATAGAGCACTCTTGAAGCCATCCAGATAAAACTATAGGGTAATACACAACTTGTATCTTTTTAAAATTTAGTTGTAAGCACATAAACATTCCAAATTACATTATTTTTATCTTCTAATATTCCTTCCACAGTATCAATTGAATCACTAATTACCTCCAGATTAAGTACTCTGAGAGGCTAAACTAATAAAAAGAAATTGGTCACTGGGTAGATGCAAGAGCTAAATCTCAGACAAAGGGCAGGGAGGCAGTTTCACAGTAAGTGTTAAAACACGGATGAGGGACAGCCTAGAATGAGACTAAGGCCATGCTTGGCAATACATCACAAAGCATGAGCAATCTCGAGCAACCCCATACACAAAGGAGCCCTGGATTGGAGATAACAGCCTACTACACACTCACAGTAAGTGCCATCTGACTAACCTGTAACAACCGAAAACCTACTGAAAAGTTCATGTGCTTCTTGCAGTTGACCAGCTGGACCACAGACAGAAACAACCAGCTTCTTGCATCAGCTCACTGAACTGCCAGTAGTTGTGAGAGTAGCTGCAGCTACACTTGACTCTGATATCCAGAATTTACACCTTTGTGGTTGCCTGGTGACTTCTTAACAGATGAAAATTTGTCCTCATGCTTACCAGAGTCTGGAAGCGCACTGGCAAGTTTCCTAAAGGTGCAGATGCTTTAATAAGAACAAAGAAGAATAAGACTTAAGGAATACCCCTGTTTGATATACAGCAATGGATTTTTTGCTTGCATATAGTAACACTGATTAGTATTGTACCACACAACTAACCAGTGTATTAGAAATTACATTCTGCTGCTTAAGAGGTTGCTTTAATAAAATTAATTCCCTCCTTATATTTTCAATATGCCTGGGCTGGAATAAGCGACATTTGTCTCTAAGACAAATATTCTCTAATATTTGTCTCTATCCTGAAAGACAGGAGAGAGCACTTGTCTCTGTCTCTGAAGATTCATCTCAGACAAGAATATGATACGCAAGTGCAAACCATCCTTAAACAAATTGTCTCTGCCCGATCCAACGCTTTTTGGAAAAGGACAGCTTAACCAATTAACAGAATCTAAATCCCATACTCAGAGGAGCAAGTGTTTAAGAAAAGACAACATGGCCTTTCACCTGCCATGTCTGTGCTGCCTTCTGTATGGCCACAGTTACAGAACCCCCATAGCTGTGAAGGATGCTGGCATAGACACTGCCTTCATCACATCTGCAGAGATGAAACATATACTGTGATACCTAATCCACTATAAACTCTTCTACACAACTACCAGGCATCAAATTCTCTTGGTTGTATCAAGCGTCATTGGGAATGAAGAGCAGTAAAAACTTGTTTATCTTTGCTTCACAGTCACAGACAAAGCTATTTACCACATTCATAGAAAATAATGAGATGCTCAGCTAGGAGCTTATCACTAGGATGAAACCTCACCAACAAGTAAACTGACAAATATTTGAGTAAACGGACTGTGAAGGAGAGGAAGGGAACTGTGCTCATCTACATCTACTGCTCACACCAACCCTTACACAATCTGTTTGTGATCAGCATTGTACATCAAGCTTCTAAAGGGACACTTTCACTACAGAGATACTGAACAGGGTTGGGGCAGACTCGGACTGTAAGAAAACGCAGAACCAAGTTTCAGAAGAAACATCTGTATCAAATACAGAAATGCACACACAATATATATTTAGTAGAACAACTCTTCAAGCCAGAGTTTGTCCTCTGTCTAAAAGTTAGCCTCTGAGGTAATTTGCTGTCCCATAACCCATATCACCCCAAACCCACTTCATACCCACTATTATTGTGGCTACAAAGAATGATTTCAAGAGAACAACAGAAAGTGATCTCACTCACGAGTGCACTCACTAGCTGAAAAGAACTCTGAAGTCTTTTTACTGTAATAAGCAGAATATACTCTGCTGTAATTGCTGGGCTCTTTATTTTAGTCCCCTGGTGGCATTTACTGAAATGCCATCAATTCAAATTAGTTTTCATAAACTCTGCAGTCTGGGACATGGAAACAGCATCCTCTTCCTAGTATTCCTTTTCTAATAAATAGCAAATTAATTAAATCTGATAAACAAAAAAGGCAAAACAAATTCTATTTATATATCTTGTTTGTTCTAAGACATTAATATCATTACAGAAACTACACCTATTAAGATTCGCAAACAGACATGAATATGACACCAAGTTATGTATCTGCCATGTAAAAACAATGACGTAAAGCCAAACCAGTTCACAGAAAGTATCTATGAAATAACCCCCCTCTGGCAAAAAAAAAAAACCCTTTAAGCCTTTCTCTCTCAATAAAACCCCAACACCAAACCCCCAAACAAAAAGAACACCCTCCAGAGAAAATCCTCCCCAAACTTCTCCCCGCTTTTTAAATTGAGCAAGACAAAAAAACCAAAAGCCACAGTCACCTTATTTCATCCAGCAGATCAACAGTAATTGCTGTTAAAATTTTAGCCTGCTGAATCTGAGTTTCACAATCTAGCTTTCTTTTCTATTTCTCACAGGTTTCCTGTCACACTGAATGCCCTTTCTATGCGCCTATACCACTGAAATGAAAGACAACTGGGTTGATTACAAGAACCAGAGACTACAAAACACTGGCAAGGCCACAGAAGACCATGCAGTATTTACTGCTGACAAGAAGAATGACTTTAATGTCCCTATGCCACTTTCCTCACAAATTTCTTTCTACCAAGGCCATTAATCAATATGTGTCACTGACATGGCAGAAACTGTCAACCCTCTTGGTCGGTATATTGCTGCAGAAATTGCCCAGCGCAGCTTCACCCAGAACTGACACCTGAGCTGAAACTCTGGGAGCACTGTAGCAGTTGTCAGTGAAGAGATGATTGAGACCTACCTGCTTGGCAACACCTTCCCTTTCAGGCTGGGTAAGACAGTTTTAGTGACCCATTACAAATACAGGTGTTTTTTTTAAATTTTAGTTCTCTGTCACTTAAAGACATTTTCATTACTTTAAAAAACCCTTATTTCTCTCTCTAAGAATGATTCAGTGGGTCAGAAGAGATGCCTGAAGATCACTCAAGCTGTATGTTGTGATTATTTCCTACAGCATTTGGCATACAAAATTTCAGCTTTGTTTTCTGATACCACATTTCCCCAAGTGTTCGTGTGACCCCATTTCTTCCACTGGCTCATAAAAGAAATGGGACATCATTATCATCTTCCTCTTTGGAAGACTGAGCAAAAATATACCTGGTGACTTGCTACAATTACATCAGAAAATTATGGCACTCTCTGCAATACAAATTGAATTTAACAAATTCCAAACTTATGTCTTTAATATTAAGTCAGCTTGACTCACCTGCTGCTCTTACTTCCTAGCTCAATGACCCAAACTAAACAAGCAAGAAGTGATCACAAACCACACCCTGAAACTTTGGTTCACACATGGGCAGGCAGGCCAAAAGCACCACAGGAAGGGAGTACATCTACAAACTGTATGTAGGATATTTTAAAACTGCACAATGGACTGTTATTAGCTCAAACCTCACTTATGTGGAAAGCAATGATAAAATCACAGTAGGGAACCCTGAAAACACATACTACCTGAAGAAAAGATTTTTTAATCAAAGAAGTAAATTCAAGAATGAGAAAAATGTAACTTCGACTACAATTAAAAATTGCCAGCTCAGCCTCTGCTCCTTGCTTTGGTTCTACTGGTAGGGCCATTTGGCTGCAACAAAGAAATTCACAGCCAAGTGAAAAATGTGTCACAAGGAGTTAAACTCCTCTGATATGCCGTGAACATTTTTTATTAAACTCAGAGTAACTTTTTTTAAGCTCAGTGTGATTATTTTTTACCTTTTAAAAGAAAAAACACAGCACTGACAGAAAAAGGAATTGTTACACTACATTCCCACTTGCATAACTTAAATGCAAGCCTATGTTCCTGGATGTAAACATACAGTCCTCATCCCAATATATTTTCCAAGTCAGACTACTGAGTTATTTCCCTAATGCCTTGAAAACAACTTAATCTCAGAACAATGTGGGGTCTGCCCCGCCCTTCCGCCCTCCAAACTTCTAGGGTAACATCCAAATGCATTCCAGTCCTTATTTCCTCTCATAGTGCACCAAGACAGCTGACTGAGAAAGCTTCAATAGTAAAGATCAGCAGTATATATTTTTATAATCAAATACACGGCATTATCACAACACAGGCTGCCAAACAGCGACCTGTAAGCTACAGAGGGAAAGAAAAGCAGAAGATAGCAACTGGTAGTTGATTAAGACAGCTCCTAGTAAGCTTGTCATCCACAATCAACTCTAATAAAATTTCCTTAGAAAATTTTAAGATTTTTCAGTAATCCCCAGCATGGTCTCGCAAAATAAGTACACTTCTCTTCCTCTGAAATCCAACTGTTGGCAATCAGAAAACACAACACCTTCTATCAATTTAGAGGCCTATCAATCACACAGCACAGCAGGTAGACAACTGAATCCTGCCTTTCTCCTCGCTCCTCCTGACAGAGGAATAATTTACAAGTAGCAAGAGTATTGCTTTGCTCTGATATGCAACAAACTCCAAACGGTAACAGTCCCATTTCAAGCATTATTCACAAAAACGCTCTAAGCACAAGAACTCACAGGTTGTCAAAAGGAATGACAAAAGTCCTTGACATTCGTCATTACAGTCCCTTCTTCTGTTTGCTGCTTAAATGTGGCAAAACACAGAGCTATTCCCTCAGAGCAGGTCTGGAAGAATATTGCTGATTACTTGATTATTAGGTAGGTTCTAATCTAGAAAAAGCAAGATTCCAAGTCACTATTACTACACTGATGTAAATAAAGTCTTAAGCTCAACTTAACAGCATGGAGCTTTCAAGAAACAGCAGAGCCTGGCCAAGTAATGATCAACAAAATTTCATCTGGCAGCTGACAGCTGCAAAACATGAATTTGAGAAAAGCGTATCTGTGTTTCATTAAGGGACTGGCACTAAGAAGTTCTTACACATCGCTGCATCATAAAGTGGTATGTAAGCAAGATGGAGGATGAGAACCACTAGGAGTGTAAACTGAACAGCTTGGTGGCCATACCTATTTGAACACGTACAGGACAGAGTTTTCCAGTCCACTAGTGAAGGACAAGACCAGAACTCTGCCACACCAACGGTCCTACAGCGGTGCAGCTCCACACACTGGAACACTTTAAGCCACATCTTTGACATTACTGTACATATTCTAGCCCTAAGATTGCACATTTTATTATCTGACATAATTACCAAGAGGAAAACAAACACAATTGAATATTTACTGCGCTCATGAAAATTTATGTAAACTGTTATATTTATAAACTTCCACTATCTGTTAACACCAAAACACCCCAAAACGTTTGCTGCTTTGCTTTCCACTAAAGATGCCATTTCTATTGCCTGCTCATAATTGCATTCAACTGTAAAACATCTGGCAAGAAGACAGGTCTGAAATCCAAGCCAAAAGAGATTTAAGTAGAGGAAAATATGCAGACACGGGAAGATCTGCTGCAGTTCTTGCTACATGGTTATTGTTTTCCACCCTCCCTCAGCCTACTCAATTACCAGGTGCTTGCTGCATCTTTGCTTCTTCAACACCTCTTGGGCTACAGCCTGAATTCCACCAAGCTCAGAGAACTGCTCCAAATGAACACTGATCCCCCAAGGGGGACTTGGCCCTGTTCCTCATTGGGTGGGGGATCTAATATCAACAGAAACCATTTTCTTTTCTCCCAGGGTGACAGCAGGGGCTGCAGTGCATGTTAAATAACCTGAAGTAGTTCTGGAGTCTGGTCCTTACCTACCATGCAACAGAATCTCTGCCTAAGTGAGAAATAAACAGAACAGCTACTTCTAAGCTACCTTTCCCCCCAGATTCAGTTTGGAAACTGTTTTTAATGCTTACTAAAAGGCATTATGGAAAAACTTGGAAAAAGCCCCATTGTCCAGCTGCTACTGTTGCAATACTTGCCCACATTTATTACCCTGTAAATATCATTGGCAATACTTCATTAACAACATCCTCAACCAAGTACAGGACAGAAAGTTCGTTAACAATATTGAAACATGATACTGGCTTTAGATACATGCTTTGTAAATAAAAACATGGTAATTCCCCCCTGGCTTGCCCCCCCTATAAATAGGGCAGATGCAGAGCTCTTCAGTAAGCAGCAATCCCTACAGCCACAGTTCCTCTAAAACATAGGTGTTATGCCTGTGCATGCAAAGCTTAGGAATTACATGCACAAATCTGTGCAAGCCAAATACTTAAGTATTTAAGGATTAATTTCAATATTGATGTACACAGTATACTTATTTCGGCTCTCTGGTTTCTGTGGATTTGGCAGACATGAAGCCTGTATCACTACTTTACAATGTTTCATCAAACTTCAGTAGAAGATTCTTAGCATGTAAAAAACCAGTCATGGCCCCTCCCAAACATTCTGTGCAAGTGAACCCAAGCCTGCTTACATATTATGTATACATGCAAAAACAAATACTTTCTGGAAGAGAAATTAAAGCCCTCCCAAAAAAATCCCAAAAAATTACATGACAAACCCCTTTGCATTTAGCTGCTAGAAAAGAATTTACTTTTTTTTCTCTCACAAATGATTAAAAAAAAGACAAAAGGCTGTGAATAATTGTTACTTGGCTGGTATCTTCTCAGAAACGTACTCCTTAGCACAGAAATTGTACTTCTATGTCATAATTGGTTTAACTTGCAATTATTTAAACAAGACCCTTCTGTGAGCTCATTTCCTAAGCTATTCAACTAGATCATTTTATAGAACTTTACTTCATATTCAAAAATCAAACAGGGATGGATTTTTCACAATTGCCTTCCCATATTCAGATTATTTGTTTAAAGACAGCTGTCTTTCACCACTGCTTCCCTTAATCACACATCCAAGTGATGAACTATTATGATTTGTTATCTCACATTTCTCTTGTATTCAAGATCAGCTTGGGATTGTAGTGTTTCGGCACTGCAATTCAGCTGTGTCCTAGTTCTCTTTCCCTCTTATTGAGGAACGGGTTATTAGGCCCATCTCTTAGACAATGAGATAAATAATAGCTGTTGAGTTTATTATGTTTGAAGGTCATTTTTTACTCCACCTTCAGCAATGTCTGTTCACAAGCTGACCAACATCTGTTGTGTAGAAACCGTAAATTCTTTATGGGGAAATAATTGAATCACTAGACAGAAGAACACCAATATGAAATACATTGCCATTAATTTCCTTCCCCACTTCCAAAGTTCACAATCTGCTGGGAGAGGTTTGTTAGAATGATGTATGTATTTAATTTAATCCAAATGGGAAATACAATAGGTTCCAAAATGTTAAGCATACTATGGCCATTATTATCACATATTAGCTGCGATCCACCACATGACCCCACACTTTCTCAATAATACAGGGATTTCTATTTCTCCATAGTTTATTATTTCTCTTCTTCCGTCTTAATTCACACATAGCTGCATTCACACATAGCTGCACTCACACATAGCTGCACATATCTTCATTATACAACACAAGGAATAGAACACCTTGTTCTCTGTCCCGGCAGCCCCTATGACTGCTTGCACACAGGCCAACACTGGAGATCAGCAGAGGAAACTAAGCTGTATTACTGCTGTAAAACTCTACCCCTCGAGAACGGAGTTGCTTTTATCTCTTGTGCTGCTGGATAGTGACAAGAAAGCTAAGAACTCTGACATCCTTTTATAATGAAATAAGCTGGGCAGAAACAATTCATTAAGCTCCCTTGCACACTATATAAGCAACAATATCCTAAGACTGCTCGAGTCACAGTTCAAGACCAGTTATTGCTTTGCAACTCAAGCATAGAATACATCAAACACATGGTAAAGTCACAGAAAACATCAGTAAACATCAAAAGTGTTCGTACAAGTAGCTCCTATATTTTAAAAAGCAACCCAAAATAACTGACAGCAAATAGCAGGTTTTAAGGTGAACACCAATGTAACTCGTGAAGGAAAACGCACAGGAAGGATGACCAGTGGTTCACATGGACTTTTCCTCATGAATCTGGGAGTACACAAGAAAGTAAGGCCCACCTTAAAATTAATACCAAAATTAAACTACTGATTAGTATGACAACAGAAATGCAAATGATGACTTTTTAAATGAACTTGCACAAATGCTTTAGATCTAGATTACCATACTTTCTAAAACGAGCTGTAGAGCCTAGAGGGACTTTGATATACATCAGCTGCATCAGGATCTTGTCAAACATTTCTGGGTTGTGTCGTACGAAAAAGCAAAGGGCCTGGAATATGGACTGCCAGAATTGTGAGAAATACCTGATGGGGATTTTGGCTCAGGAAGTACTGACAGAGGACACAGCAAGGTTATCAGGCCATCTGGCAGTGCCTGAAAATATTTAAAGGAGACATGATATCAAGCGCTTTATGCTGAGGGCGGGGGGGGGGACGGACACAAAAAAAGAAATATTTACTTAAATTAAACCACAATACCACAATAGGCTCAGAAAGTAGCATTCACTTCATGTCTAATGGAACTAATCAATAAACAGTGTCCCATAGATAAAATGCTGAGGAGACTAAAATAAAAATCTAAAGATGCTTTGGGAAAATACAGGTGAAAAATGAAATAAGTTATCTAGTTGGAAGAGACTTGGATAAAAAGAACCACTGCAAGAGTCTTCAATATCACTGAAGATATCGAAAATGCTCTGGGCTAAACTGTTCCATGCTTGCAGGCATGAACACAGCACAATTACCACTCCCTTCATATGCATAGCCAGGACAGCAATCAGGGACCTCGTGCTTTCCTGGGGAATTTATCCAGTCGAAAGGCAGCCAGCACAAGGAAAGAATGGCATCCATACAAATACAGCCCCTCCCTCTGCTCAACTCGGGAAGTGATTCAAAGGCACAGCATTTCAGACCCCACAGTGCCCCAACACAACCAGAAACTTGCTGTGCCAGAAGGAACTCAGATGACATTATTTTGGCCTGTTCCTTGATGACATAATACAACCATTGAAAAAGATGGTATTTCATCTGGTGTGTCTTCTCCTTGACACCACTGCAAGTACTGCATGATCAATTAATTTGAATTTATGGAGACCTGATCTGGCTCACTTGGCCCAGATTCAAAACACAATGCTTGTTCATGGAAAAGGCAAAAATCTCTGGAGGGAGCTTGGAAAAATACCAGTGCACTCCATATAATTAATCTCTTAACCAATATATTCTCTTGCAGACAGTATTACTGTCAAGTTTCAAGTTAAAAAATTTGGATGTTAAACAGACAGTCTCAAGCTGTAACTTGAGACCGTCTGTACATGGTACTGTCCAGTACCATGAGAACCTGGTCATTTTCCTCTGAAAAGAAGCCAAAGAAGTAAAACATTGCCTTTTTCATTTTATCCAGAAATGTTATTGCAACAGATTATTAATAACCTTTCTTAACATGAAAAATAAATCCTTTCATTTCCAAGTTGTGCTCGGTGTTAACTTTTTTCTAAAATTTTATTCAAAGTCAATGTGGGGGTGGGGTTGCTATTCGTATTAATTTGTTTTGGACTAAGAGTCACATATGTCTAAATAAAACAGGCTATATGTGAAGATGGACCACCATAATCAAGTTTGATAAGGAACTAGAGAATTGTTCAAGTAATTTGGTTTAATATGTCTTGGTCACATGGATTTACTGACAAACCCTTGTTTTCATGTAAAATACAGAGCCACAAGCAAAAGTCACCACATTCAAAACCATAAAGATCTGCCTAACTGCAGGCAGCATTACAATCCCCTCACCCCAAGCTCTCAAATCCCTGCCCATCTGTACTTCAAAAACCACAGCTCTATTTTCAGCTACTCCACCACTCTTCTACATGGGGAGAAATGAGAAGTGTCAAGAGCTACTAAACACAGAATTTTCACAGTTGGTCAGCACATCAGCGCTCAAAACAGCTGTTCTTATTATCACGGTGCACTGAAAAAAGTACATTCATTAGCCTCTAACTCATACTCTTTTATGCTGTTATCACGTTAGACACAGCTCTTAAGTATCTAAAATTTGGAGGTTTAATTTCTTACAAGAAATGTATCATGTAAACCCCAACATTTTCAAGGACAACAGACTCATAACACAGTTTGCATTGTCAAAATTAGGTAACCTCACCATTTACAACCAGGTTAGACTTAAGAATTAGGATGCAGGAGCAAGACTCAAAACCAACACAGAGCTCACATCTACTCTAATACTTCTGAAGGCACCAGGCTACTGTGTTTTTCTCATCCCTCTTCACTCCTCACTATTATAATCATCATATAATCGCCTTTCTTCTATTAGAAGCAGGAACATCTCCTTTTCAGTGTGCATCTAGAACACAAGAAATACCACAGGGGGACAAACTTCTAACACACTGAAGGCACATACTCCTCAAGACGAGGGCCATGGGGGAAGTCCTCCTCTGAACTCCAATCAATCCAAACAGCTCTCAAGACTCAGAGGCTTTGAGAGAGAAGGTAAATTACTAGTCAGTAGGACACTACTGCTTGTGTCTGCTTACACAAGCTTTCCCTACTTTAGGTCAAAAACCTAACGGTGCTTGAGATAGCATTATTTTTAATGAGACAGTCCTGCCCACATTTTCACCCCTTTTGTTCAGCCGCTTTCCTAAAGGACGAATAAAAAAGAATTTAAACAACCTAACAATCTTGAATCCCTTCAGCATGGCAGACACCATCCAACTGCTTTCAGTTCAGGTTAAAAAAAATTTTTAAAACTCAGCAAAACCCCCCAAAACACACCAAAGAATTCCAGAAACTATGAAAGTGATACCAAAGGTAGGATGGTCTCTGACCCACAGATCAAAAGCTGCTGCATAGTTCATGACCAATTTTTCCTCTACTTCCACAGGGTGACATCTGCAGAACCGTCCATCTCTGGCACTCTATTCCCCTACAGCAGCTCTTGCAGAACAGATGTTATGAGCTCATTTTGTGTGTACTGGTCATAAAAAATACCAGATGTTTGAAAAGGAGGAGGAACAACTTAGAGAGAATGTATTTCAGCCAGGACAGAGTTTGAGGCAGCGAGCACTAAGGAGATACCAAAACACTGTGTGGGTCTCAGCTGGGGAAGAGAAGAAGGTGTGACATTCAATCCTGCAGCAAGGTCAGCACTGTGCAGAGCAGCTGGCCCACACATCCTGTGGCAGAGGAGCCTGCCAGTCCTTCCCTTGCAGACTCCCTTTTGCTCCAATATCCATCACAGAAGCAAACACCCGCCAAGTACGTTTCTATTTTGTGCTCTGCTCCGTGCACTCCTGTCAGCGCTGACACGTTGTGATCGTGCTTTTTTTATGAGCAGTCAATGGGAATGTCATTAGTAACCTCACAGCTCAGCGTAGGGAAAACCACCAAGATTTCAGGAAAAAAGACACGGGGCAGCATCCTAAGCAATGACTCTAGGTGACAATTCCCAAGCTATGACAGTCAGATGACAGTGCAGCGCCAGATAAAAAACGATCAACAATTGCAAGTGAACCGGGTTAGACACTTCAGCAGCCGCTGGCTGCAGCAGGGATGCCACTAATAAGACATGGAAGCCCAGGATGTACTGGAAACCTGCTACAATATAACACTACCCGGCTGCCAGACTACAGCTGGTATTTCCTCCAGCCACAGATACAATGTATTAATTTATAATTTAGTACAATACTGCTTGTAATGTTTAAAATATTAGAATAAAATTTCCTTATCCTAGTGAGCAGGAAAAAGGCTCTTGACTGACAGACTTGGGTCACTCTACTAAGCTTCAGCAACAGTGAAAGTTCTAGAGTGCTGAAAAAGAACGTGCTGGTAACACACAACAGCAGCACACACTGTTTCAGCTCCACTCAGAGGAACTCAGAGAAAGTTCTGCTTTTCTTTGACCAAAATAAACCAGGACCAACACTGAACTTCATGCATTTTGCAGCATCAACTCAATTTCTTTCCAAACTCTCAACCTCTGAGTAGCTCAAGAGCCACCTGTCATTTAGGTTTCAGTTTATCCTGTGAAAAACCCCAGTAGTATAACAAGAAGCTCAATGTTATCCATAATTTCTCTTTTAAAATTTCAAGATAAAAATTTCAACTTATGATTGAAACCAGTAATTTTATATGAAAAAAAAATGCAGATATGAATTTCACCTCAAATAGTGTGGAAACATGGGAAAATAAAGTGGAAAAGAAAAAGAGCACAACCTGCAAGCATCACTGATAAAAGGGAAGTTGTCTCTCCTGCTGTTTGTATGCCTCTCCAAATAGTTTCCCACCTCCTTCACTGGAAAAACATTTTGCAGAAAAATAACCATTTCCGATGTGTTTTCCAGAAGACAGAAGAGTATTCCTTTCACAGTATCTCAACCAATATCAGCAGTGACTATCACTAGTAGAAACATATGAATTCACAGCAAGGAGATTCTCTCTCACTTCTGTTATTACTTCTAGGAGATCTTGAACAGTTGAGATCTGGAGACTGAATTTCTCGATGCAGTTTCGTTGGTTTGTTTAGAAACGGATTTACCAATTTGTTCTCAACACTGCTGCCAGATTTCCTTGTCTTTGGCACAAGGAGCAAACATGCTTTAAACAGGATCCAGGTTGTGGACAATTGACAACTTCTCCAATAACTGCAATCGCTTTTTTTGGTGTTTCACCTATCATGCTTAAATCCCTTGCTCTTTCCATGACCTTCTTCTTGCTCCCCTCAGTGTGTTACTGTGCACTGAGCGAGACAAGCTCTGCAGCCTGAGCTCAGGGACTGTGGGTGGAAGGACAACCTGCAACTGCTCACTGAGGTCACACCATGCAGCAAATGTGCTGTCACAGAGGGGGAAAAGGAACACCTTGTTTCAAAACATAATCACAGCGCACAGCTCACTAAACTTCTCAAGCTGAAAAAAAATAACGCCAAGATTTTACACTAGGTCTAGGTGAAAGTCTTTTCTGTCCAGTTCCTCTGTGACAGACAAACTGCTTTGACAGCAGTGACACGTGAGCGTTCTCAAGAAATGAAGCAAAGTGCTTTCAAATGATTACTTGTGTGACAAAATGGATTTTTAAACTGTCCTATAAGTCATGCTGTTTGACCAATAATTAGATAAATAAGCAAGAAAGACATTAAAGATTCACCTTACCCATTTTAACAAATACCAGCCTGTCAGAGGTGCTAGTAACATACATCTGAAGAAATCTGGTAGTAAACACATAAATAATATGTAACAACCAGCCATTTATTCCTATGTGCCTAACACAACAGTAAAGAATAAAATCATTCTTCCCCAAACAGGGAAAAATAGGAAAAAATAATTTGGGGTTGCACCTTTTTCCACTTAAATGCTTAAATGGAAGGAATCCTGCATTGCTGAAATACTTTTAACTCTAAAGCACACTGTACTCTTCATCCTCCCACTCTCCAAGGAAACAGCTTTGGCACTAAAATTTAGGAGATTAGTGCCCAGCAGGTGATGATTACAGTGGCATGAAATGCAAGAACCACAATATTAAATTGTGAGCAGTGTTGACTCAGCATAAAAACAAACAAAAACTCCCTCGCAAACCACACAATTAAAAGCACAAATCATAACCATTAAAGTTTTTGTCTCAGCAGAAGAAACATTCTCAATACAGTCCTTTCCACTAGACATTTAAGGCCCACTGAAGGAAACCAGCCTGCTCCCACTCCTTGACAGCTGTGCATGAGGACCATCTAGTGATGGTCAACCTTTTGTTTAAAAATATAAACGCACGAAAACCCCCACAATTTGTATAAACGTGTTAATTTGATACTCCAGTCAGGCCCTTGCTAGTAAGAGGTCAGTACACTCACACTGTGCTTACTGCTCTCCTCACCTAATACTTACCAAACACAGCAAGAACCACTACAGAAGTAAATGAGTTTTATAAAGTAAAATAATACTGTGTAAAATACACATATAAGTAAAATGAATAGACAGTAAATCAGTTAAGAATTTTATCATCTCAGCTGCAACAACTTTTAAAAATAATTCCAACTTCTAGGAAACACAATTTGTCTTGAAAACAAAAAAGAAACTTCCATTGTCCAATGTCTGGGCCACAGGTTAACAAGGTCTGCTTGAGTCAATATATTTATGTGCCTGCTTACAGTCAATGACAGACAATTACTTACTTCTAGAGAATGGTATCCTGCGTGACGCTGCCTGTAGGATTCTGCAATAAAGATGAACTAAATACTTACCGTTCCAATACTTCCTGAAATTTGTTTTCTTTCCATTTTTTCCCTTTGTACAAACCTGTCAAATTTTGTCCAAACCGAAAGGCACGAGACATCTAAAAACTCAATGTTTATTTGTGGACAGGACAACACTTGATTCAATGCTTACCTCGTTCTACAGCACACATTGACCCTCACATTTTTTTAGCTGACTGAATTCATCTTCTTTCTTCCTGCTGTTTGTAGGTTCTATGCATATTCCCATATTTATTTTGAAGAATTCTTGAATACTGATGGCCAACCTGATAGCATTTCTCAGTATTTAAATAAACATAAATCAAAACAGTAGTGACTGCACATGATGTGCCTCATAGGTTGCCCAAGAAAACACTGGTAGTTCATATCTCATTAGAGATTGTCACACAAACAAAAAGAAAATTCCATTAAAATTCATGATATTTGCTCTTCAAAAGATGTTTCACATTTTTGATCTTCCAATATTTTGTCGGAATAACTTCCAGAGCACTTAGCTCGCAGGAAATATTTCTGCTACCCTGCCTCAAATATTTGGGTACCCAGTGCAGTATTCTAGCACATCTAGGTCTGGAATTTGGCTGCATGCTCCTTTAAAGCTAAAACAATAAATTTTAAGTCAGAACAAAATTCTTTGTTGCTCTGTTCCAGAGGGAAAGTGAAATTCCTGACTTTAATTCTTAATGGAACATTGAAGGCTATTCATGCTTTATAAAACCCCAGACAATGAACATAGACAAAAAAACCTCACTTGATACTTCAAAGGAAAACCAAAACCATCTCTCACTGGTTACAAACTCGGCTGAGTTTCACAAGTTTCACCAGACTTACAGATGAGAAGGGTTTTTCTCTTCTAGACATCTTCTGTATTCTTATAGCTGAAAGTCTCAACTTTAAAAAGTTTTCCTTGACTTAATCAACTCTTAAGCATTAAAAATTGTAAAATTAACTAAAAATATTTATTACTCAGCCATGGTGGTGTGGAGCAACAAACCCCTCAGTAAAGTGTCTGTCATTGCCACTAACCTTCATTTTTTTCCACAGGAAAGTGCTTGGGATCTGCTCACTGTAGTGCTGCCTTCACCAGCATCTCCTGTCCTTCCACAGCACACGGAGTGGGAAAAGCAGCTCCATCTTCTCGGAAGCAACACTACCAAAGCCATCCCGTTTTATTGCCTTCCCTTAACCAGGTATTCCCCAGCATCTGCTTCTCCCTCTGCGGCCCTCATGGCCTTTGTGTCCCTTTCGTGATCGACGGTCCCTCAGGAGCATTTATTAAACAAACGGGCATCTCTCGTCTCTGCCACCTCCCAGCATTTGCACAGGGTTTTTTCAGGAACAGCGGTCACTAGCCGTGCTTTTTCAAAGCTGCACCAGCCAAAACCCACCCTGTTGCTGCGCAGCCTCCCCTCACAGGTCTGGTGCGGGAAGGAAGACCCGCCACCTTCTCTCAGCTCACCTCTGGCCAAGCAGGACCCACACCTCTCAGCTATTTCTGCTCTCTTTGAAAAGTCAAGACAAAACCTGAATCATCCCCTGAGCTGAAGCGCCCTTTTAATCCCCTCTCTCAGCGCCCGGAGGGGCCCGCCCGCCCCCCTGCCCCTCAGGTGCCCGCTCTGCCACCGCACCGCCTCACGCGCGGCCGCCACAAGATGGCGTCGGCGAGGCCCTCACAAAATGGCGGCTGCAGCGCTTCTGTGAGGGGACGGGGAGCAAGAGATCAGGCTTCTCGCCACTTTTGCTTGACGCAAAATTGGGGAAAATCCATAAGAAGTTCCCCAACACCATGCGTGAGAGCCTGAGGCACGGGGTGGGATTTTTTCCCCTCATGTCACAGTTCTGACAGCCAAGGAGTTCACTCCCAGAGGCACAGGACTACTCTCCATTTCCAGCTAAATGACCGAGGAACATGCTTCTGATAATAAATACCCCTCAACAAAGCCTCCATGCAGTCAGTGAAAAAATGTAAAAACAGCAAAGACAAGCCATAAAATTAATCTTCTTCCATGAAGGCACTTGGAAAAAAAGGCAGGAAACACGTAGGCCACAAGTTCATCCGAGTGACCAGCAATCGGTTGCTTTGCATCCTGAGGAGGCTGCTATGTAGCAAAAAAGAGAAAAGAGGAGGCATCTGGGGTTTTGAAGCACCATTTTGGCTACAAGCTACACTCTTTTATTGGGAAAAGACCACTCTGTCTGCTAGCCACGGGGGAATTGTAACCATGGCAGTAACACAGTTCTGCTCTCCTGTTCCAGAGCACATCAATCGCCTTTTGAAAGCACTGATAAACCACTCAAGGCGAGTCTCCTTCCTTGCAGAAATGGCTGGGCCAGCCTGGGAAGGTAAACAACATGTTGACAGCACAGTATTAATCTCAGCGCCAAGAGGAAAGGACAGATGGACTCCCTTTTCCTCTGAAGGATAAGTGTGAGGTTGTACCAGGCAGCTTAAATAACAGAAATGAAAAAGCAGCAGAGATGAGAGAAGGAGACGAAGCAAGATTGACAAGGTAATTTACTATCTATTCTTTGTGTTTCAGGTAACACACCTCATCGCTCTCTAATAAAGCTTTCAAAGTTTCCCAGATGCTCTCAAATGGAATCCTGGCATAAAGCGATTTTTATGCATGGATGCTTTATTTTCTCTTTATCTGCTGTATATTAAGGACAAACCAGAACGTGCTCTACCGAAGTTCCTACCTACTCTCCTAGGCATAGATTAAACAACACAAAGTAACACTTTCCGACATTAACAGCCTTGAAGGGAAAAGAAGCAGCAGAGCAATACTAAAAACACCCAGCTCATTTCTCCGTGGATTAGGCAGACTTATCTGCCAGCTGAGCTACTGTTTCCTGTAGCACACCACATTCTGGCTTGACCTTTCCGTATTTAGTCCTACCAGGACTGATATGAAATGAAAAAGGAAGAAAACTGGACTCTGTGCTTCAGCAGATGGCATCTTCCATCCTGAGTCTGGGGCTTAACCAGGGCTCCCAGGCTGTGGTTTGGGGCATTTGGGCAGCAGGACTTGCCAGCTCTCAAACAGCCTGATCAAGGACAAACTGTTTCAGCCACTTGTGTCCTTGGAAATGTCCATGTTTTGTTTGTAAAAGACAAGCAGGAGAAATATTGCCTCAGCTTGGGAGTCACCCAAATCGGGCAGATGGAATCATGTCACTTTGCTTACAGTTATTCACATCCCCCCTTGGATTCAGCTCTTCTTTCCTTTAACCACAGACCACAAAGTCGTGTTCTTCAGCAGATTCACCTCACACAGTTAGACTGATTCATTGAGCGTTATGTTGACATTTGGTCCAGCTCCTCAGAGGCATAACACAAGATCTTGTCAATAATTCTTTAGTAAAAATACTGGTTTCTAACCATAAATCTAAAAGCTATATCAAAGGAATATACCAATGTCATTTTCTTTTGGTCAGAGCACATGACTCCAGGGAGATTTGTCTGCAGAAGAGGTCGCACGTGTAATGTGTGCAAATTCAACAGTTTTGTGTGCAATTTCATTTTCCAAAAGACATAGCAAAAAATTGGTAGCCCAAGTAGTTTCAAATTTGAAAGCACATTGACTGCTGTAAAATCCGTCTTTACACTGCAGAACAAAAGATGCAACGTATTTTATGTGCCTGATTGCATCTCAGGAAAAGATCACAAATACAAGGAGACTGATTGCAACAAGGAGAGGACAGACCCCAGAAGCCTGTACTGTTCACTAAACAGTGCCATAAGATTTCCCCAAAGGCACAGGGAATTCATAGCACAGTGACTCGACCTTTTACAGGTGCTGTCACAAAGCCAATGGACGCCTAAATTTTTGTGCACGTTTTTTTTCTGTAAGTATTTCTGATGCAGGAATATTTGGGCACCTCAATAAACAGAGGAACATTATACTTGCATCTTCCGATACTGATCCAGCTACCAGTGAAGTGAAATGGAGAAGAAACAGATTCTAAGATTCTTACTCTATCACCTGTTAAAGGTCATGTTTGGGAAAGTAAGACCTAAGGGGATGTCATTAGGAGCATTCAAGCATGTCCTGGGCAGAAGATATCACTTAGAACTAATGCAACACTCTGAGAAGACAGCAGCCCTTTAAAAAAACCCAAACCAGCCAACAAAAAACAGCTACCACATTTTAAAGGGGGAAAAAATACTCTAAGTAGAGCCAAGTTTTGAAATTTTCAGTGTTCATGTCTGATCAGAAAGAAAGAGGCTTTCATAGATATGTTGCAGTGTTTCAGCAGAGATCAGACCTAGGAGCTGCAGTTACTTCAGATGCTCTGCCCACAAAGAGCACTTTCATTTTTTGCTTTATTGTTTGTGATTATGAAATGAGTTTAAAAAAAGAGAAAGTTATTAAGCATTCAGTTTGAAGTTCTGCTTGGAAATAATCATACATTATAGCACTTCTGATGGAATAATTATTGACTGCGTATTAATGTGTTAAGTTAGATACGTTAACAAAAGTTTGACACAAAATTGTTAAGAGTGTAGGGTTTGCCATTCCCTGTTGATTTTCACAAAATACATATCAAGCAGTACTTTCTCTATAACTAAAGCTTTGTTTTTGTTACAGTAAGTTTAACTTCTTGATTAAATTTCAGATGGGTGCACTGCAATCTCTCTCTCCTGCCTCTTTTGCCGATAGATCTCAGCATCTTTGTGGAAATGAAACCTTATTTTAAAAGCTAAACCCCCTACTGGGGTTTGTTCTTAAGTATCTGCCTTCTGCCTGCCAACAGGTCACACTTCAGACACGGCTGTGATCTCATTAAACGCCACTGCACTGCTTCACTTCAGCCAGGAAAGCACTGAAGGGATAAACACGATAGAAATCTTTTTTAAAAATCGTGGTGTTTTTAACTATTGATGGATATTTCAGGAAGTATCCCTCAGTATTTAATATGAATTGCAAGATCCTTCTGTACATGCTAGAGCTGTTGAAGAATTGTTACCTTAATCTGGTTGATGATGATTAAAGTATCTGTATAGGATTTCTTCACTGCAGTTACTTTGGTCTCACCCCCGACACGACTTGCACATAAGGCTTTAGAGGCAGGCTGGCTGTGCTGTCTGCTGGGAGTCACTGCAGAGCAGCAATAACAAAGACCAGCATTGCAGCAGCTCAGAACACCAATGAGGTTGAGATAGGCCTGAAATAAAAACCTAAACTTAATAAATTTGAACTGGACAAATGGCCTAAATATGTGCTTGTGCTGGGGAAGGTAGAACTGGCGAGCAGTTTGGCTGGGGAGAAAGCAGATAAATCTGGGAATGAGCTCCAAGAAGCAAGGTACGATGATGATGTCAAATCCTGGAATGAAGAAACTGGAAATACCTCAAACACATGCAGAGCAGAGAGGAAAGCCATCAAACCCTGATTCCAAAATCTGTGGCTCAATACTGTGTCTGTCACTTTAGTTTAATCCAGGTAACAAACACTCAATGGGCTGTTATAGTCCGTTCTCCTCCCACAGCATAAAGGAATGGGTTACTTGTAACCTTCTATTAGGGGAAGGTCGCTCAAACTTTGCTGAAGAAAGCACTTTTAGCTACCTTGGGGACTAACAATACATTTTATTCTGCTTTTGGAGAAACAGACTGAAGCTCCAGTGCCATTTAGCATCATTTTTCACCGACAAGCAATTGTCCTGGACAATTAAACACCTGCAATACAGAGCCTGGTGAGAGTCCCATCACTGCCAAATGTCTCTTTCACTGAGAAAACAACATGTTGAAGGGTGAAAAACAGAAGACTTCTTGGCTCAGAAGATCTCTCCAAGTATCTGCCTTTTCTTTCCTTCACTTTCACAGCTTGTTGCTACTCTGAACAAGGTATTGACAGGTGTCTCAAAAGCACCATTTTTTCATCAATGGTAGAAATTATATTATCATCTGCAAGATACTTGCCCTAAATTCTATTGGAAACCTTCACAGGGGAGAGAACCAGGATCCTGTTCAGACACAAACAGAAGAAGCCATAAGACATAAATTTCTATGTAGACCTGAAACTTTCCCTCAACACTGATCAGTAAAAATACATA
Organism: Edolisoma coerulescens; assembly: GCA_013397115.1. Taxonomy (NCBI): domain Eukaryota; kingdom Metazoa; phylum Chordata; class Aves; order Passeriformes; family Campephagidae; genus Edolisoma; species Edolisoma coerulescens. The sequence continues at coordinate 292,615 of VWZW01006099.1, read as the reverse complement.
TCACTTTCTGCAAGAAGTGGCAACAAAAATCCTGTCTTTTGCCCCAAGCTGAAAATTGAGTTTCCATGATTTTTCTAAAGTTTGTGATTTTAATGAGACATTTAAAAAAGTGATTAACATGAAGGACTACTTCTTTAATTATAATAACCTTTTCTATTCTTTCAGAATAAATTTTGTTGAACACTTTTCATGTGATTTGCTTCATTATCTTTTCATTTAAATCATCTTTGATGACACACCATTTAATTAGGTTTATTGTGCAGGTACGGATAGTTAAACTTGTGCATGCAGCACATGCATTCCATTTGACTAACATAATATATCTTATTCATGCCACTGTCACCATCCATTACAAAAATTAACAAGGCATCATCCAGTTTTAAGTTTGCAAAATGTTGTTTATGAAGAATTTTTCTTTCACACCGTTATAGGATCCCTTATTGACGACTTAGCTAGTGTTCTGTGATCCCACTCATAAATATTTACTTGTCAACATAAACTGTGAAATGTTACCTTCCAGGGAGTTAGCCAGTGTTCTCCTCTAATCATAAATATGATTCCCTTTGTTGTAGTATTATTAATGTTGCATTTTTTCCTGTTAAGAGATTTTACAGCCAGGAAAGGAAAGAAAATTGCCTAGTAGTTAATAACAATCATTTTATACACACACAACCAAAATCTCACATAACTTACAAGTTTACTTTGGCCTGCAGCAAGAGGTATATATTCACATCTTGGTAAATTTACAGATAAATATGTATTCCTGTGCACAAACTTGTTATTGTCAAGATATATTGTTCAATGGCTAAAAGAACAAAAAAAAAAAAAAATGTTGGCAGAATATCTCAGAGAGAATTCTGGCTGTGATCATTAAGGGTCCTACAAAATTCCCCCTGCTTCAATTACTTTTCTTAACAGCTGCTTTTCCAAACAAAACGAGATTTGCAGGGAAGAGTCCTATGCTTCCTTAGACTTGCTGATATAATTGTCAGGCAGAATAAAGTCAGCCATGGCAGTGGATTTGTTGTGCACCATTAAATTAATAAGGCCTGCTGCTGGGCCCCTTCCTAGGCTGATATTTTGAGACAGGGCACAAGGCAGTAACACTGAAGAGCATCACAGGACAGAAGCCTCCTTGGCTGACATCCCAACCTGAGAGCCATGGTGCTTACACCTGGAAGTGAGCTGGCTGGATTGCCAACAGCTTCCCCCAGGAAGAGGAGCTGCTGTGCTACTCTGGCAGTAGATTGAAGCCCAGGATTCTGAGATGGCTCAGATGGTTTCCCAGAACTAAAAACTAACTAGCCATTAACTTAAATAATTTCAGCCACAGTACCTCTTCTCCAGAAAAGTGCTTCCACCAGTGCTCTGTGCTTCACTGTAAAACAGCTTCACTTTCAGTTTTTTTTTTTCCTATAAGCTGCTCCACTCAACAAAGAAAATCAAAATTGCTGGGACCACAGCAAAAAAGAACAGTCCTGTTCATGGTGGGTCTCTTCTCCAAGGACTGTGCATTCAGTGACTGTTTCATCAAGCAATGTCAGGCAAGTGCTCCTAGATAGGCTCAGAAAAGAACAAAACCAGGCATAGAAGAAGATCTTTTAAATTCCTGCAGAAGATCTGAGGAAAAATAAATAAGAACAGCTAAGGGCTGGATGCTCCTTCAGAATAACAAAGCTACTTTGTAGGTCAAGCTCACTGCAATGCTGTAAAAAGTGCTTAAGGGATCAGATGTTTAAAATAGAAGCCCACAATGAACAGCCATGGCTGCTATGCACCCACCCTTCCTGCAGGCAAAAAGGCAAAAAATATACTTTTATTCCAACTATAAACATCAAGAAAATTTTTAAGATCTGTTCTCTGGGTTTCAGGCTTTGTGACAGTAGCCAGGACTGTCATGCTGGGGGCATCAGCAAATGAGAAGGCCCAAATGGTTTGAAGGCAGGTTTGAAAGAGGGTGTCAGTCACAGACTGTCACAGTAAAGCTGGATCAGCTCCAAATAAAAAGAGAAACAGCCACCCCTACATCTAAGACTCATAGGGAGATTTCAGAAGAGAAGTGAGGATGGCTAGAGTAGAACAAGTAGATGAGTTGGGCATTAAATCCATAAAAATTTTAATGGCACTATTTCCTGAGGGCTCTGTTTTGTATAGCTACCTGAATGAATCTGTGGTTAAAATATATATTTATATTAAAACAGAAGCAGAAAAGGTGCTTTGTACTCACGCCCTATTTTTCTCTTTTGCTTTGTTGCTCTGATAGGAGCTTCATCTCTGAAGTCTATACGTGTACATGCAGCTAAAATTCTAATTAAAACTTGTGCATTTTTAACATTTAAAATGGTATAATTAAAGACCTAACAGTAACAGATACATGAAGAAAGAGTAACAATTGTCTGAGATGTTGAATTTCATAGTTCATGACTTTTCAGCACTTCATTATGCAAATCATGTAGCACATGCTCCATGATTAGCACAGCTTTCTCAGTGGAATATGTCTTTCTGCTATTAAATTAATTTTCTATGTCTGCTTCTTTTACATTCTCTTTGTACTTGCTGTCCTCAGCATAAAACATTAAAATGTAGGGTCAAACTAGAAATCCACGGATATAGACTTAAGTCCAGTGCCCAGAAAAAGAAAAAATAACGTGCAATGTAAAGCTTATGCCCAATGTAAACAAGCAGCTATTATCTGTGCTCACGAAAGTTCTCAAGGACAAAAGCACAACTTCTATTTTCTTAACCTCTGTATTTTACTGCAGGTCGAGAAAAGATAAAAATCAGTTGTGCTGTGGTAAAAACAAACATTCGGGGGGCTATATTTTATAAACGGAAATAAAATGGCTAACCTTAAAGTTTTTAGTGGTTGGTTTTTTTTTTTCCTTTATCTAGATTTTCATCCAGTGCTATTCTCCCTCAGGGTAACTAATTTTTTCTTGGCTGGTCTCCCTCTCACTCCAATATATTTGGTTACATCATAGAAATTGTACTTGACCCAGCTGTTTTTATTCTACCAGCAGCAATAGGAAAGCATCGCTGGCTTAATTTTTTTTTTTCTTTCAAGACTGAAAATGATAATCAGTATCTGTGGCAATTGTTTTACTTGCAGGAGAATCTAGGCTGTACAAGGAAGGTGATATATTTCCTCTTTACCCTCACATTGTATGAAATACTTCCAGTTTCAATAAAGAAAACTATGCTTGTCTATGGTCGGATCAAAAGAGAGAAATTCAATGCTACTGGTCCCATACTTTCCAGAACAGGGATTTGACATAAAAGTGAAGCTTTGGCCAGCCAGGCAACCAACCAAAAATAGCTACAATGCTTAATGTCATCTGTGTTTCAGTAAGGATGAGAAAAGATAGCAGACAGCAGTGGAAAAAATAAGAAATAGCTGAATTAAAATAAAAAATTATATTTCATATTTACTGGTACAGTGAAAGGGTAGACGTTATCAGTATCCAAAAAATCTCTCACAGTTCAGAATTAAGTCCCTCCAACGTGTTTTCTCCAAATGTCAACTGTGTGCCTTTTCTAATATGTAATTGAAAATAACTTTTAGATGGTTTTTTGGTCCATTTAAAATATATGCTTTTTATATTTAAAATCTTGAAATATTGATTTGGTTCTTGGGAATTCCATTTTTCATTCACACACTTGTTTAAAAATAATTGTTATAAAAAACAGGAACACAACAAAACACACAATATTTAGATGAAGCCATAAAACCATTGTGAAAATGTAAATCCTCCATGTCCTTAACCCTTGTCTAACTTAATATAATGAAGAACACTGACTTCCAGACCAATGAAAAGAATGACCCTGATATCAGCCAGAATCTTCTTATTATTATTCCTGTAGAATTCCTATTATTATTTCAGTGGAAATACATTTTATACACTCCCAGACAGTTTGTCCTGTCCCCCCCACACTCTTATGTCAGAGAGGGTTTTTCCCATTTCCTCCCACCCACATCACCCCTCCTTGGTTCTGACAGCAGGTCAGTCAGTGGGAATCCACTTAACTCCATTCTTCCCTTAAAAATCCCTTTCCTGTTACTTAATCTGGTATTTTTGAGGAGCGGTCTTCCACAGAGGATCTAAGATTTCAAAGTACTGCTGAAGGACCAAGTCAAAATGAAGAAAATAGACAGTGATACAAATGAACAACTTCCTGTTAGGTGCACATTCAAAAGGGATTTTTGTGTTACTTCTGGTCAGGAGCAGGAACTGAAATAACACCCAAAGAACACAAACCTTAATCAGCAGCATCTGCAGAGTTAATTTGTGGGTTTTGCTAGAACTCAGCAGTACAGTTTTGTTTAAAATTGTATGTAAATGCTGTTCACGTGTAAGGAGAGAGCTGAAATAAAAGACTAACACCAATTTAAGATGTGGGCTAGAGTGCTTCTGTTAGGGTGAAATGATTAAAATGAACGCTTGGAAAGATTCAGTAAATCAACTGGATTATGATTTTTTTTTGTCTGTCTCTGCACACCTAAAGCTCCATGGAGCAGCAATGAATTGCAATTAAGAAAACCTATAGAGGAGTCTGCTGTAACACTTCAGGTGCCTCAATTCCTTTCAGCCCCTGTTAAAAGAATTCCAGCCAGCCCTTCTGTCCTACTGTAATTTCTATTGTTTTTCATCCAGAACACTTCCCTACCTTAGTTATTCACAAGGGAATCTTGGCAGATTTCAGCCACTTGCCTCCTCGCTAACATAATACATAAATTTCTAAACTCCCTCTTTGTCCACAGTGCGTTCCTCTCAGTTGTGATTCCATCCTCCAAATTATTTCGGCTGAAATAGATACACTGCCCGGTTACACACTGAGGCTTACAGAGGTATCAACAAGCAGGGCTTGGCTATGCCCCCCGAAAGAAGCCATTTAATAAATGAGTGCTTTCAGCACTGCCCATGGAAAAACTCCCAGGAGTCTAGAAGTGTATCCTTGTAAAGCACTGTGCATCAGCACACTGACACTTTGCTCTGTTTTCCACATTCTTCCCCGTGGAAAAGTTAGGAACAAGTGCGAGCTGCCCCTGTGCCGCAGTGCACCGGAGTCTCCACGGCTTTGCTACTGTCCGTGCAATGGAATTACGCTGCAGGATTTGTCCTCAGGCATTTAAAATGATACTCCAGCCTTCAGCGCCACTGCGGGGGACAGACTGTTTGCTACTGCCGAGTTCAAACAACCACAAAAATACAAAATAACCTTCACAGTAAGGCTCAGCCATTTAATCATAAAGTCTATAATCAAGCAGGCTATTCAACTGAGAATGCACATGGAGCCAGCTGGGAATAGAGGAGAAAAACAACCTAAGCCTTGTTCAAGACTGTAAAGAAGCAGTGCAACCTTCAGTTCCATCCCCCCTCCCAGAATCTGTCTCAACATTAACCTAGAGCTGAAATTACTTTGGGAAATAGTTTAAAATCTAATGGATACCATAAAGCTTGTGAAAACACATGGCTATTTCACCAGGATGCTTTGTAGGCATGACTGAATGCCCCTTGCAGTGCCTCTTTCTTCTTGTAAACAAAATTCTGATAAACTGCAGGGGCAGGCAATGGCATCCAGGTGATTTATAACAGTTGAGGCTGCTTCCCTCTGTACCCTAACTGTCCCTCTCCTCTCTCATCTTGCTTTTGAGGCACTCGTTTGAGTGTAATTAAACAGAATTTGACCTGCTAGCCAGGACACATTTCAAATGGCATCTCACTGCATTTTTCCATCGGTGGCAGCAATGGATGGACACCTGTCCGCCTCATCTTCCAGGAACTGAGTAATAATAATTCTGAGCAGAGATTTTACTCATCACGAGTACCTTTGTTGAAACCTATCCTTCCAAAAAACCCCGAATGAATACTTGAAAATAGCTCACTACATTCTTTGCAAATGTTGTGAAGGATGTCACCATAAAAGACAACGCACTATACTTGAACCACATAGAAGATGATGGTGTATTATTGCATGAATTAGACTTGATACATCTGATTTTAAGGAAATATGAGCACTGATGCATCCTTTCTATATGTCTCCAAAGCATTTAGAGGGCAAGAAAGAACTATGTGAACCGTACATGTCTCACATGCAGTACAAATTTCTATTCAACCAATATGAGTTAGCTTATTCCTTTCACTTCTGTGATTTAAGGAGCAGATTTCCCTGTCCCAACACAGCACAAAAACCCTTACAGCTATTTTACAGGAATAAAAATCATTCTATTAAAAATGAGCAGAGAGGGATCCTGAGAACACAGCAGCACCGACTCAGGTAGAAACGTGGTGTACCTGAGTTACCAGTCTTCGTGCAAAGTTTCTTGCTATACTCTTTACTTGCTGTAAACGCATTTAGCGCATAAGAGATTTGTTATGCCCTTAACCCTCATGGATGATGATTTAGAGCTCTGAACTAGTTCTGCTCTCAGGTGGCTGAGAGGTGCAAGATTTTTCCTGTTAAAACTAGGGTTATTCTGCCTATGCTTCGCACATTTAATCTTTATACTCCTATGTTATGCCTTAGAATTTTCAAAAATTCCCTGGAATACTGCCAGTAAGTTAAAGAGAGGACACATCATCTGATGAGAGGTCTAGTACCTCCAGAGCCGTTCTGTGGTTTAAATGCTTTTCATTTGAGACTGATGTTTTCCTAAAGTGAAATAAACTCCTGCTGCTTTTTTCTGTAGGATACATATATTGAGGAGAGGTGGGTTGTGTATATGTTTGTTTCTTTTTAAGCTGCATCCCTTCCAATACCTCAATAAAAGAAAAGTATGTATTTCCCAAAGGAGAGGAATCAGCGGCTTACTAATAGCTTCGAATCATGGAATGTTTAGGGTTGGAAGGGACCTTAAACACCATCTTGTTCCACCCCCTGCCATGGGCAGAGACACCTTTCCCTGCACCAGGCTGCTCCAAGCCCCGTTCACCCTGGCCTTGGTCACTTCCAGGGATGGGGCATCCACGAGTTCTCTGGGCAACCTGTAATAGTGCCTGGATAACTTTTGTAGTAATCTTCTTGTAGTTCTTTAAATCCACCCCAAAATCCTTTACAGGAACACTTCAAAAGATACAAATTCTGTCATTTTCAGAGCTGCAACATTTGTACTGTAATACAGACAAAAGTTTTCTGCAAGGTTTGTCATTCAGAACTTTTTTTTCCCCTCCATAGATCCAGCTGTTTTTACCATGTTTTATCATACCATTTCTAACTTGATGCTTCCCTCTGCATTGTGCCTTTCACTTTGAGGTGATTTAGCAATGTTGATTGTGAACAGATCTTTTCAGTAAAACAATCCCTCATCCTTGACCACACAGATCATCAGGTACCAACAAAGAAACGCCGTTCCTTTGAACTCAAAGACCACATTCTAAAACTGCTCATTTTTCACAAGATCAGTTGCTAGTTAAGCTAAGCTTTCATTTGAGATTTTATAAAACCATTGTGATCTCTCTTTGGTGTTCTTATTTGTGGGCCAAGTGCTATTATTATATTTTCTCATCTTTCAGCCTGGGAAAGAATGCTGTCTTCGCAAGCAATTAAAAAAACTTTATGAATATTAGTCTGTAAAATTAATTTTAGCATGATGCTGATGAAATTTGCCGTTTTGCACAGCTGTGAAGGTGGTTTCAAGGGTGAACAGTGATGCCATATTTAAAAAGCAAACCGAGACAGCTAAACAGCATTAACTGCTAAATTTTAAAAAGCATCTCAAAACCCTAAGCAAATGATTATTTAGCAACAATCCTTACCCAACCATTTCAGAGAATCATACATTTGTGTAATTACCTTGTGGCCATGTGCAGTTTGTATTACCTTGATTACTGGTCCTGTGAGGTAACTCGAAAACCATGAAAAAGCAGACAGGCAACCCAAATCATTTATCTATACAACCACATACTTGGAAAACATTTGGGGCAATACCATTTGGGTAACTTTCAATTTTCAGCAGGGAAAAATTCTAACAGTTCAAAAAAGATATCACTATTTTCCTCTCACAGAATCTGTCATCTAAAACATCTCTTTGGAAATGTTTTTTATACAAGTAGATCAATGTGTTATGCAATACCGGGTAAGGATAGCAGCTGAGATGACCTGAACTTTGTGTCACTAAAAGTAGCTAGACAAAGAAAGCACTGTTACCCACTAAAGGAACAAATTTCCTCTGTTTGTTCTGAGTGCACTCTATTATATAAACCCCATAAAATGTCAATATGACTCTCACAAAACAAGGAGTGTGTCACTCTATATTTGGAATGATCAGCACAGCACTTTTTGTAGCACCAACTAAACTTTAAGCATCTATACCCATATTTAAGATATTTAAAATATTTTCCTGTACATCACTAAGGAGGGTGGCAGGATGATGAGTGTTAACCAAGATGATTAAAATTAGTTGAGTGAATATTTCTCTTACAGTCCTGAAAATTATACCTCCATCGAGTCTTTGCCATTAGAATGGCTTTTGACAGGAATGATTATTCAGGTTTGTAAACCTGAGTTTGCGGAAGGCAGAAAAAAGCAAAGGATGCAAGTGACAACTCCACACTGCCTGCGGCCATCCAGTGGTGAGTGTGTGCTGAAGGGAAGGGTAAAATAGCAAAATGAATTATAATGTACAGGCATCTGCAGAAAATGCCACCGGTGCTGGCCGAGACAGCCACACCATGGGAAAATGATGAGAGTGCTCAGGTCAAAGGAGTGGGGAAAAATAAGGATGCTGTGATGACTAAAAATAAATTGTTTACCATAAAGCTAAGTGAGTTTGGTGATGATAACCCCCCGTCCACAAAATGACAACAACGCTTCAGGACATGATTTGAAAACGCCATCAAAAGTAGGGTACAGACTGTTTTCTTCCTAACAAACTCTGCTTACCATATTTGAATTCCACCCAAGGAATTCATTAAGCTGTATTGATTTATTGATACAAGAACCCGATCTAATTTGCATGTGTAAATTAGCAGGAAGAACATTTCCCATTACTTTGCTATATGGCTGGAGTGACTGTTTACTTAATTTCCCACAGCACAGCTCTGGCTTTGCAAAATGCATTTGCAACCAGGGGTGTCATCTCAAATTTAGTTACATGTTACATATGCTTTATAAAAAGGTGAAGCAGTGCAAACATAAATATCTGGGAATTGCAATTTGCTACCAGGCATAAGGCTCTCAAAACAGAATGCATCAATCCTTTTTGGAGCACTCGAGTTTTTCCTCTGTAGAAATACTAGAGAAAGCCTATTTGAATCTTTAATTTCCTTTAAGATGGAAGAGTTTTCTGTTATTTTTGATATAATTACCTTTTAATTGTCCTGTACACATCTAGTAGTTTTTTTATCCTTGTGGGAGGTGGGAGATAGAACTTGCTTGAATATGAAATAATACATCAGTTTTAAAAGCCTTTTTTAATTTCAAAAAATGGCCATTTGGACACTGTGTCACTTGATTCATCTAATTCAGTTTGACTCAAAAGAGTCCAAAAGAGAAGTTAAAAATCTCATACTGTATCACTCTATCAGCTGCTGAGGATCAGGTCGTCAAACAGTTCTAATTCCACCACCAGCTTCCTTTCGGAACTCCAGAAAGGAGAAAACCAGTGAAGCCCATTACGCTGAGCATTCAGAGCAGCTGGTTTCCAGTGCTGCGCAGTGGGAGCTGACCCAAAGGCTGCATCGCATTCCAGAGGGTCTGGTCCTTCAAAAACAAGGCAAGATACAGTCAGGCAACAAGATCCTGTCAAAAATTAACTTCCAAGAAGCGACTCTTACTTAATCTGAGATGTGTAACTGCATTTCTTTTATTAATTGGTCGGTAACTTGGAAAGGATAAATAAGAAACTAAGCTAATTCTAAGGCTGTGACTTTATATCTTAACTCCCCAGAAAACTGTTGTGAAAACAGTTTAAGTGACTGAGGAACACTGTGGCTGTTTACTGATCTGTCCAAAACCCAGCAAGGTCACATCTACTCTGAAGTAGAAATTGAACAGGATTCTGTTTTTATTTTTTTTTTGCTGTGCTGGGAAGCAAATCTCAGAATGCTTCGCTTTCTTTTAAGTAAAATTTGCTAGGGAACCACAACAGAGAAGAAACACAGAAGATAAAGCTCCCTTCCACATGCAGTGTGTCAGGACCTGCAGCACATCAACATGTCAGATCCAAAGTCTATGGCAGCATGAACAGCAATCAAGACACCAAATTCAGGGGGTTTGCACTTAGGGATTAAAAATGAAATAATAGTTATTTATGTGTGGTACGCAACATCACGCTAAACCACCTTGCTGGCAGAACACTAGGAGATGGCTAGAAAGACTTTTATGGAAAATTTCTCCCAAATGAATATCACTAATTTTTATTATTATTATTCCTCCTAATTATTCTGAAATCTGGTCCAGGGAAATTATTGGAAGCTATTAAAAAATCCACCCCCAGAATTAGCAACGCCACAATAAATGGGATCCATTACATAGGAATCAGCACAGCCTATATAAATGCAAGGCATGTATCAAAAACATATTGATTACCTGTGTAGCCAAGAACAACATGTGTGAGAGAGCTGAGGTCAATACAACAACCATGGGTTGCCAAAAGGCCTCCGACAAGAATCTTTTTAAAGCATTTCCAAACAGGCTGAGCAGTCATGAGAAGGAAGGTCCTCACATGAATAAAATTGCAGATTAAAAAAGGAAGATACTGAAGGTCAGTGTAAAAGCCATTTCTCTCTCCAGAGCGAGATACTCAGCTGAGTCTTACAGGATTTATGAGAGACCCTGGTGTTCAGCATGTTTTTAAGTTATCTGGAAAAAGGAGCGGAGAGTGTGATGACAAACTTTCAGGATGCTACTGTTATTCATGGTGGTAACGATAGGAATTGACTGTGAAGAAGTGCAGAAAAACCTTGCAGCCAAGGGATGGAGTGAGATAATGGCAGATGAAATTCTGGAAGGATAGTTGTAAAATGATGCACAAGGGAAAAAATAATTTCAACTCCACCGTGATGAGCCAGCCACTAATACTTTGGAAAAGGATGTTAAGGTCAGGGTAGATACTGCTGTGAAAACATAAATCCAGTACCCAGGAGTGCAAAACCAGATGTGAACATTAGCAATTACTAAGAAAGGAGCAAAAAAGCAACCCAAAACATCATTAGATCCTAGCAGCAGTATGGTGGATTTGCACATCTTTAAAACTGGATGCAGTTTCAGTCCTTCCCTTGCCGTGAGGGTAACTCAGGATACAGAATGACTCCCATGAAAGGGCCCACTGGATACCCCAGCTCTTCCTAAACCTCAAGCAAATTGGTTATTAACAGCTGTCCTTTCACTGCTGCTGTAAAATAGAGGAAATTACGGAAAGTCCAGAACATCTTTCAATGTTTTGAAGGGTTGTTTGCTGCAGTGTGGACCCTTCTCATTTTGATAAGGGAAAAAAAGAATAAGCTTTCAAGACTAAGGGTGGTGAAAAACAAGGAGAATGACTGTAGTTCACTGAACAGATACTGAAAAAAGCCAAACCAACCATTTTGCATAATCTTTTCTTCCATATAGCTGAAAGAACGACATATTGGATTTATGGGAAATGGCATTTAGAAATTACTAATAATCTAATGTTTTGTTTCTTTCTGCTTTTGCTGGTTAGCCTGTGAAAGTATTCCTTTGACCTGCAAGGAATAACTATAAAGAACTCAACCAAGAATTCAGAAGACCAGATATCAGGAACACATTGGATTTAGTACTGCAGGGAATCAATCCATCAATGCAATACAGCAGTACAAAGGTATACAGTCTCAAGAAGCCAAATGTTAGGGAATAAAGGAAGTTAACAATTATCTTGCAATGGGAATTTTTTTCTAGAGGAACCAGTAAACTGGAACAAAACAATGCAGATTACAATATAATCCCATTTAGAGTGGGGCCACTCAGGAGCAGAGCTGCCTTGCTACACTTATTACCTTCTTTCCATTCTGTCATTCCATTGCACTACCAAGGATTCCAAGAAACTGAGAATTCCTTTCCCTTTTAACCTAAACAGCTATTTATTTATGAATAAAGAATATGAATTATAGAGGTACCCCATAGTTAAAAAAAACAATGTTAATATAAATCAGTTATTTTAATATAAGCAGCAAGTGGCCACAGTAGCAATTTGTTACAAAGAGTTACAATAAATTGAAATCCAGGTATAATACTGGTTTGGGTTTTTTTTTTTTTTAATAAAACATTATAGTAACAAAAGTAATAACTACTGAGGAAAGCTAGATGTTTAAATCAGAAAAGAGTGAAGACACACTATGGAACATGTGAGAAGGACAGAAAGCATCACTCAGCTCACTGAAGTTGGATGTTCTAAGCTTCACCAATCAATGTCACCTTTAGTACATTAATAAATATATATTCATATGTATATATACACACACACATAGAAGCACTCTAGCAAATTATACATGTACTCTTCATTGGCTGACTTATCTTACATCTCATTAAAGTGACTCCTTCCCCCTCTCATCCGCTCTCTCTAGGTGTAATAGTGTCCCTGCCTTCTGGCTAGGTGATAATTAAATCCACTAAAGAAGTGGCAAGTAGGTGGGAAAGAAATTATTTATGCTTATTCAAAGAGGAGGGGCTCAATTAACACTTAATTTAAGAATTTAGCTATTAAAATTTTATCATAACTCAGATGTAATTCTGAACTCACAGTTCCCTGCATCCGTACCCCTGGTTGGTTTGGTTCTTCCTGATTCCAAGGTTGTCAGTCTCAAACAGGAATCTCTACTTGGAAGCAGGAAAGGTCAAACGGGAAAACAAAGATCTGAGTAAAGATGTGTTCATACCCGAAGATCATGAGACTAAAATCCTAAAATCCATTGGATAAAAGACATGCAAATACCTGCAGTGTCTGTGTTCAGGTAGCTGAGAGTATCAACAGGGATGGAAATACAAATTCTGTGGATACACCTCTACCTATTAAGATGCCCTTAGAGCATTTCAGGTTGTTCTGCACTACAGGAAAAGTAAGTCTGGTGCAAACTAACACTGATATGCACCCCCCCCACACCCCCCAACAAATATCAACGGATGAAATAGGATTTGTAATTAAAATTGCTCTTACTGCTCTCTCTTGCCCTTGGAATAATTCCAGAAAATTCCATTTTTGTGAAAGAGGTAAGTGCACATTTCACTTTAAAGCGTCTGAGAAACACCATTGAATTCAATACTCTGTATACAAGAGGGGAGAAAACCAGTTTTTGGTACAAAAGATAAAGTAATTAATTAAAAAAAAAAAACAACAAAAAACCCAAAACAACCAGCTTCCAGGAGCATCATCAGGGATTTGCATGTATTACTACTGAACAAGTACAGAAACAGAGGTTTATTGGTCTAGGCTGGTCTCATCCAAGCAACAATAAATTACTCTGCTCCTGATAAGAAGCAGGTATTAAGCAAACAGCAATACAGTTCTTTAAACCCCCCTAAATTATTCCAACTTGGCAACTTCAAAAGATCATAAACAGCAAAGAACTATTATTCAAATCTTAGTCATTAGAATTTACAGGGAACAGACCAACACTGCTATCAGAAATATTGAAAATGTGGATATCACACCATTCCTAATCTCCTTAGGTTCATTTCTTCTGCTGAAGTTCTTGAATGACAGACATAAAAGGGTGAATAAACTCTTTTCAAGGATATCTGTGGTCTAAGTTGGAATGGTTGTGGTTGATCCTCCCATGAGTAAGACTGAAGACCCAAGACTGTTATCACAAGCCTAAAACCTCACAAGTCCTAATCATATATTTCATAAAGGAGCTCTTCTAGTCAGGAAAAAAAAAAAAAAGCATGGGAGAGAGAAAAAAAGCAAGTGATATTGTTCTGCTCTTTGCTTGTTGCGTGGAACACAAAATCTGTAGCTAAACTCCAGTAGTTTGGAAAGCTGAATGTTCCTAATTGAACTTCAGTATGAATCGCCCTTTCCTAAAGGACTGCCCAGATTCCCAGACTATCTAAGGCCAAGCTTCTCTCCACTCAAGTGCTTTGAGAAAATCCCACTTGCTGTCAGGGATTCATTATGACCAGAAGCTCAGAGTCCCATGAAACTGTCAAAAATTCCCCATAAGAACATGTTCTGAAACACTGAGTTTCTAAGAAACGGTGCATTCCTTCTTCCCAAGGGTAAATGTATGTTCTGAGCTGGATTGTCTCACAGAGGCCAAGTAAAGGATTACTATAAAAATGAACAAGAATTTCCTTTCCCTGCATCCACGCACTGAGAGCTGAAAACATCCCTATCATTTCCAAGACAGGTCTGATTCTGCTGCACAGAAATCACAGAGTGACTTCTCCCACAATGGTCACAGTAACAAGAATGGATTACAACCATTTTTACAGGCTATCACATTCCAGGGCCTTGGCATTGATTATATTAGTTTTTACAATACTAATAGATATTCATCTGCTTACACAACCCTTTCCTTTGATTTTTCCAAAGATTTAGGGGTCAAATTTCCAATTAGGGGGGTGCAGAGTTTTGTTTTGAATTAACAAGAATGAACAGGCAGCCAGTATGAAGAGCACTAATTCCTTCATCCATGTGGCAGTCATCTTTCACCAGGTATCCAAGCCCCATTTTCAGCTCAATGAGTAGGTCTGGAAGCAGTCTCTGCCCCGGCACAGCTCATCCATACTAACAGCAAGTTATATACCACTGAAATACTGCATTGCCTTAAATATGAGTTCTTGCATTTCTGCAGATGTTATCTGGAAATTAAAAGGCAATTTTTCAGGTTTTGGCCCGCCTAATTTAAAATATAGCAAAGTAGTCCAATTTAGACTGCAGATCTTTTGATAATGCTCCTCAGCACCACATTCACTAGTTCTAAAAAACCAGCATAACTGCTAATAGCAATTACTACTGAGGAATAGGATCCTACTCTTCTGGTCCATTTTAATCAAAGTGTCATTAATTATAACTAAATTAGTTTTATCACCTGAAGCCCAACACTTCATCTTCGACCTGATCTTCAGCATATTAAAAGCTTGTATAGCTATTTTAAATACTTTTGAAATTATGAATATCAGGCAGATGCTTTTTATTCCTGCTAGCTTGAGTCCCTTGACATCTTCCCTTAGAGATTGCCTGGGCCATTTTTCCATTCAAGAACTGCACTCTCTTCCTCCAGTTATTTGTCTTGTAATGTTCTCAGTACATCCTCTCAAGAAAAGTTGCTAACAAATAGAGAAAACAAATGAAACTGGCTTCTTCAAAGCTGTACAATGTTGACTTCATCCAGTTATCCATGATCTGCACACATGGAAATGATTATGGTCTACTGCAGTAGAGACTAATCTCAATTTTAAACATCCTGATGGTAAAAAACTTACACAATTTCAAGATGCATCTCGTGAATCTCGCACTTTATGTATAAGAACAAAGACTTTCATAAAATTAAAAACCCACTCATACATAAAGTTGATATGTAAAATCAATGCCATTGGAAGAAGTTAAAACTGTCTAATTGCTACAGTTTTTGCAACATGTTAAAACTGTATGTCAGCCTTCTTTGAATTGAGAAATTAAGGAGTCTTACAGTCACAAAGACTTGGGTTGAATTGATAGCGGTGATAAAACTAGAAACTTTTTTTGGAACTTCTGTCTGGTTTTTTATGTATTTTAAGAGTAAATAATAATAAAAAAGCAAAGAAAATACAAAGAAGATTAGGAGTGACCCATTACTCTGTTAGTAAGGCATGACAAGATGATGGTTTATGAGTACAGTCTTATCTTCCTTTAACAAAGGAAAGCTAAAATAAATGTTTCAGGAGACAGTCATACAAAAGCCTGCAGGGGAAAACTCGACTGAGGCTAAAATGTCTAAATCGCTGGAAGATGATTCCCAAATACCACGAAATACTTAAAGCAAAGCTTTGAAACCATTTTTACTGACCAGTAAATCAGTTAAAACCATTTTTACTCATCAGTAAATCAGTTAAAAGCACTGCTTTTTTTCTGTTTTAATCAAACTAGTCATCACTGAGTAAATTCAGTTACATAGTAATTCTTAAAAATACCGATTTCCTGCATGTTTAGAAAGCATGACAGCATTCAGCCAGGCTGAAAACAGCATCAGCAAGCAGGTCCTGAAGTAACTAATTCTGTCCCTAACCCCTCTCCACCCACCACATAAGAACAGTCATCATCAGTTCCAAGAGATTACAAATTGTTCTCTAAAACTCTTATTCCTCAAACTCTCTCTTTTTATTTTTTTCTTTCACACTCGGCTAAACCTCATCTAGTAACAAATGGAAACAACTCATCCTACAATAGCCTTACCCAACAGAAGGTTTTAGAGGCAGCAAATACGATACAAACAAAATTGAAGGAAGAAAGTAGACAAGAGCTAAACAAACAACTCCAGTGTGGGGCCACCTCTGTACTATGCAGGGGACATAATTGAGAGAACAGGCTGGCTGTTCAGATAAGCTCTTTTTCAAAGCTGCTTCTGATTATCCAGTTGGACCTTTTTAGATTATGTCAGAGTTGCATACCAATTTCCAAAAATGAATGGCCAAGTAGCATTTCTTTTATTAAACACAAAAACCCTCCTTTGCACACTACATTGGATAAGGGGAGAAACGCTTTTGTCTGGAGGAGAAGGATAACAAGGAAATGAAGGCAAAGTTTTGTCGCAAAAATGAAAGGCAAAGATGGAAGGGGAAGGTGGCAGTTTGGAAATTGCCTCCTCACAGAAATTCTGCAGTCAGACTCAGGTACCACTTCCAGCACGGCCCTGAACAGCTGCTTTTCCAGAGTAGAAAAGCTGAACACCCCCCCCAAAAAAATGTGTTTGAAAACGGCCAGGGGTTTTCTTAATTATTGATGCAGCAGGAAGGATATTCCAGTGATAGCTCAGTCCTAGACAAGAATCTGCTCTTCCATCAGTTCATAATTTCGGTAAGAAACATCATTCCTGACAGACACACTGTCCTAATTACCATATAATTTTACAGTTTCATGCAGACTGTTGACTTGAAATGGCACATACATTCATTTAATTGACTTTTAATCAGAGCTTCCCTGGGAGATGTGTTTGCATACCAAAAGGTATGCAAAATCTCAAGTAAGAGGCCTAAAATCTTGTGTGTCATTGAGCTGGGCCTCAATTCCTTTGTTAACTTGCTCACATAGCTGAAGAGATGACACCTCTCTCTAGGTCATAATGAGACCTACAGTACATCAAATACACTGGCAGAGAAGCTAAAATTTTATAATGTAAATAATGTTTTTAAATGTTTGAAAAAGTAATTTTTCTCAGCATTACTTCTTCTAGTATATGAATTTAAGGGATTAGACTGCCTAGAACTAGAAGTGAAGCAAGTCAGTACTGAATCTTGGGCAGAACATATACAACTAAACTTTTTTCTGCTTAATTTCCAGTTCTCAAACAGCAAACAGCATTGCACAAGTCTAAAGCTGCCTCATTGTCACATTTGGACATCTTCTAATGCAATAAAAATAAAGCTTCAAGCAATTCACATAACGTTTAACACACCATTCCTTAAGTGCTGTGCATTTCGTATTCAAATTCTGCCATGATGCTCAGAATATACCATTCAATATCGTATAACACTTGGCCTGCTTAAACAATGCTTAAGCATATTTTTTTAAAAATCCCATGCTAGCATGACCATTTTTCTTGTGCCCTAGCAGTGAACAAGGCTTGATACTGATATTCAGACTTTGTCACATCATTTTTTACATCATTGCATTTTCCAAAATGGACTTTTGAGCATCATTATACTGTAACAAAGAAAAGCGACTCCTGTATTAGCAAAACTAAGTATAACAAGTTTAGAATTATAGATGTTAAACCATTATACATGCCTAAATTTCCTTGTGAGGGAATTTTTTGTACATTCAGATGCAATACTTTAATATGGAATTGTACATTAATATTAATACTTCATTGCATGTATATGCATTTTGTGATTAACTAATAAGTAACAGAATGGCTAAGAGCAGAAATTGGAAGTAGTGCAGTGAATATTGTTTGCAGGAAGGGCTCTGCACAAGAAAAACAGTGCAATAAATGCTGTTGAATAGCATCTCTTTCAGGGCTCTCCTACTGAAAGCAGTGCCAGCTAATTAAAGGCTGTTAGTTTTTGTCTTCACTCACAAGTAACTGCACCATAAACTGGGCTCTTAATAAATGACACCAAGAGGTGACAAGCTCCCAGCTGTACCACTCACCCCATTAAAGTGCAGTGAAATGGGTTTCCATTTAGGCTGAGCTTTATGTCAGTAAGAGCAGTTGCAATTTAAATTGCCTTTGGAGGCGCAGCTCAAAGCTCACCTTAGAGCTATTAAAAGACTTTGGATCAAGGACCTGGTTTTTGTTTTTGCAGAGCCAGACCAGTCCAGCTTCAGGTGACAAAGGCCCACCTTGGTACAGAGCTCACATCCCAGGACAAACCCAGGAGTTGGCTGTCACAGGCTGGTGCCACATCTCCTTTGTCATTCTGTCGGTGGAGCTGCAAAAATGGCTCAGGGACACTTTTTTGGATTCACGGTCTGACAGGTTTGAAAGAACTGTAAAATGAGATTCCTGGCAGTTTTAATGCAGCATTATTATAGGTTGTAAAAGGCTTTGTCTTACTTGGATTGTTCCAAGGCCTGTCTGCCTGCCTACATCAGGAACACCCAGGGCAGCTGCTTCAGTCTCAGCAATCACCTGGAGACCTCCCTTCCTCCTCCCAGGGAGGAGCTCTGTCAGGTTATTTCCAGACACACTGGCTGAACTACTGCTCTCCAACATGCCCTTCCCGTGCCAATAACAAAATCAGGGACCTATGAAGGAGAAGGTAATGTATTTCCATTTGAATCCCAAGTATATTTCAGAAAAATGTCTATTGTACAGGTTCATAGCAATGTGACTCAATCAAATACATTTCCTTTTAAGAGGATCAATGTAACATAATATCACTTTCTTGAACAAAACTATTAAAGTATTTTATTTTGGTCACATCTGAGTTCATTCCTTTTTAATCTCCATTCCTCTCATTCTTTAGTAATATATCTAATTTTGACAAAACCATAAAGCTAGGTAATAGTCAAAAGACCAACACAGTGTGTGGGTGGCATTTAAAAAAATCCAACCAAAGCAAGACAACAACTACGCTGGCAGGAAAAAACCTTACTTCCAGAGCCAGAGATGTAACTTGGATGGAAAGCGGAAGAAAAATGCATAAAAGAACCAATCTTAAACCCCAGCAATATCTAAGGATACTGTGGCCAAGTACATAAATCCTTAGAACTCACTTTTTTCTTATATCTTCAAGAAGGAAAACCCTATTACAATCAAAACTCTTGTCTGGTGTGCAAGAGCCCAGATTAATAACTGAAGTTCTTACCATCACATTTCTTTGTAGCAGACACATCAAAGTTGTAATCTAAATTCTGCTTTGGAATTGCATAAATTACAGTCATAGAAATGTCTCTTTCAATCTGCTCTGAAAATACACACAGATTCCAGAGAAAGATTTTAACCCTTCGAGTTTCTAGCTCAGTACTACTTCTTCCTGTGTAGTCTGACATTTGAAGACTGTGCACTGTCTAATTTCATAATGAAAACTTGCTCATTTACAGCCTGGTGAAACTGTTTTTCTATCAAAAAAAGAACAGAGGTGTTTTTTAGCAGCAGTTCAGTCATATATATATATATTATATGTCTATAATTGAGCATCTGGACACATGACAGAATTGAGCTGCCTGCTTTCCTTCCCAGTTTTTAACAGACTCTTTCTACCACACAGTATGCAGGTCTGTTGAATCAGCATATTTGTCACAGTAAGAAAGGCTTTCCAATGCCAGCCTTGCAGGCATCAAGTGATTTCCGGCTGGTTTTCAACACTTCCCTGAATTTTCAGCTCTTTTGGAAGCAAGGACAGCTCTCACACAACCGGCAGCTTATTGCCCAAGGGGAGACAGAGTTATGAGGTACTCGGAAAAATTATGTGTTACTAAGTAGAAAGAAACCAAACCTATCTCAGAAAATCTGATCTGAAAATAGAGGGAAATGCAGGGATATCAAAGGAAGTGTCACACATTCCTGCCCTGCCTCACTCTGTGCTGTGCATCTGCCTGGGGACAAGACGCAGCCTTGTTCTCACTCGAGGCTGTACTTGATAATCAATTGGTTGAAACGAACTTTTGGGGCAAAAAAAAAAATTCTTCACATGTTTTATCTACCTGGTCAAATTTTATTCTCTGTTGAATTCATTATTTTAAAAAACTACCAAGTATGGCAACAAGAAAGAGGAGGTAGGAGCAAAGAATCCAAATTACTCCATTGTGTAGCTGAAAATTACTTTTTGAATAAAAACACTAGTTATGCTTTTCTAGTTACCCTTAGGTAACATCACAGATAAAGGAAGACAAAAAGAGATATCGTACTTACAAAAATGAACAACACTCACTATTACAGGCTGCAGTCTTCTGGTCTAAACAACTGGAAAATTTCACTAAGGCATCTCCAACTCACTGAAAATTTTACAAAGAGTAATTAGGAGCTCAGTACTCCTAAAATCGAACTCTCCTTCAAAATTGTCAGCAGAAGTCAAAAGCCATTTTCTCTATTACACTTTGAGCCCACTGCCTCTTGTCCCATCACTGCAGACCACTGAGGAAATCCAGGCTCCAGTTTTATGCATACACAAATATCCATACTTTGGTAATGCAACCACACTCTATCACTGTGTGTCTTCTAGGATGCGCCACATGGAACATTCTGTCAACAAGACCTGCCCCCAGCCTCCTCTTCAAAAAGTTGCACAGTCCCAGCACTCTGGCTCTCCTTATTTCCTATTTGCTTCAGCCCCCCAGTGATTTCTGGTGGCCCTCCACTGTTAATTGGGGAGAAACACCAAAGGAAGTTTCCAGGAAATTAATTCTCTGGGACAGGCGAAAGGGAAAGAGTCTCCAGCCATGGCAAGAGCAGCAAGCAGACTTGATGGAAGCATCCAAGCAGGCAATGAATTAAAAATCTAGGACACCTCCTTTCATGTACAGTAGAGCGGCATTCTAAGAATTTTAAATATGAATGAGGACAACATGACAGCTGCATTAAAAACTGGAGTCACAGAGAGAGAACCTTTAGGAATGGTTGAGTAACAGCACACAGAGAAACAATCATCTTGTTTTGAGAACAGGGAAATATTCTGGCATATGAATGAGCCCACAGAGCAGTGGGCTCCACTGAAAACAGTGGGGAATGTGACTGACTGGCACTTAGGAACTACAGGGCATGGAGGAACAAGCTCTGTGGGATTATGGAGCTATTAAAGGTGAAATACATCCTGAGAAATAAAAGGAGATGAAAAAAAGAGTCAAATGCAGAAGACGTAATAGATATGCAAAATGGTCTTTGTAGAAATGATAACAGTGTGAACTAAAATGAGTGCCAGGTTTTAAATGAATATATTAATGTGGCCTTCCTCATTATGGAAGCAATAGCAGGCAGGATGCTGTTCTAATACAATGCAATTGGTGTTGGATTGTAAATAAAAGCCACCACGGGTTCAAAAACCTCACAAGAGAAGGATTTCTTCGGTAAGTCACAGCTATACAGATATTTCAGGTTATGACTACAAAAATGCCACTGTTTAATGGTAATGATGAAATACTTCTTCAATATCTGTCCATGAGAAAAGGAAGACACAAAATCTGTTGGAGTTTAGCTTCAGACAACAAGAAGAGTTTAAAAGTGAGGGAAACGAACTGAATGAAAACAACAAGTCAAAAGATAAAGCAAGGCATCACAGAAGGGGTTTAAAATAGACCCAAAGTGGCTAATTAACACTTTGTAGAAGCTGAGCAAACACAGCTTTCAAATGAAATTTTTTCTCCATAATGCTAGAATTTCAGTGAGGAAAAGAAAAAAAAAAAAAAAATCAAAAGTGCTCCATAATTTCTGTTTTACAGTGCTCGGTAATTTCTATTAACTTACACATAGCGTTCAACGCTTGATACAGGCAAGTGTCAGCCCACCTCTACGGCTACATGAAAGTTTAATAATACAGGTGCTGTTAGCTTCAATTAAAATTATTCATCCTTGTAACTTGCTGTTTTTACTTAGTATATTATATTTACTTATTATTACAATAAACCTATTTAGCACCTGCAAAAAGTGACCCCACTATGCCAATCACCGGGACCAGGATCAGGGTGTGATCAGGGATCATTCTCATGGACAACAGCAAACTCCTGCGAGGACCTAAAACTCTTCCAGTGTTTATTTACCCCCGTGCATCTTGAAGGCCTGATGCATTTGTTATAAAACCACAGTTCTTCAAAATCTTCCAACAAATAAATATTAGCTTAAATAAGTATTTCTCATGCAAGAGTCACAAAAATGAATTACAATACTCAGAATCTTCCATAAAGTAGGGAGGGAAGAAAGCATCAATTAATAACATAATTAGTGAAGACTTAGCAAAGGCAAAGCAGAGCCAATTTAGAAGGAAGCAAGGGATTTAGGAATGAAGCAGAAATCACACAGCTTAGTATGAAGAAGTGGGAACCCCCCCCAACCAAAGATTATTCACTAACCAGGGAAAAACCAACAATAAATAGTAAAGAAAAAAACCAAACAAAACTATTTTGTCCTATGACAAATAGTTGATAACCAGTTCATTTATCACCTTATCTGTTAATACCTTCTATTTTAGTGGCTGAAAGTAAGCCATTGACGCAGTAAATTTATATGTGTCTCAGAACTGGAGAGAGGAAATTGTAATACAGAAATACTGTTCTTTCATAAAGGGCATTTTTGTTCTACTGCATAGAAGTTCCCACTGATCCATGTGAACAGATTTGCAGCAAATGAGCTAGTTTTCAAAAATTAACATTATTTGCAAGTGGAACAGCTGTAGGCATAAATACTCGGATACAGAAGACAATGGTAGATTTGCATTTATCTCAAATGTATTTTAGCTGAAATCTAATTGCAGTGAAAAGCAGTGTGCCTTGCAAAAAACTTCTGGAACTGTTGGCTCTAAACCAGCCTCAGAGCCAAACAGAGCTGGCAGAGGTCTTTCCATCTGCTTACTGTCTTTTGCCCATCATGGATGAGATGAAGAAGAATTTGAACTGCAAAGAGTAACAAAGTGGCTTCCTACATTTATATGCACAGGTTATCCATTGTATTTTAATGGCAAAAACCTCATATTCTGTAAACATGGCCTCTCGGTCCATCAGCTAGCAGCGTGCAATTTATTTTTTTCTTACAGTGCAAACTCCCATCTCTCTTTTTATGAGTGCTTCTGGGCAAAATTCAAATAAGAAATGCTTGGGTTGCACAGCTCTCTCCAGGAGCAAACAAACTGCCAGCCATTACCACACTGTCCCTATAAGCATTTTAGCCTGGTTTCAGACAGCAGCAGACCCCACACTGGCTTTATCCTCCTCTCCACTGATGTTTTTGGGTTGTCTGTTTAGGCACATATGGATTTACCAGCCACAGGACCAACCTGGACTGTCATGGGCAGCCCTTCAAAGCTCACAAGGAAATGAAGTCCCTTTAGAGAAAACATGCCAATGCATGGTGTTTGGGAGGACTTATTGGGGAACAAGTTTATGTAATTTCTTACCTTAAAATTAAAAAACAGAAGTGTCAAGGTTTAGTGTGCAGGACAGTCATTAACAATCTGATAACAAAATAATTTTAAGTATAATCCATAGTGTTCCTGTTCCCCCGTTCTCTCCAGTTCTGTTTGCTCAGGAGCCCAACATCCCACATCTTCTGCTCTCAACATATTCACCTCTTCCTCTCTTGTTTCATTTGCTTAAAAAGCCAAGGAAACTGTGCAGAGAAACTTCAGCTCATGGAGCTGTTGCCAGTGTGAGGACTTGAGACAATTAGAAACTATTTGATATCTTACATTCTGTGAGAACTTTGTCATGGAAAGAGCTTTCACCTTTACGTAACCCCCTTGGCAGCAGCGAGTTGTGAAGTGAGCAGGCACGGTCCCACTGCTGCTTTAACAGTCATGAGCAAAGTGATGGCCCTGCTGGAGGGTGGTGAAGTGTTAATTGGCAAATTAAGGCGGTGCTGCACTGAGGCGTTGAGGATAAATTGCTGCACTGAATATGCATTTTCAGGGCTTATCAGGAAATGGAGTGGAAGATGTAGAAAAGGCAGCTAGACGTACTACTGGGGAGGTGGGAGTTACCCAATTTATTTTCTGGTGTGTCTGCAGCAGTCTCGCAGCTCTTGGAAAGGGGTTTGTACTTTCAGGGATATTGTTTAATTAAAGAAGAAACTTTATCTCTGAAAGGTTATCTAATTCCCTCCACGAAACTGTTGAGTTTAAAAGGCCAGCGCTGGGTAGAACAACCAGGATTAAGCACTGAATGCTTCCGTTTAAGGCCATTTACATTCCTGACCGCATGGAATACAAATTATAAGAATTAGACTAACAATGAAGACTGTTGTCAAAGCCAAAGCCAAAGACTGACAGCTCTATTCATTGGCTGTGCTGCTATAACAGGTGTGTAATATTGACTGTTGTCTGAGATGGCCTGAGAAATACCTAATTTATATTTTATTCTGGCACTTGTAATGATTCAAGTGTCCTTGTTCACGATCAGTCATCTGCATTTCCAGCCACACAAGTCCAGCTGCCACCACTGTCTGCAGTATTTTACAGTGGAATTTCTGGTATTGCACTGCTGCCGGCAGCTTTGATCCTGGAGAAAAGCAGGTTAAAACCAAACAAACCAAACCAGTTCCGTTTTTAGTTCAGCAAGTTTGGGGCCCCGTTGCTTCAGAGGGATGGTGATGGGACATTCCCTGTTTTTCCTCTAGGCCAAAATGCAAACCCCAGCTGAACATCTTCCCTTGTTGTCTCTTGGCTGCACTTTTGCCAGTCCATACTAAACAGGGAGAGGCCATTTGTGCATGGATAAAACCGCCAAAATTTGACAGCGTACCTATTGAATGCTGCTGAATTTGAGACCTGGGAAGTTCAAGACAGCCAGTATGAACCAACACAACTCCCCAGCCTCCGCCAAGAAACAGATCAAAGCTCTCTAATATGAGTTATTCAAGAAAAAAATAACATGAATTATTCAATAAAGTGAATTTTCCTGCTATAAATGAAATATGCTCTTCTGTAATACTTAACTCTCAGATATTAAGCAACACTCTTGATAAAAACTTTTGGCATATCTCTTCCTTTTAAATTACATTCAGATTTAGTTGGATGAATTTGTTCATAATTTTAATTTTCTGCCTTTAAGTGACTTCCATCTACAGATAACACATTCTGTGCCAATTTAAGATGTAGTTCAGTAGTCGTCTGTGACTGAAACAGCCTGCTAGACTAGAGTCCTAGTATTTGGTATGATTTGGGAAGAATTCCTGTTTCCCATCAAGTCCAAACATTGATCAGTGATAAACAGTTTCACACAATTTCCTAGCCCAATTTAAATCACAACTGTGACTCAGCAGACAAAAGTTTTCTGGACATCAAATGAAATACAAGGCACAGGAGACATTTGGAA
The DNA here is from genome assembly GCA_013397115.1 of Edolisoma coerulescens. Lineage (NCBI taxonomy): Eukaryota > Metazoa > Chordata > Aves > Passeriformes > Campephagidae > Edolisoma > Edolisoma coerulescens. The sequence goes on along the minus strand of VWZW01006099.1, from coordinate 267,057 downwards.
GCTACTGTCGGGAGCTGGAGTTGTTCAGCTATCTCACAAAGAGTAGGTTTATCTGAAGATTTAGGAAAGTTGAAAGTCTGACATTTGAAAATGTTGACAGCCACTGTCCTTAATTCTGATGACAATTGCCACGTGTTACATATGGAAATTCTATAAAGGCCACTGCAATGTGTAAATCAAAGACTGGGGAACATTTGCGAGTTTCACTTTAAAAGGTGGTGTAAAGTTTTCACTCTTGGCATTTTTTAAAACATCAGACAAGTGTCCTTTTGTCTTTCTAGCTCTCTGAACATTACAAGTCTCTGAACACTCAAGTGATTGCAAATAATTTTTGGATGTACCAAACGAATGTAAATGAAATAAGTCATGTATATTGTCTGACTCAGACAGGGAATGCTCGGTAATATTCCCTGCATAGGGCTGGGGAGTTACTATCACCCTTATTACTCTATAGCTCTTAATAATGGCCTGTGCAAAGTGTTACAAAAGTATTAAATATTTTACTTACATTGTTCGGCAAAGAACTGCCAGAAACTTAAAATGCCTCAAGTTCTCCATATGAAAGAGTACCAGACCAATTAGAGAATATTAGTTTTTGCTGAAAGCTCTTTCCCTCTCATCCTTGCTCAACACTTCTGCTCAGCAAAAAATTATTTCCTTTTTTGTTTAAACAAAAATGGATTTAAGAATGGACATATAATTATATCACACAATATGAGGGGGAAGTAGAAGATTGTAGTTATGAAGGACAAAACAGAACTGCAGCTGCAGTGAGGCTACCAAGGGATAGGGCAGCCTATAGATATAGTATATTTAATCTTTATTTTTTCCAATTGAAGTTACTAATTTAAATATTTATCATTGTATTAGAAGACAAAATTGTAAAATGAGCTTTTTACTTTCAGGTGAGCTGCCAAAAAAGCTAGAACCCCCAAACTGTAGAACCTAGAGGAAATGAAGACAGCCTGATCCAAACTAGACCTTATGGCACTACCTCTACCAGTGAACTCCTGGAACTCCTTGATGATATTCCCCCGTTCCCTCCTATGATTTGCCTAGATGCACTACACAACCAAAATGCAAGTATAAATGCTGATTCTCAAGCTGATCTAATCGTTTGAATCTGAAATAGCTGAGTATTGTCCAGAGGCAGAGCAGAGCAACTGCTTGTGCCACTTCCACGTGCCAGCGCAACACCAAGTCCATGGGCTCCTGGAGCTCCCCACCCAAACTCTACTTGCAGCCTGAAGACCTGGTGCAAGAAATCTGAAATTCTTCCAAATAACTCCTGAGAACACCACAGTTAAAGAGATACTGATTTGCCTGAGCATTAGATTCCAATAAAGAATTTAACGCAGTGAGGAAAATAATAATCCATTCTATTCTTTTCCTTCCAATGAAAGAAAAATCATCAGAGCCCAGCATCGTGTCCCAGGCTGCCTGTGCAGGCACAGGTACCAAGACCTGTGTCGGCAAGTGGGACACACAGGGACTCATTGAGATGCACTTGGCACAGCAGGAAATGCCAGCACAGCCCTGTCACCCAGTGTCCTACTTCAGCTCCATTACAAGTGACACAGCAGCGCTAAGGGAAGCACTTCCAGCTCTTAGAGCCACATTAGGAGCTGCTAATCAATTATTTACTGAACAGAGGCAAACAAAAAGGCTTTCACTACACTTGTGCAGTATTCATCAAAGCCTTCGCTGTTAAGGCAGCTCCAAGACTTGGGAAACAGAACGCTTGCTCCCTATCTCAAGTTCTTCCACAGAACTACCTTTTGTAGCTTAATTCTGATTTAAGGATAACAAAAATCTGTAAATCATTTGCAATTGCATTTTGAAATTACCTTGCCACACCAGAATATAAAAAAAATACATGAAATATAATCTACGGCTTGTTTCATTAAAGTACAGACTTCGATAACAAAAAGTGATTACTCTACAAGACAACAGTTTTCTAGTAGCGAATTTTATTCCAAGTACAAAACCTCCAGATGTTCTGCTTTTTGTTTTTCCAGTTTGAAACAGTGCACTTTCGGCATTTTTCTTCTTAATTAAACTTGTTTGTATCTGTATTAGATATAAGGAAAACTCAGCACTTCCAGCCATCACTGCAGCATTAAATCCTTCATTTAAAATACTCCTGAACTTCAGTGCTCTCTAGGACAACACATTTCCTGCAGCTGAGATGTCTTTTGCATCTTACAAAGCTGCTGGCCAGAGAGGCTGCAGAGACTTCGCCCTCTGAGGTTATCCCAGTTACCTGAGTAAAAAAAGCCCAGAATGACCCTTTCTGATGTCAGAGCTGCCCCTGCTGTGGGCAGAATGCCAGGCTAAGGATCTCCTCAGATTCCTTCCACCTGGGATTGATCCATATTTAGCTAAACAGATACCTCATTTCTCTCCCAATTTCCACTTGCCTGTGGACTGTGAGAAACTTGGGACACACAGTGCACCAAACACTTTGTAGGCAGTAACAAACAACTCTCTGGTGGATTCCAACCAGGAAAATATTCATGCCACATACTAAAACAAACTTCACACACAACCCCCAAAACAAGAAGAAAACATAAACATTTAGATGTTTTTTCAATCAATTAAAAATCTACTTTAAAAGCATTGTATCAATTTTACTGACAAAACAAGTGGAAGGAAATGCAATGTAAGTATTCGCAGGATGCAATTTCTGGAATGGTAAGAAGCCCTCAAACTAGAAATGTTAGGCTGTGTACAGCACATCATTAACAAAGCAATGAAAGGAAAAAGGAGTTATTTTGTTTAAGCATTACCTTTTCTCACCTATATTTATCTATAATCACCTACCACTGGTATTTTCTAAATCTCCCCTTTTTACAGAGGGAAAATTGGCACCCATTTCTTGACTTTCAGAAGCAACAGGATAGTCATTTGTTACAGGCCACTTCTTTCTGGTTCTCCTTGCATAATGTCTGTGGATAAATGTCAACCAAAGGAGCAGAATGGACAAAAATGCACTTTTTGGCTTCTTAAGTATATAAAGCCTTGGATGCTCTGTATCCTAAATAATGGATTTTTCTTTTTGGTGCGTATTTCTCTTGATGTTCTTTGCTTGCTTCCTTCTTTCCACAAGGATATGCAAAGGTCCTCTTCAGCAGGAGAAAAGACTGAGGCTGACAATCCACAGAGCCAGCAAACATCTCTGGACTGGCACAGGGAAATGGACTGATTTTGTTTTATCTAACTCTGTGGACAATAGAGGATATAAACAGCCTCTATTGCACTTCTCTGGAACCCCAGCACTCTGAACTAGAAAGCCAGCCCTTCAGAGAATGCATATTTAGGTATTTTAATGCATCACACTTCTGCCATCTGCTCCTCCTCTACCTCTTGATTTGAAGGCTTAGCCATCCACCTTGCCCTTCCAAAACAATTTGTATTTACTGCTCCCAAAGCTGGAGATTATTAAATACACTTGCTGAACTCTCTCAGTTAGGAATAACATAATTAAGCTATGCTGGACCACTCGCAGTAATTTAATTTCCAAGCATGTCAGGGTATATCCTGCTTGACTCATGTGAGTTCAATGGATTTATGCTGAACTTCTGAATTGCTGATGAGCTGGAGCAATCATGAGAACCTCTAGGCTGGCAGGAAAGTCTTACCCCAGACAAAGCAATAGAAATCCAATACTGACCTGGTGAAGGCATGGAATGCATGGGACACAAAAGCTAATGCATTTACAATGTGTGGCATCTGGCCAGAAGAGAATTACACACCACTGCTGCTTCTCATAACAATCAGCCTTGTTTTCAAACCTGGAAGTTACCATTGTTATTACAGGCAGCATCCACATTTGAAATCTGCATCACTTGAATTTCGGAACCTTAATGAATTTTGACCACCTTAAACTGCAAGAGCTACGTTTGCCAGCAGCCTGAGATGTGTGTACTCATCCATTTCAATATATGCATTTTTAATTGGCTCACTTTTCCTCAGGCATGGAAGAAGATTACAAGTGTTGATTAGGACTAAGTTGTTGCTTTTCCATGATACAATACGACACTGAAAATCAAGTACTTCTCTATAAAATTAGGAGACAATGTCAAACATGGCATAGACTAATGACTGGCACTGAAGTCATGGGTTATTTAAGAATTATATATGTGAGTTTCCAGCAAAGCTGAGAAATTCAGGGCTACACTACCGCAGGAGTCCAGAAATGGAGAGAATTAAAAATAACGGATAAAACCAAAGGAGAACAAGAAAATACAAACCCCAGAAAGTACCTTTTCTGCCCCAAAAGACTACTCTATTTATGTGTGTTTATTACTTATTACATTTCTCACCTTTATGCATTTTATTGTGGCAGAAGCCCAAGGGGTTGCTCACTACATTAAAGAAGTTTTGCTACCATCCTCACAACCCAAAGAAAATAAAGGCAGTAGGTGGACTGTTCTACAACAGCCTGGAAAAGAACTTTTGGGCTCTCCTCTAAGTCTAATTTAAGCACTCTTGTCTTTGTCTGATAAGAAGAGAGTCTGACCTCCTGGATTGCAGATGGAGGAAAAAAATTACCTTCTCTGAAACACTGTTAGCAAAGTAGAAATCATTCATTTATGTTCTCTTGGGACCTTGTTATCCATTGTATTTCTCCCTTTTAAAAAGAATTAAATAGTCTTTACAAACAATTAGGACTTCCTTATCCTAACTGCTGTACAAGCAAAAGAAGAAATTTATGCTTGTGACTTCATAATCCAGAGTTACTTAACAGTGCTTATTATGAGGCTCTTCAAATGGTCCACTTCCAGGCAGAACCATGATTGTCTAACCAGGATAAAGTCTCCGTTATTGAGAAGCGTCCCTTTGCCATAAGCTCACTTAAATCTCAGCCAGGGAGCAGTGAAAGTGTCTTCCCATTAAATACCTTTGTGACAGTTTCTGTAACAAAACATGAATTCTCTTTTGTCCCTTTCTTTTCAATCTAGTTAATTATTCTTGTAGATTTTATCTGCTCGCATACAGAGCAAAACATTACAGACTTCTCAAATAACTCAGCAGGGTAAATGATGTATTTTGCTAGCAAAAAAGACTTTGACAAATGTCAGTCACATATTGAAAAGCACTTCTGAAAGAATTCTGAAAGCCCTAGATACAAATGCCACCATAGTTAGATACTTAGAATTTTCCTATCACTCATGGACAAGCATTTTATAGGCAGTTCTACAACCAAACAGGCTATAATCCAAATCATTATGTGCATTTGTTTTTAAGTAGATACATTATATAGTCAGAGAATGGCAGGGAAAATTCAGTTGTTCCATGTTGCAAGTACTAATTCTATTTTTCTCTTTTCTTGTACAGGTTTTTTCTCTCCTGAACTAATCCTCAGATCACAAGTCTGTTACAGCCTTAATATATACTCCAGTTTTCATGATAGGGTGGAGCAGAGCTGTAGAAGAACATGCAGTTTTATATTTTTCATGTGTATTTATTTTTCCTTCCTTCCTTCCTTCCTCTATCTCACGTGGAAACCAGCAGGCCTGGTGTAGCATGGCTCTACAGTGCCTCTGACAGACAAATGCTATGGTTATTCAACCTGGAAGATCTATCAACAGGAACAATCTGATTTTCTCTATGAGGTAAAAATAGGAATGTGATTTCTAAGCATGACACAGTAATAAAATAGTCTTATTAGATATCATATATGTCAAAGACCATAATTAATTTTCTTGGAGACCACCTTAAACTTACTATTGTCCATTTACAGCCAACACACCAGCAGCAGACTTAGCATCCCACCTGGATGATCACAAGTTTGCAGTATTCTGCACTTATTGTTACTTCTATAACCCAATAAGAGATCACTGATATATTTTTCAAGCGTATTCTAAAGTAAAACAGCTAATGGCAGCAGCAGATGACACAGAGATCTTGAACACTTAGCATCCAAATGTATACAGGAGACCACCACAATTTGCCTTTCCAGAAGATGAGTCCTTACTTACTGCATCTATAATTTTAAATTTTCACAATTTCACCCTCTTTTATACAGTCAGACAGACAGTGACATCTCCCCAGTGCAAGTGTAAGAAGATGAAGCCAGGCACCCTCAAAAACGCACATCCTCACAGACAACAAATCTGTGGTAGGCACATAGATAAAACAACATCTGAACTGATACAACCCTTGACCCCTTTGGCATCCTCAGAGGACAAACATCATCTTGGATGGAGCTTGCAGACTGAAATTCAAGGAGGAGTTTACAAAGAATGGCTACAATTAACTTGCAAGTCACAGCTCATGAAATAACATATATGTTTCCGGGAAAAAAAAGTCAGGGTGGCACAGGATGAAAACTACAAAGCACTTCTGGCAAGGAAGATGTTAAAGAAAGTCACAGTGTTTAAAGAATTTTAACAGAAACGAAAGAAATCACACATAAATTGTGTTTCTGTAAAACAAACTCGCCCAAGGACAAGGATTTAACCTGATTTAGTGTAGCTCGAGGATCAATCTCTTCTAATGTATTATTCTGTCACTATAGATTGGTGGATTGATCACATCTTGAGCTGAGCTTTACTTGCCAGCGAGCCCCCAGTCATCTGTCCAATTGGTTTCTGTGGCACACAGTCACCGAGCACTAACCAGCTGTGATCGATATCCCCCGCAGTGCAACAGCTCCTGTGTTTAGCCTGCTCCAGACTTCACAAGGGACAAATCACTGTCAGCACCACTTGGCACTGATGGCCCAAGTGGGACACCATGCAAAGCATGTCTAGCAAGGGTGGCTCAAATGGGACACCTTCATAATGGGAGATTTGTGAACTTCCCTGGCAGTTTTGCTCCAGCACAAGGAAAAGACCTCTGCCAGAGGAGTCATGCAAGGAAGATTATTGTTTGGATGCGTTATTTGAATGCTCTAGTTTTGCAGGCCTAGCTTTTTTGTTACTACTGCTCTAAAAATATCTATTATTATAAGCACAGTTAATTTTATTGTATCTCAAACCCATAGTCAGAATCACACAAGAAAAATGCGGTATTACTAGAATATTTCACCACCATGTATTTCAGAAAAGATCTAAATGGCAGTTACTGGGCTGCACTTTACAACAGGTAGGAAGTAGTGATGGTAGTGAAGAGGGAGAGGAGCAGCAAAGCTGAGACAAAGTTATTTAGCTGCCAAGCTGCTTCTTGGCAATTGTCCACAGCATCCCAAACTCAATCTGCTACCAGAATTGGACTCTTAGACAACAGGACCTTGACGTGGCTTTTGCTTTGGCTGTGCTACTCAGAGGCTTGCGGTGGTCGTTATTTTGATTTACAGAATGCAAGGGCAGGCAAGGCAGCAGCTTTCCTCTGCTACTTGGAATCACAGCAGAGCTCTTGCTGCAACTGAAGCAGCAGTGGGCTTGTGGAGAACGGGCTTTGGTGACCTAATTGAAACATCTTCAATTAACTGAAATCCCAAAGCCGAGTGGTTCAGAGTGACAAAGCTGGATTGAGAAAGATTTTGTCAGGAACACTTCTTTTTGGTCTATTTTTTCCTTCTTTTATCCAAGAGTGGGATAAAATGATTGTTTTAAAATGCCAAGGCTTCAGTGTTATGGGAGGGTCTGCCTGTGGAAGGGAGACTCCTGTGAAAGTGATACTCAAAGTATAGTGAAACTGTAAGATGTGAAAAAAGTGAGGAAAAAGTAAACGCTTTCAGCCATCCAAGATGAATCTATAGGTTAGTTACAACAAATACCAGTATGAAATTGGAATAGTACATGCAATTCTCAAGTCGTGTCTGTACAAGGGCCACCAGAGTGGGAGACAGAGCATCTCAGGTTAGGAGGTTGCTGGTGAGAATTACAAACCAGCACTTGACTGGTCAATGAACTGCTCTACCCAAGAACTCCCTGCGGAGAGCTGAGTCCCTCTGGGACAGCAACAGCACAGCTCAGTATGATCCTTTTCTGTGCTTGGCCCCAAAGCTGGTTGGGTGTAGGTGCAGTTCGGGGCTGGAATCTCAGGAGGTTGCTTTGTGAGAGTGACAAGACAAGGGAATGGGAACCTGTGCTTGGAAAAGACTTAGAGAAATCTCAAGTATAAATCGCTACCCAAATCAACCAGCACCCCATAAAAGTCTTAAATGAGCTCTTCTAAAATCATATTTGTATTCTTGGTATTAAATAGGATGATTTTAATTTTGATCAACACCGTCATGAGTTCCTCAATTGTTTTATTCTTCCAAATGTCTTTTCAAATCCAAATCACCACAGACCTCACATCCTACTAGGATAAATCCGATGGATTATTTTGCAGTCACTCTCATTTTACCTGCCCTCAGATGTGAGAGGTAACACTTCAGTTATGGCACCATACACACCACGCCATGGTGAGTGACATCATGTAAGCGCAACTAAATTTAGTTAAAAAGAGCCAGCAGCAGTGCCAGGCACAGAGGAGGACCTGCAGTGCTGGAGCCAATGAACTCTGGCTCTCTCACCACAGCCAAATCCAAGTGTTCCAGCAGCCCAGCATCCCCACCTTCCAGCCACACAATGCTGGTTTCAAGGGCTGACCTGACAGTAAACCACAGCTGAGCTGAAGAGCCCAGGAAAGTATCTGCTGACCACTAACCACATCAATCACAAACTCCTCCTAGAATCAGTTCCATAAATAACTACCAAAAATTTGAAAAATTAGTATAGGCAAAGTTGAATTAATTTTTGCTTTCTCCCTCCTTTCCTCAACGGAGGAGCCTTTAGAAGTCTGCTCTGTGTCAGCTGAAACCATTTGTGTTTCTTTCTAGTTTTTGGTGATGTCTCCAGGAAGGAATGAAGATGTAAAATGTCCAGTTCAGCAGTGACACACTGGATGGCAAAACAACGCAATTACACAGCCTTTGTCCCTCCTAATTTGCGTGATAAGAAATGAAATTAAATCTTACATACAATTAACATATTTTTATGTAGCACTTTCCTTTTTGTGAACTAATGTAAAAAAATAACGTAAGGATTCATACAAAGCTGCTGATGGAGAAGACTACCAACCGCCACACCATTAGCTCTTGCGTCTCATGTTTGCAAATAAAACATGCTGTGTAGAAGTGATTGCCTTGGAAGTTATTGGTACATTTGAATGCAAACTACCAAACCATGAAAAATGGGGCATCCATTTGCTATAAAAATAAATTAGGAGGCAATGCTTTGCTGGCAAAGCCATTTGAGTACCACAGTTCATAACTATTCATGGTACCATTAACAGATGTCTTTGCTTGTACTGTGCGCAGCCTTATGATATTGTCATATTCAGCACTACTTTATATTTAAAGTGACTGCAAGCAACTTTGTTTTAGAATATAATAAAATCTTGCCTGATGTAGAAATCCCCAGGGAAATTATACAATAATGTTACCTACATAGCTAATTTTCTTCTTATGAAATCATGATTCCCACTACACTTTTAGAGCTATTCCAAGTATTGTTTAACATCACCATTTCCATGTTAATATCTCAATAAATCACAGAAATACAATACTTCATATGAAAAGTGAGCCATACATTTGGGACCATAAGTTTTCCTTTCTAAATTAAAAGGGGAATGAAATTGATGCTGAATGTACTGTACTGTTCAGGGGTAGTAAAGACACCCAAATGCTCCTAACAAAGCAAGGCTTCACACTGTGCACACACATTCACGCCAGATATTGTGGAATATTGCTGAACTATTTAACTCTGTGCCAGGAGAACTGGGGAGCTGGAAAAACAACCCACAGCACTGTTCCTTCCGAGATTACTTGGAACAAAAAACACATGCTTAACCCAAATGAACTTCCCACCCTGAAAGCACTTGTGAGACTGGTATTTGCTCTTTTGGATAAGGGTTATTTGGAATCAGTACTGGAGCAATCAAAGGCACACCAGAACTCTCATGCTTCTTAAAAATACTAAAATGATGGTGAATGATTTCGTGTCTTGTGTCTTAACCACTACAATGGTACATCAGTGAGCTACTCCTCACTTAAATGTCAAACCTTGCTGTTGGCTACACTCACCACATTCCTGTGTCCATCTGTGTGTAACTTTTATACCATTAAAATAAAGTCTTTAGTGGGGATTAGTTGTCCCCTACCCCCTTCAAACCCTCATGGTAACTCCCATTCACCACATGCAGATTTGTAGTTAAAACAATTTCTACCCTTTCTCTACAGCTCCTCATCAATGTTCCGCTCATCAGTGCTGTTTTCCAGGCAGGATTCAGTTGGGGAAGGCTTCAAACAAATATGTATAGGAAAGAAGAGCTGTACATAAACAAAGGAAATGTTTTTTATAGTTGTGGAAGATTATATGCATTTATCTAGGCTTTGTTTCAGTTTTGTTTGAAATACTTTCCAGCCCTGTGTACTCTGCTGATCATCTCTGTGCTGAGTTACACAGACCCACCACAGCCACCTTTTCAGTTTTCAGTGGGACACATTTTTTCCCTTTCTGGACTTTTTAAATAACACAGAAGCCTAAGGGATAGCTATTATTTCCACAGGAAGAAAAAAAATGCTCAAATTGCTGTGATAATTATGGCTAAATGTTAGATAGGTGATTAATGCCATGGGCAGGGAGAAAGACTGTCTTTTACCAATGCATAATGCCTGTAGCTAGTGTTTCTTGCTATTTTCATAAACCATCCTGTTTCTTTCCCCACAGTGATCTTTAAAATACTGTGGAAGTGGGAAAGCCAGCATAAAACCAGGTCAGGTGGAGACAGGGCTGGGCACAGGGGTACAGCTGTGGGTGCCCAGGCCTGAGCCTTCCTGGAATTCCCAACCCACAGCCAGAGGGTGTCTAGATGGGGTTCCCAGGGAAGATTCTCAGGAAAATTATGGCATTTTAGTGCCTTCCCTGACAAGCCGAGACAGTTGGCATTCTTCTCCACAGAGAGCTCTTATTCCTTGGCTGTGAAAATTCTCAGTGGCAATTTGGCAAGGAATTTTGTCCAAATGCTTTCTGGTTAACCAAGCGGGCTGTGTCAGCTGGCATCAGGCTTGGCAGCTGCCTGAAAGAAGCCTGAAAGCTTCATATAATTTCCCTTTCCATCAACTATTTTAAGAACTCTTCCCCACACATATTTACCCCTGTGAATGCTAATTAAATTATTGCATATTATATTTGATGGTATACTAATTATGGTGTCAGGCAAAGGCATATTGATACATACCAATGAGGGTGTAGGGCTTACTAGCAGCTTTTTTGAAGCTTCGAAAGGTCTTAATGTCATTTACACCAGCTGAGGGATTTTTTGAAATTAGGAAAGCTTTTTTTTGTGTGTGTTAAAACAATTTCTCACCTAACTAGAGCATCAGATCTTGTGAAAATGGCAGATTTAAGTTGGACACAGTGGTGCAGCCAGGAAAGTGGGGAACTGTGAGGCCTTCAGCAACCTGCCAACATCCTGCACCAGCCAAAGTCGTCTCACTCTTCTCCCTCCCTGCATGGCCTTTATTTTCTGCCTGGAATCAGGCTAGGTTAATTTGACCACACATAGTGATTCTTATTTAGTAAGAGAAAGCAGCACGTTATCGATAGTTAGTTACAGAGGCGTCACCAAGTAAGATCAATAGTGTTCACTGCACCAGAAACCATGAGGCACAAGGAAACCTGCCTTTAAAGCCCCCTAAACCTCACAGAAGGGATTTTAAAGTATATATTTAACACCAAACTTACAATATTTACAGTGTGAAATCTTAGACATATTGATCTGGATGACTTACTTATAATTTAACAATTATTTTAAGGTAAAATATATATCTTCACCGAAAAAAAAAAATTAAACACAAATATATTGTTTCTGCTTTACACACTAGCACTACAAGTGAAATCTGACCAGAAAAACACATCCTGCCTCTAGGTTTATTTTCATTTCCCATGGAAATTGTCTGATACACTATGACTATGCATCTATATCATCCAATCCATTAGAAGTAAACTTTCTTGTAAAAATAATTCCCTGATGAAAATAGTCCAAGTAACAACCATCATTTGCAGAGAAAAAAGGATGAAAAATAAAAAATGCTTACACCAGAACCTAGGTGAATTTTTTTTTTTACATAAACTTTCATCTTTTTGCATGTTTCAAGACCACCAAAACAAGCTATGCAACAGGAAAATCAAAATAAGTGGTTACTCTCAGTTGGTAAGAGGAGAAAATAAGTAGAAAGACAGATTATTCAGGCAGACTACTCAGAGGTGTAAATACATATTTACACTTGACCCCAAAATTATTCAAGATTAGAGATGCAAGAAACATGCCAAAAAAAGGAGGATACATTTGAAGCAGGATGAGAGCTTTTGCACTCAAGCCAAGCAAATACCACACTTCATATTAAAACGAATATCAAATTTTAAGCTGTTATTTTCCATCCCAAATTTATACTGTCAAAACCCAGGTTCTGCTCACTTCTGGGCACCAGGCATTCTTTTCCCATCAGCTGTTTTCCCCATATTATTTCTATTTTCCTTATGGCATTTTACCCACACTTGGGTAGGTCTACCACTTCATAATGCCCTGAAATGTCATCTTGCCTTCTCCAGTCCTTTCCTTACACACGGGGCCAGCAACCATGAACCACGTTTGCTGTTTTAGGGGAATTATTTCACCTCTGTATCTTTTCACCCCTCTGACTGCTCCATTTTCTGGTAGCTACATGTTCCAACATTCAGGTATCATTTGCAGAAAGTCCCTTGTTAATCATCTGAATTAAACAGCAGGATATTTTCCCACTCAGTATATTTGTATCCCAGCTGAAAAACTAGCAGGTTAAGATCTTACCAGTCTCCTTCTGGAGCCAGGAAAACACACCCCTTCAGAAAAATCAGGTAGCCAAGGGACTCAGAAACCAACACTTCTCTAGGAAAACACGTTGTAGGATTGCTCTTCAAAGCCAGAAAGAAAAGCAATCAAGAGCCATAAATAGCTTTTACACACCTGATGCTTGTAGGAGTCAGTGAAAAGCTACAGCTGGCTCCAATTCTGTAGTGTTTTTAAAAAATCAAAGCAAAATGAGAGATAGCAGGAAGTCATTTCAGAAACTGAGGGTAAAAGAAGTATTTCCCTGAAATAACCTTCACATGAGCTCCCTGTGCTTCATCTCACCCAGAGGAGGCATTAATGACTTGTGTTCCATGTGCATCTGTCTTTGATGACCACAGGGATCTGGAAGCTGTTCTGCCCACTACCTTTCTGCTGCTTTTTATTAGAACACATTCACACTTGTGCCAAACAGAAAGCATTCTTCTCTCCACCAGCTTTTTCCAAGGTGAAGTCTAATTTGAACGGGAGAGACATGTACTGTGGGAAACTAGCCCTTCTTCTGGAGCACTCTACCGTAGAGAGAGAGCTGGAGAGACTGGAAAAGGGAAAAACCAGGTAGAAAATGGAAGAGAAAGGTTATTTCCACTTCCCTTTCTATAGACATCTTTTAGGTCTCTGTTGATACAAAACTTCTTGTACCCTCTAGAGGAATGTCTCCTATAATTCTTCCCTAACTACAAACTTCAGAGCCCTGGCACATCATGTTGATAAATATCTATGCAACATAGAATTGAGGAGTAATAATTTAATTGTCACACATTAATCTAGATCTAATAGAAGACGGTCGTGTAAATCCGCTTAATAAACATACCCTAAAGCCAACCGTAACCCCCCAAATTATTTTAAATTGCTATGTGCCATTTGGTAAACACAACCATCAGTCTTTATTTCAGTTGCTATCTTGGTTAACCAGGCTAAGTTGGCAATTAATCATTGGTGTGCCATAACGTTCTGGAACTCATTGCTACAGATCTGCTCTTGACTGATGGTATAAGAAATTGTTTCCTCTGTCACCAACATAAAAAATTAACCAAAGTGTGTTCATCTGCTATGTTATGCATCCTGTAGGGGAGAAAAATCTAACATCGTGGCCATTTACATTGCTGTTCAGGTGTTAACTGAGCTTCTAAATAAACTTTTCAAGAGGGGTCAGAATATTTTGCTCCAATATTTGTGAGGTTAGAATCGTGCATGGTCTGATATCTTAGCATTCTACATTTAACAGCTTTGAATTCCTTTCAATCGTGATACACATGAAAGAGGGTCATCCAAATTCTATTTATTACTATAGCCCTGAAGGTGTCTAGTTATGCTGGCACCAATTTATGCTGTCTCTTAACCTTTCAAATTCTTTGAAGACCTCTAAATCAGGGCTGCTGTTTGGTTTTTATTAAAAAAAAAAGAGACGCAAAGTTGTTGCGAATAATCCAAAACTTCACTCTGTTGCTGTTTTATCCAGGTCCTTCCCATGCTTAAAATTTATCAATTGTAGTTGATTAAACATTTATTACATCACTCAGATCAGAATGCAGCATTTCAAGCTCCCTTGGTATTTCCTCGCTAAATCTCAGTTTTTAAGGGTTTATTACTCCATTATCTCAGTTCAGCTCACTGAACTCTCTTGTAATAATAGGGGATTATGTCTGAAACTTAATTAGTTCAATTTTTATTGATAGCATTTACTTGCAGGCCCCCAGTTTCTATTCTACAGCAGTGGATAAAGAAAATACACACTGGGAACTTCAAAGAGAAAACATTTTAAAACCAAAATTCTATCTAATAGCATAGAAAAATAATGAGAATATCCTTGAAAAAACCTGAAGCCTCTTTTTGGGGCAAAAATGCAAAATGAAGCAGTGATTGCAAATTCAGTGTGCTGGTGGGGTATCTCTAGAGCCTCTGGTAGGAGATTCCCAGCTGTCACTTGCTGGCAGAAAGCAGAATCAGCTCCTCTGGGGAAAACAGGCATCACTTCCCAGGAGATGTTATGCACCGAGACTACACATGACATTTGTGAGTCCTGTAACAAGCCCGGATTCATCTAAGCCAAAGCAACTGACAGAGAAACAAATGTGCATTTCCTCTAAATGTACTATTTTACTTCACCATAAAACACGACAACAAATATACGTTGGATCAAAATAAATCCAACTGATCAGGCTGGCACCTCAAAAATGTATAGTCTGCCATGTGAACAGAGCTCTGAGGCTATGGGAGTGACTTCCTCCTTTTAGCAATGTAAATAGTTGTGCGAGTTGCCAATAACTGGGGGGCTCTTCCCCCTGCTACAGCGGTATGGCAGTTCCTGTATCAGCAGTGAGGAGCTGAATATTCTCCTGAAGATGCTCTAAAGAGAAGAAATCAGAACACAAATTCACATTTCAGACAGGGAAGATGCACTTACAGTACAGAACTTCACCACACTTAGGCAAATATTTCTTCTTACTAGCTTATTAGGAAAAGAATATAGAGAAAGCATCATTGTCTGTTGGACGAAGAATTTTATCAGGCATAGGCATAGGTGTAATGCAACTTACGAAAAAATAATACAAAATACAGCTTAATTCTTCTAGATACTCCACAACATGCCATGAGTGTATTACAGATGTATGGGGGATTGTCTGAAAAATAAAATTTTTGAACAAACTACATTTTATTAACTAATTTCAAATTAATTGCAACACAGGATATCTGAAAAAGTCTATAGACATGACAATAACTTCTACTTTTTGATGCTGATGTAAAAATAGAGAATAAAAAAGCCTCCTTCCTTTAATAAGAGCTCACAGATTTCTAAATGGTGTACTGAGGGAGAAAAACTGGAAGGAGACCCTAAAAATTTTAAGTTCTGCACACAGCACAACAAACAAAGAATTTATGCAGAATAGCCATAAAGATACTTTGTTGTAGTGTTCTACAGTCTCACAAAGTAGAGTTTTTTCCTCATTGGAATTTGTAAATGAATCCTGTATATTTGCATAGGGAAGGACAAACCCACTGCTATTCCCAAATTCATACTCAGCCCAGCTGCATTTTTGGACTCTGCATTGCCATGCACTGTTATTCCATCCCTGTTACCTCTAGTTACTCAGTATCTCCCTGTGATTCTGCAGCCTTCGTCTTTTCTAACTGATTTTACTACAAATACTTTCCTCAACATCTACACAAATTATTTTGTACCATTCTATGCTGAGGAGTTGTGAGTTTTCACAGACTCCAGCCTTTCCTGTGTCTTTTTTATTACAACATGGAAACATATGGCTCAGTTTCAAGTGTGTAATTGACAATATCTACAAGTGCTGTTGAGAGGTTCAATTGTATGTGTAACATCTGATAATCTGATTGTATTTTATTTAAGACTCAAGAGCACTTCAGATGTCAACAGATGGCAGCAGATATTCTTTGGAGAAAAAAAAGCAGCCCAGTAATTCTATTTCTTTTAGAGGGCTGTCTTGCCATTTATTGAGGTAGAGTCTGAATGTAGGGACTGGAATGAAATGAAATGAAAAAAACTTCAGCAGTTGAAAAAGACAAAGAGTGGATGGGTTTTCTTCGTTCATCAAGAAAGTTTTGGTTAATTACAGATGTGTTTCATGCAGGACATTCATATGTCATAATCCAATTGCTATACATAGGCACAAAACTACTTCTCATACCCTATCCTGCAAAAGCAATTGCCTTAGAGAATGGGAAAGGCTTCCCACGTCCACACTCTGCAGATGAGGTTACTACCATTGTAGGATTATATTTTGGAATACAGATTCCAAGTAATTTTTATTGCTTGATCTCAATTGGCCTCAAGAGAGTTTTGATGTCCACAAATAATATTAAATCTTACTTGCTTCTTTTGATTAAAAATACTTTGGATAACCAATGTATTCAGTTGGAGCAGAAGAGATGAGTTAAAGTTCAAATGCAGAGCAAAGACCTTTTGGTTGTCTTATAATGGAAGGGCATTATTGCTGATAAAAATATAAAGTGTTTATGTTCTTACAGTTATTTCAGACCTTTTATCTGTGATTTTTTTCATAACCACTCTAAACAACAAGCCACTTCAGCTTTTAATATTAATATTTTCACAGGAGTGGAAAGAGAACGAACCAGAACATTTTATTGTTTGAGAGATGTGTTCCTCCAATCCCAGTTTATTAATCTTAACAGAAAACACCTTTATTGAAAAGAAGTGTTTCATTATAAGGAAAGAAAAAAATGAGAATGTTCTTTGAAATGGTCCTTGAATTCAAGGTGTGCTGTGAGCAAAGTATTACATATATCCTCGGCTCTGGCGTACATTCCCAAATTGCCATCTGGTGTGCATACATTATGCACTTTTATAATAACATGCAGAGCTAATATTGTTTTAAAATATAAGTTATGAAAGTTAAGTCAAACATATCATAGCTGACGACTCATTTTTCCCTGCAGCTTTTGAACAGCCATGTTTATATTATCTTAATCTCCTATAGTAGTGTTCAAAAAGGAAGATGTACAGTGTGAAAGTGAATTACAGAATAACTACCTTTCAGCCCTTAGTACTTGACTGGAAGAATATGACCCAAGTTGACTACAAAAACCTTTTGAAGCCTTCTCCCTCCTTCTGTTCTGCTGCTGCCCGATTTTATAAATGAATCAAGTATTTGGTGGATGTTTTGGCCAATGGATGAATTTTGTCTGCAGGAAATCCATACGGATTTTGCGGATACTTACAAGATGTGTAAGGGGCAGATAATATAAATAAAATTCTGTTATCCTTATAATAAAGATAATATATATAAAAAACTGCAGAAAATACAACTCCACTCAACAATGTCAAATCATATCAAGTCACTAAAGCTTGACTTGACATAAGCCACAAAGCAATTTCAATACTGATGGGGATTTTTTTCTCCTAACTTTTTTGTGAAGGGGCAACAACATTTACACTGCAAAGTGAACTGAGTTCCTACTCGCAGAGAATTTAAAACAGTAGAAGGAATTACATCTGCTTCAACAGTGCATGTTCACCATCCTTCATTGCACACACACACAGGGGACATCAGGCTATGATGTGCTTTTAACATTTTCTGAAGCAAATCTTCAATAGCAGAGATATGTGTCTTGGTAGGTGCATAGAGAGATTACTGATAGTATTCAAAACCAAATTGCAATTCATACATATCCCTTTTTATCTTCATTCAATTCTAGTGTTCTTTTAAAAAAAACACCCGTAATTCAAGCCTTTTACAGTATGAGCACTATGTTCCCTTTGAGAATGTGCATATAAATGGAAGAGAGAAGAAAAAAAGTAAAAACCAGTTATCTGGGGAAACATTAATGCATTTAGCTGTGGTTACTGTTCATACACAGATTCTGCTGCATACCATTATGTAAAATAATAATATAATTTTCCTTTTAAAATTGTAAGAATTAGAAAGATATTACAATTAAGGCGTTGTTTTGACCTCCCAGTTTCTCATGATCCAAACAAACTAATGCAAAAAAAAAGATTCCCACACATATTGTAGCAGATTCATTCATGCCTCAGCACAAAGCAACCTACCACCAAATTCAGTATCTCGGCCTTTCCCCCTTAGCTTTTCTTCAGCTCTTTTCTGGGCACTAGAAGATGGTCATCCCATGTTCTGCACTGGCCTGACAGGGCAGGATCCCAGGATCTCAGGATCTCAAGAACTTACCAGCAAACTGTCATATAGACTATATAAAGTGCAAGTGGAGCTTGTGCCTGGGGGAAGGGGTTGCTCGGTGTTTGTGCTGTGACAAGGAAATCCCAATTCAGATAAACCTTTTACGCTCTTCCATTCTACTGGTGGGGTGAAGGAGGAGCGAGCAAGTGGCTGCCTGATACTTACTTGCCAGCGGGGGCTGACCCTCAACAGTTCATATTTAATAGTCTCCTTTCCTACACCTAATTTATTCTTTCCAGCTCTGAAATACATGGAGATGGACTGTTTTGGGAGGAAATTGTTGTTAGATCAGCATGAGTTGTAAACAAGTCACAAGAAAGCAGCAACTGTTCTTCTTCAATAAGAATTGTTTACTCTGCCAAAGGCATCAAAGCTGAGTTTTTTATTTGTTTAGATTCAGATCTGCATTAGTGATGTGATCCATATGATGAAATTATATCACATCAATGCTGTGGCAAACACTAAAATACAGAAGTGTGAAGTTGTCCTAAGTAGCCAGGTCAGTTGCTTTGAAACTTTCAGTTTGGACCTACAAGTGGGAATTGCTTGCATTCGTTTAGACAACGAAGTGAATACTGATTATGACTGGTCACAAGTGCTTGAACAATTATCCTGGTTAATTAGCAGTTTCCTGGCTGGAATAGACACATCCAGCCAGTGATTTCCCATTCTCAGCCTAAGAGTAAGTGAACTACTGCCAGTTGCAGATGTTTAATGCTGTCCATCCTCCAAACAGTCTCAGCCCACAATTTCAGAGATGCTGCTGTAAGCCTGCTAATTCAGGGCATGTGAAGTTTTACTTAATTCATTAATTTGCTAAAATACAGCTTATATATTCTGTAAGCTCTGCTTTACTGTCCTGCAGAAGATTCAGGTACAGAGATTAACATTCAAGCATGCATGTGGACAACACCCAGCACTCCAGTTGTAGTAGACAAATGCTCTACGAATAACTAGTAATTCTATTAGTATGGAATCACACAACCTATTCCTGAAGAAAATTATAAATAAAGAGGAGATATATCAGTGTCTGCACCTGGAAATCACCACTGTCCTAGAATGGAAGATTCTCCATTTCTGTTATACCTTTAATATAGAGGTCGTTGCTCTTCCAATGTCTTGCCAACTGAAATTAAAAAAAAGACATTAAAGTAACAGGATATGGCTGAAAAACTCACCTATGATTTCTCTTTGCTTCTGCTTATATTTGAGCAATTAACTTACTTAGAAAGCCTCTGCATCAAGGCACAGAGCACAAGCATGTGTCAAAGAATAAACAGTTTATGAACTGCTCAAAGTACTGCTTCAAAAGTTAATTTATTAGAGATACAATCTAAAAAAGGACCATTCACACACTAGAAGGTTTCCAAGAATATTCCCACCCTTTCACCTAAAGTGTGCTGAAAAATGCAGAGAGGTAAACAGCTATTCTGCAGTGACAGACAGAATGGAAAAATCTTGAATGATAATAGATGCCTTTTTACTTTTGAAACCATTTTTAACTTTTTGTGTACTTTTAGCACAGAGATTTCCTCCTCCTTCCCCATCCCTCATATGTAAGTAGAGTAACTGAGTGTAGCAGGAGTAGTTTTGAGCCCAGGATAATGGAATGAATCTGTGAGAGGAAGAAAACTCTACAGAGTCCTAAGAAATGGTCAAGTACCAAGGCAGATATTAATATTTTTGGAAAAGGATAACTATATTCAATATAAATTAAAATAAGAAATATCATTGTGACAGAAGAAATGAATTCTTATATTTCAGACTCCTTAATTTTTTTCTGCTGAGGAGTCCTGTTAAACTTAGGGAACCTTTCACAGCCCATTTATTTTATTGTTCTGTTAAGCTTATGGAATTTTTTTAAAGCAGTGATTCAAACAGCTTTTTAAACTTCCCTAAACAGTGCATCAGGTACATTTCATAAGATTAACAAGCATTCTCTGCTATGAATTAGGCAGTTCTGAAGGCTTATTTGCAATTCCACCCTAAATGGTACTTTTGAAAGTTTCAGGCAGAAAGCTTAAATAAAGCCTGTATGAAACCAAGCATGAAGTGATGTGGTGTCTGTATGCTGTAAAGTTGTGCATGGTTCTGGAAATGACCTCGTGAAACCATGTTTAGCAGTGGAAATGGCGATATTCGAGCAGCTGTTGTGAGAAATAAAGATCAGGCCTTTAGGGGGGTAGAGAGAAGAGGATGGGGAATCCTCCACCTATTTTTTTCCTATCACTGAGGAAAATATTGTAACAAAAAAGAATGTGGTTACCTTGTTTCCCTAGAACAGCAGCTGATTCTTTAAATCCTACATACAGGAATTGATTAGCAGGCTGACTTAAACATCCAAGGCAAATTTTTCCACGTCAATGTTCCACTGAGGTGCACCAAGGAGAAGTGCATGCATAACAACAGCTAAAGATTTGCTGCCTACGTCCCTGTTACAAAAGAATCTGCCTGGAAACTTCCTCTTGGTAGGGAGAAAATTGTTTGTTCCACCTGAGCTGACTCATGCACATTTTAGGGAGTGAGCACACAGCTAAGCAAGCCCTTGACGTGGCAGGCAGCCAGGAAAAGCACCTGCAGGACCTGTAGCATCAATGTCTGTTCCTGTTCCACAGAACCCATGGCAAATAATCCTGGGAAGGACTTCTATTTCTTTTGCTCCAAACCTGAACATCTCCTCATTCCAAAGCTTACTTTAGAGGAGGAGAACATCAAGATGTAAAAACTGCAAGATTCTTTTCACAAAGCCATTTGCTACTATAGCAGTGATTTCCAAATCATATCTTTATTATGAACTCCATCTCTCAATTAAATCAACTACAACCAAAATTCCCTCCCAAAGCTTAAAAATGTGTTAGAAATAGATTGAATACTGAGGTCTATATGAATTGCTGTTATCTTTTGCTTTTTCAAGACGCGAATAGTAAATATTTCTTATTTTACTGTGCTCTCATAGAATATGCCATCATCTGTCTTCCATTTATCATCACTGACTTGACTTCCTACAGTCACTGAAGTTACATGAACTCTGGTTTGGTTTCAGCTTGGTTTCCCCAAATTCAAAAGAATGCAAAACCCTCTCAGGAGCCTGTGTTTCTGTATGCCCAAGAAGCCCCTGTTTCTGTGTATCAGCTTTGCCCTTTACACCCAGAGACAACAAAATCTGTGAAATGGCACTCCTCTGTTCTGAAGGAAAGGTACCAAAACTCCAGAGCATGTGGTAGTGGAGCTAAGGGATGCCCCTGGCATCGTGCTGCCCCAGGGAAGCTCCAGTGCATTTCCAACCCAGCTTTGTTTGTTCTTTATTCCACCGTGTTACATTTTTATTTCTTTTTATAGCCTGATGACTCCATCTGACAAAATACAAGCAACCTGTTATGACTCACTTCATGTATATTTTATTCTCATTGATTTTTTACTTTGTTCTTCATCTTTCTTGTTTCAATGGACTTTCCTTTTAATATCCACTTATCTGTTTTCCTTCCATGACACATTTCTCTTTCATTCCTGACATCCATCATTTCTGGTACTTTGTTTTAGCACTGATTGTTTTTTCCTTCTGATTTTAGCATTCCTAGACACTGGTCTCCCTATGTTTATGATACTTTTATGGTTCCATGGTTTCTAGTAGACCTTAGTGGTCTTTTATTTTTAAATGAAACAACATTCTCCTGAATTTTTTTCATTTTTCCCCTGATGAAAGCTGATCTGAATTCCTTCATGTGATTAAGAAATTTGTGCTCACCTTCACTCTAAGCATAGATGTATTTTTATTGAGTAGCACACAATACATGTTGTTTGGCTGGGTGGGAACCATCATGAGAAGAGGGAAAATGGAATGAAAATTGAGTTCCAGACATAATAAATCTTTATTTTAACCCTGATTTGCAACTGAAATGTTCATCTGCATTAAGCATTTGCTCAGCTGCAAACATCTGTATGCCATGTTAGATATTTCCATTTGGCGCTGAAATTGAGAACAACATTTGTGAGAAAATGACAGCAGGAAAAGAATAGATTTGTGTGTGTGTTTCTAATTTTCCCTCCCTGAAGACACGTCATGAGACAAAAACAATACCAAAATGAAATGTTGACATATCCAATATTAGCAATTTATTCCTGATCCGCTTTCTGCTTTTCCATGTTAAGCTGTTTTCGCTCTGTTTAGGTAAACCTGGATGCTTCAAATGTGTAAGAAAAATGACTACTCTGGGACAATCCAAGAAAACACATCTATACTCGTGGTTTCATTCTTCCCACAAATAGGAAACATATTTTCATGCAAGTAGATAATGCCTTTCAGTTAACATTAAGTGGGGCCCTCAGGAGCAGCAATAATATTCTATATATCATGAAATTATGGAAAGAGCAATCCAAAACAGATGTGAACAGCCTAACGAAGAATAAAGTTTTAAATGAAGCTTCAAGTCCCTGGATTTTCCTTTCAAAATTAAGTCTTCTAAAACTTTCCGTTGGATTTTCCTTTCAAATCAACACTGAAATCAATATATGATTTCTCAGAGTTTGGCATAAAAAGTTGTTCTGATGCAAACCATCAGCTCAGCTCAGCTTAAACAGCTCATCACTCTCCAGGAGGAACAAATAAGGATGAGGACAAGCAGAAAAATTCATAAGCACACAGGTTTGGATCTCATTTTTTATGAATTTTATGAATCCAATATGGAACAGGGATGATATCAAACTGTTAGTTTGACACAATTTGAGTTTTTCATGTTCAGTAATAAATATTACTCATAATGCCCAAGGAAGCAGTTGGGCCTAAAATTGACAGGTTCTTGCCAGACTCAAAAAAAATGTGGGGCCAAAGAAATACAGGTAACGAACATATTGAGTATCCCAAGTTTCTTTTTGGGTGCTTTTTGTTCAGGACTTCTTTTCAAGTCCAATAAACAATTTTTATTGAAAAATCAGTGTTTATCTTTTATAAATTTCATCTGTGGGTTCCTGATGGGAGAGGCTGTTATATGAGGCTGTTGATGATACGAAACAAGTGGCCACAATAATTTTCAGCATCTGTTGCTGAACTTTTCCTCGTTAGACCTCCCGCGTGAGAAATGTCTTTCTTTGTAGCTTCCTTACAGCATGGCTGGTATTAATGGATAATGTAGCAGTAAGTGAAGAGAGGGTATTACTGAGGAGCAAACATTGTCTGAAAGACCACATTTTGTGAGCATATTTAAATGGCCAGAAAAAATATCCAAGAGAGGCAGTGGCTTTTCCAGGTTGCACAGCGGGTCAGTGCAATTTGAGAGCACAGGTGTCCTGACACCAACAGTCAGAGTGTGCACCCCACGAGTTCTGCTTATCTCCTCCATATTAATTGGAGATTCAGCCTCCAGCTGGTTTCCAAACTTCTCCCAAATGCAGTTAAGTTGGAAAGTTGACCTTGTAATAACTAATTATTTTTATGTGCTGGGCAGCATCAAGATGTGCAGCGTAATTCCTGCATTTCCTCCTGCAATAGGCATTGATTACCAGACTGAGGGAAAGCTGGCAAACCCATTTCTTTAGTATGAATGTTGTGTGAGAGTATATATACTATTCTATGTATTTTTTTTTGTGCAAAATCAGGCGGGGGGGGAATAAAAGGCAATCAGACAGATTACTGTCCTTAGTGTGGGGATAATGCAATTTATTCCCCTTATCATTTTTTCACTGACAGGCTACTGTTTCCCAAAAGGTTTGATTAGGCTTTTAATTAACTTGAGCTGGAGGTGATGTGACCTCTAATTAAGTTTAATTTTGTTTCTTCTGGCAGTATAATAATGAATGTATTCAAATGAGACTTGCAGATCAACACACCCAAGCAAGTTAGCAACTAATAATGAAGGTTGTCAATAGATGTGAAGAGGGTTTTGAAAAGGAAGTTTTTAGCCTTAAAATTAATCTGGTTTTGTGAGCAGAAATTACTGAGGTGAGTTCCCATCATGCATATATGGCAGTCTTTGGTCCAAATCGCTGCAACTCCCCAATTAATATCAGCTCAGTGCCTCACAGGCTGGGGAAGTTGTAGTGCTCACTAATGTATGTCTTTGTGTCAATTATTTTTATGGTGGTGATTATCGCTTGTTTTATGAGAGCACCCAGACATCCCAGGTAACAGGATGTTACCAGGATTCTAAGCACTGGATTTGATGACATAAATGATTGACCTATAGGTCAATCATTATAGGTATAAGTTTTACATAACAAGTTAAAAAAAAACCAAGATGGATGTTACTTCTGAATGAGATCGAAGGAATGAAATAGTATTTTCAGAGGTGATGAAGATTGACTTTTCCAGGACCTCAAATGAAACTTGCAGCAGTTGCAAGAAAAGAACTTTGAAATGCTATGGGAACACAGGATTTCTGAAGTACAAGATTATCCGTCCTTTTCTAATCTCTATTTGACAAGCCCCTAAGTTGTATCAGGCAGGAAGAATGTTTCTAAAAGCTCACCTACAACATTAAAAGATAGGTATTCCACAGCTGTCAACGTTGCCACAATAACTTTCTTGATGAATGTTATTTTGAGTGTGATGTATGAGGTGAATGAAATTAAAGAAAAAAATTCTTTTGAAAGGTGGGCATT
Source organism: Edolisoma coerulescens (assembly GCA_013397115.1). Lineage (NCBI taxonomy): Eukaryota > Metazoa > Chordata > Aves > Passeriformes > Campephagidae > Edolisoma > Edolisoma coerulescens. The sequence continues at coordinate 241,948 of VWZW01006099.1, read as the reverse complement.
TTTCAGATTCTTTTAAAACTGAATTTTTTTTTCCCCTGAAGAATTTTATTTTTACTGACTCAAATGGACAAATGGTTTCTGTGGGGAAAGTATTGCAAAGGATTGGTGCTATCAGTGCAAAGTTCTACAAAATGTTTGGTAGAGAAAGTTCATAGGTTTTTGCTTGTGAAGGCTCTTGTTGGAGAGGGTTTTTTTTTACTTTTTTTCCCCCCTCAAGGTTAATTTGGAAAATTCTCCTCAGTTAAACTCTTACAGGAGTTTCAGGAGGCCATAGAAACATAGATTCAATTAGGCTGGAACAAACCCTTAAGACTGTAAGTGCAGCACTACCAAGGCCACCCCTCAAGCCTTGTCCCTAGGTGCCACATCTACATGTCTTTCAGACCCCTGCAGGAATACTGACTCTACCACTCACTCCCTGGGCAGCCTGTTCCAGTGCCTGACAAACCTTTCCTTGAAGAAATTTTTCCAAATACCCTAAACCTCCACTGGCTGAACCTGAGGTTGTTTCAACCTATCAGTTGTTACTTCTGAGAGGGAACCCCATATTTCTACGGAGCAAGTAAAATCTCCTTCCTGTGAGGTGGCTGTAAAGAAAAGACAGGTGATTGGGAACAGCACTCTTTGGAAAAAAAGGCTGGAAGGAATTTTACAGTAAAGGAAAAAAATAGTAAGGAGGGTAGTCATAATAGGCTGAAATGGGAAGGAACTGAAAGGTGAGGAAAAGGCAAAAACCTGTTTCTGAGGAAGTAAAAGGTGGAAAGCAAAAGGAGAAATTTTAAAAGGAGTGACCAATCCAAATAGCTGACCTTGTGAAGAAAGGCCTGAGGAACAGAAATTAATGCTACAGTTAGTGTCTGTGTAATTGAAGAGTGGAGACAGATTATGAAGTAAATAGGTGTTTCTGCAGAGTTATTGACTTATGTTTAGCTATCACTGGTCCTTACTTATCCTGAGTCATAGAAGACTGACAGAAGAACATCCCTCCTTTGGGACTCCCATATATTGGGTATGTTTCACCAATTTAACAACTGTTTAGCAAGTGAGAAAACAATTTTACTTTGAGTAGAACAGAGAAGTCATTAATTCATATTGCCAGTGGAAAAAGAAGTTATAGTTATAAAGCTGGGCATGTTTGGTTGATTTAATTTGGATTATGTATTCACGAACTTTTCCATTTTGGAGCTACTTTTAATAAAGTTAGTAAAACAACAATGTTATTATGTCAATATCAATAATATTTTCTCTGCCTATAAAAACAGAATGACAATTGCTAAAGCACAGCTTGTTGCATAAACTGTTAAATCTAATCTGATCATATTTACATAATGTTGGAATTCTATTAATCATACGAAAGCTTGAAAGCTTTTCTTTTAACAGTTACCCCACCACGCCAGGCAACATAATTTACCTAGGGCTACATTTTCTTGCTTCTATAAGATACTATGTTTACTCCTTCCCTGATTTTCTAAAAGGTTTTTACTGTACCATTTGACTTCTGGTTATTCAGGATAAACTATTGCATACTGAACTATTTTTCTTTTTTTTTCTGGATGTACATTTGTCATCCAGACACCTGCAATGTACAGACTTGTATTATGGAGACAAAATGCAAATAGATTTCTTTCTGTCTTTTAAAATAATTTCAGAGTTCAGGAACATGGAAAATATTTTGTCATTTAATAGAGTTACATTGCTTGTGTCATGTCTCATTTTGCTTGCTAGAGTAGAACACTGCTGAAAGCAGCACAAAGTATTTAAAATGTCACTTACTTGTAAGCTGACTGGTTCTTTTTAAATGAAACAGAAGTGGTATCTATTGATACCTTTGATTAAACGTTCAAGAATGTGTTGGGGATAAATCTTGCAAAAACGTTACCAAGTTCAATATTTTTCCATGGAAAGTGAAAGGCACATTTGATTTTTGGAAAGGAAACTTTAGGCACACACATATAGATGAAAAATTAATTTTGTGTTAAAGGATAATGTTCATGGGCAGGCAATGAAAATTAAAGATTCATCTTAACTGTAATCATTTTAGATTCAAGAAAATTTAATTGCCTCTGAAAAGGATCATACTACCGATTCATTAGTACTGAGTTTTTTGGCCTTGAATTTGTGAAGTGCCTAAAATATTGTGAAGCAATCTTTAGAAAAATAAATAAAACCAGGACACCGTTCTGTGAAGAGGCTTGTGCATACCCCTTGATGCCGTTGAAAAATCAGCTATTAAAACAAAAATACACTTCTTCAAGCACAGTATTTCGTGAAGATAGCAGCATAAAATACAAAACTTAATATTTCAATTCTTACCAGTAGAGGCATAAAGAGAACTTTCAAGACAATGCCTTTCAAATAGTCAACAGTGTATTCTGCAATAGTACTTTTAAGGTACTGTAGCTTTTGCATCAACAACCTGGCATATGTTTCGGATTTCATAAATTAACTTGAAAAATTATTTGTGCAACTTGAATAATTGAAAATTTATTCCACTTCTTAAAGTTAAAAAGAACCTAATCAGCTCAACACGCCAGGACATCTGAATTCTGGCGATGCTATATTAAATCAGGTAAATGTGTCTAGTTTATAGTTAATTAGGGAAAATAAAGAAATAAAATGGATCAGGGAAATCATTGAAACAAGGAATTAGTTTCCAGCAGCTTTAGATAGGCACCTAATATTTTTAAAGAAATGGAAACACATTTGCTGCCTCACAACAGGAATGTTGATCTACCTTTTCTCCCAGTTAACTGGAAACATTCAAAGGCTCTCCTGAGAGTTGAGAGAGAAGGGAGAGAGCCCTGCTAAAGGCGATTCAGAATTTATGTGTTGCAGTGCTCTCTAGAGGTCCTTTTTTTCTCCACTGGCTATTGAGGGAGTCCAGAGAAACCTGATTGAAATACCTCAGCTTGGGGCCTCCAATTATATGGGAAGAGGGGGAAAAAACCCAAGGGAAAGAAATTTGTGTGACAGCTATTACAGATATATAATATATAAGGTTACTTTTTCAAGCGCTCTGTAAGGTGTGCTTATTTTTCCCTTGTAAAAACATTGCAAAATAAAAAAAAAAGAGCACCAAATTTAAAGCATTTTTTCACAGAAAAGCTGAGGTGAAACAGTAGGCTATTTAGTTTTTCTTAAAAATTAGACAGGTTTTCCTCTATATCCCATTCTTCCTCAGGGTTCTGAAAACAGTAGTTTAATTATTTCAGATGCCATTCTGATGTTATTGAACACTTAATTTTTTATTTATTTTTCCTTGAAACAGTGGGCTGTGAATGCGGGAAGGTTACTACTTTTACTGCAAGTAAATCACACCCTGTAAACTCCTTCCTTCCATGCTCTTTCCTTGTGCTCATAACCTGTAGTGTCTTCCTAGATGGCTTCTTGCTGTTTTCGGCCAAGAAAAGATGAGTTATGTGAGTTTTGGACATGCACTTGCATTCTGAGCTAACTTTCTAAAGGTCAAATGCTAATTTGATTCTGGTGTTCAGGAATTGGTGTCACAGGCTTGAGAAGGCTGGCAGGTGAGCATGTGGTGTGGAAATTAGGGCAGGCTTGTCAAGCAGTACACTTGAAATGAAAGATTAATAAGCCTGTCTTTAGTCAATAAGAGCACCTGGCCCAAGAAATCCCCTTCTATTAGTGTCAAAACCTGACTGTTTATTGTTTGTACTCAAATTTTGCTATGGCCATAATGATTTTGTACTAAACTAAGGGGTTTATTGCAGCATAAGAACTTTAGGTAGCCTGCAGATTATCAACCGACGATAATATATACGATGTTAGCATTATATCAGCCTTAATTTGTGATGTCTGCATGAAGTTCCATTTATTCCACCTGCCTCTTCTAATTTCTGCAATTGTTCTATTTATCTGAAAACTTGGAAGCGTGGAAAGAATGACATTTCTTACAGAAGCTGTAAGATGCCTGTAAGCCTTACCACCGTCTCCAGATCCGCACACTTTTCTACCTTTGAAAATTCCCCCAGCTGCGTGTAAAACAATCCAGCATGCTGTGGCTCAACAATGCATGTTAAGAGTTTCAACAGATCTTCTCATGTGTATGCATCTCAGTTTCTAAATCCGTGTCTGCTGAGACATCACAAAGATATTTTTTTGCTTTACTACTGGAAGTTATTTTTGCCTTTTCCTCTTGTCTGTCCAGGTCTGGGGCCATGCAGCTACTTGGCATCACATTTAGACAGGGAAGGGAGGAACTGCTGTTTTAGCAGCTGCCCCAGGTCCCTCAGACTTCGTTCAAGTTGATACTTCATACAGCAGTAAAGGCAGAGGGCTTTGTGTACAATGCCTTTTTTTTCTTTCATGCAAAATATTTCATGCAGGTGGAAAACAAAAAGCTTTCTCAGCAAAACAAATCCTGCTGCATTTCCTTGTCCAGAGTGTGGTGCTTTTCTAGTTTAAGTCACCTGTATTACCTGGTATTTTAGCTTCTCCTTTGCATTCATGAAGTGGCAATTTTTATTCTTTTAAAAACATTTATAACTCAGATGTAAACACCTCATGTTTTTAACATCCAGTTAATCCTATTGACAGCAAAAGGCAGAATTTAGCACGATGACAGGAAAATCCATTTTGCATCACCATTTATTACTGGGAAATGCTTTTCCTATTTCTGATTCATGACAATGAAAAATCCTCTTTCAAGGGCATTGTTTGAATTCCGATTTAATTTAAATTTTTTTCTAAAAATCCCCAGGACCTGCTTTGTCTAAACAGTATTGTCTGTTTTACATCATTGTTATTAAGAGGTTGCTTTCTGATACATAAACCCAGATATTTAACATTTGCTTTTGCTTGTTTCAGCTTCTTCACCTAATTGTTCTAAAGGCTCCATGAAAAAAGAAACCACCCCCTGGAGAAGTACCACTATCACTTTTCCCCTCACTTATTATGCTTCATTTTCAAGAGAAAGCAAAACTGCTATAAACTTCCTTCCCCTATGGCACTGTTTTCCAGTGATGCTTCCTATTTGGAAAGCCAGTCCTTAATATTTGGAGCAGTCACAGTGAGATTAAATAGAAGATTAGTGCATAAGTGAAACTCCCAACTCTTCATGATGCCTGGTTTTACTTAATCACAATTTATTTAGCATTGAGTCTATGCTTTATGGAAATGTTTTAATGGATTAAGTTTGACCTCAAAGGCTTTAGGTAACATCAATTCCATCCTTTTCCAACAAAGAAGAAAAATAAAGCAAAAATCAGTGTGCAGTACAAATTTCCTTACATTTTCTTATACAAAGCACTTACTTTGAGGACTTCATGAGGAAAATAACAAACCTTCACTAGAAAAACAGCTGCCATGTAGATGTGGAAAATGTGAGTGGAGGGGAAATGTCTGCATTTAGGTAAATCTGCATGTTGCTGGTGAGCCTTTGATCAGGCCACAGCTAAAAAACCAGTCTTTATTGGGAGAACTGTTTCTTACACATATATCTACACACTCACAAACGTGTAGGTGTGCTCCTGGTAATACTTCAGTGAGATCCGAGACAGTTACTCAAGCCCAAACTTTACTGTACACTTTTAACAGCAAGAGAGAAGAAAGAGTTATGGACAATCATATTGAGTTTTGTTTTCTCCTTGGGTGAAAAAAATAGCATAGGACATGTTAGTATCTCTAAATCATCTTAATAGTCCTATTTTTAAGTGGTGTGTCAAAACTGAGCGACACCTCTCGCTTTGACACCTTGTAGGACCTAGGCAGGAAAAATGGAGGCTCCTCTCAGACAGGCAAGACTAAATCAGGGATCATGTACTTCTTCATACAGATAGATAAATCTACTCATATTAGGAGAAGTTTCTCATGTTGCAGTCACTGGAAGACACTATTGTAACTCATGGGAAATATGGAGCTCTTAAATTGAATTTAGATTTTCTATCAATGGGGACTACATGGGGCTAACCCAGGACTCCCCTAAGCAGAAATGGTTGTTTTCAGTTCTGTGCTATCCCTGCTCTTCAAAGGAAAGGTGAATCACTCGCACAGAAAGGAACAAAGTGTGTCAGAAGCCCATTTAACTGGCATATAGTAGGCAGACAGGAATAACTGTGGAAATTTGTTACAGGGAAAAATATCTTGTGTTATGTCAGAATTTAGTTGGCTTTTTACAATTTTTTCTCTGAGGAGACTTCCCCTTTCTTTATTCATGCAATATACATGGGATATTATTTTCTGGATGGAAAACCTCTGGATCATAAAAGCTAAGGCAATCCTCTCTTGTGGAATTTTAAGGAATGATTAGATCTCAAGGGAACAGAGGCACATTGGATGATTAGTACGTGTAGGAAATTGCTATTTCATCTTGAACCTTAATGGGGAAGCCTCCATCTTTTTTTGGTCAGTTAAACTTCAGCTGAATTGTATTATTTACACATAGTATTGACCTTAAAATGACTCCAGGACAGTAAGAAGTATGCCCACTTAAACATGTCTAAACAGCAGATAAATGACAATCATCCTTTTTGATCTCAAGAGACTGTCATATTTTTTTTGTAAGAAGAGGCTATTCGTGCATCTTCTTAATGTGTTAATGTGCTCTTTCAAAAGGAAAGTTATGAGGTAAAGAGCAGGTGAGACCTAGGTGTCTTATAAGATAAAGGCTTGGATAATAGACAGAGAAGATCAAAGTAAAAGATAGCCCCTGCAATGTCTTTTATCTTTTCAAGATCAAGGGGATTTTACCAGATTAGCATGAAAAGAAGCCTATACCTTGTACATTATGTAGCAGTAGATGTGTTAGTAACTTCAGAAAGGTTATTGCAACACAGTTCTGCAGTGTAGACATGCTTTAAATATTTGTGTGTGCCTGCTAATTCCTAAGACTTGTTTCTCTTTATGTATCTGATTATTTTTATCCATACAGGCAAACTAAATTTTTGCTGATTAGGAAATTTCAGCATTGAAAGTGGTTTGTTTTCTTACATTCCTATATCCATGGTTAACCCATTTTTATCAGTTTCTCTGATCTGTGAATACTTTCAGTTCCATAATGCCTGCTTGCTGATAAAACCTTTTCCCCCAAAATGATTACCTTTGTGCTAGGTAGTGGTAAACATCTTCCTGGGACAGGCTACACAAGGGAAGCACTTGCTGCTACAGTAGGAGGACTTTGTGAGACTCAGGAATTCCAGGCATGACAAATTCAGGGTCATCTGAAAACAAAATTTTAGTTTTAAGTATTATTATTACAATTCTTTTTATTATTTAAAGCGAAACAAACCGGGTCTGGAAGGCATCAGATAACATTTACTTCCCTTTAAACTGAGAACTGTGCTTTGACATATGATCTGCATCTACCTGACTACAAGTGAGGCCTAGCAGTCAATATCCCTCCTTAAATTTCCCTATCTGATTGCAACACTTGCTCGAATCCCAGCTTAAATCCTACAGCTTGACAGTTGCACAGAGAGCTCTCTAACCTGTGCCATTCATCTGCCAAGGCAGCCTTACTGCTTAGAACTGTGACGACATGAAACATGAACCCCTTTTTCAATATGCCAGCCAGCTTCGTATTTTTTTGCTCTGTTACATTCATGTTTCTTATTCTCTTTCTCCACTGCCTTCTTTCAGACCTTTACTATTGCAGGTTCTCTTCAAAGTCACTTCTGCGTTCCCTCTTTGACAGTCTCATGACAGGAGAGGCTTTTCCCACTTCATGACAGTTTAATAATACAAACTGTGAAGCCAGAAGAGCTTGTCTGTGTTTTCTGAAATATTCACTGGCACCCAATATGTTCAATATTTAAAATCTCATATCACAGTTAAAACATTCAAAACAATCTGTGGTAGAGACTGAAAATATGTAATAACCATGGTGTTTAAAATACTTTTTACGAGATACTATAAAACTGCCTTTCCCACTTGAAGTGAATAATTCATTAGGCAATAAAAGTCAAAAGCAATTCTTTTTTTCAGAAGCAATTTACTATTTAGTATATGAAATAAAAGCAACAGGATTAGAATTGCTGTTAATTTTCAGAAGACCCTGTAGCTGGATGTTTGATTCCTTTGAGCAGTATTAATATAACTACTGAAGAAAACAAAGGACGATTTGGCGCCTGTTTCCAGTGGATGCATAAGCTCCACTGACACCTCTGAAAGCCTCCCTTGATCTTGATCAGCCTTGGAGCATTCCTGCTTGCTGTGTTTCTTGGAGAACACTGGCAGAGTTTAGACAGTTTAGCTCACAGGAGAACAGCCCAAATAGCTGATAGTGAAGCACTTGTGCATGGTGTCACTTCAGTGTTGTATTGCTATTTAATGAGACACAATTAAAGACAAGGTTCTGTAAAAGACAGATAAAGTACTGCAAAGTGCAGCTTGTCTTGTCCACACAGTGAGTTGTAAGAAACAAGCATTTACTTTCCTCACTTCATGTTCAGTTTTCCAGTCATCATAAAGCAAATGTATATGAGTTCCAGGTTTTCATGCGGTAGAAGTAGTCATAATGTCAAGCATCATACATGTAGAAAACAAGAGTAAGTTGTTAATAACATAAATATTATTATTAGCTTTATCTCTCATGGTTTTCATGGAAAATACTGGCTTCACCAACTCCTGCAAAGTGTCCAGCACAAATTGTTCTTGGTTGGTTCCCACAGACTTGTAATACCGTTAATATATTGAATAATTGGCACTATTCTCATTTAAACAGCGTCTATTCAATAGCATTCAACTGTAAAAAGTAAGCGAAATATTATGCAATGCAAAGAAGCAGAATGAGGTCTTGCCAGGTGGATGAATTTTGTCTATCCATGTGAGATACTTCACTGGATTTTCACTTTTTTCTGGAAACAAACCCATTGTAATCCAAATGACCTTACCTGTAATACTGAGAGAACAAGAGCTGCACCCTTTGATCAGTAGGATGCAAAATGGACTACAGAAGTGTTCCCAGAATCCATGGGCCACTCTGCTTTCCGAACCAAAGGCTACCATGAGAAAATGAGTGAGGTTTGTCGTTTGCTTGCTTTAAAGTAATTTACATGATATTGAGATATTTAAACTGATTAATGAATGCAGAGACATTCACTGGGAGAGGGAGTGAAATGCTGTTGAGAGAAAAACCTGCTGTAGGAAATAACATCTGTTTTGGCAAAGAAGTGCGATCTGGACAGGCAGTTATCTTGAAAAGTCTCCCTCAGAGCCCTGAGGAAAGGGTGGTTTTGTTTGTAAACACAAGCTCAGAAGTTTCTCCATATGGACTGAAAAGTAAGTCTCACAAAACCATATGTGGCTATTATACTCTTTAGGTAAAGGGTGGTAAGGACTGTGGATGAGACCATATCCTCATCTGCTGCTCTCCCACGGCCAAGACTCCAGTGTGAACAGGTTCACCCTGAACCCAAGCATGTAACTGCATATTGTGCCACCAGAGGAAGCAGGACTGAGAAATTATGGCTATTGTCCTCTACTTCTATAGCTGAAAGTATATCCAGAGCCCACAAATTCACCTCTCAAATGAAATTCAATTTTCCAGGCAAAATCAGTGACCTAGACAGAAATAAACAGAACACTGTGCATGCACCAGCCCAAGGTGCAACAGTTCAGGCCGCAATGAATTTTGCACTTACGGAGAAACTGAATCTGCTGCTCCTCATTAATGATTCAGACCTGATGCTGGAGCCTGGCATTTGTGGGGGCTTTTTTTCCCCTTCCTTTTTAATATGTAGAAGTGCAGTGGGAGGCAGAGCTTTTTGCAGCACTGAATGTCATTATCACCAGTGCTTTGCAGTTTTGAAGTGCTCGGGGCTGTAGCATCAATTTACCAGGGATGCAGAGCAACAGCACCATGGCAGGGCTACACAGGAAACCTGGGAGTGCATGGAACATTCCCTTAATCTTGCTCACCGAGAGGTGCTGCTGTATTTGTACAGGAAAAGGACTTTGAGGACCACTACCTGCCACTCTCCTTCCTCCCTGGAGTGTGTGGAATAGTGCCTGGAGCTTTGCTGCAGCAGATGACTCCACTAACTGGGCATTACCTGTGCAGAGGGGAGGCCCGGATGGACAGGCTGCTGTGTGTCCTAACTCCTACCCCCCTAAACTGGGATATCCGCTTAGGCAATCCTTCCCACTGGACGCGAATTCATCCCTAAGAGATACCCTTTAAAAATGCTGTCCTGGTTATCTGATGTTTACTTTTTAGTAGTTTGTAATACTACTCCTCGATGTAGTCTGTAACTAGAAATGGAGCAATTCTCATGTAAGCCATGCTTTTTAAAATATATTATTCTGTTTATTCCCAGAAGCAATGAAAATTTCATTACACAAAGTCAATTTACCTAAACAAGCTCAAAGGACAGGACCTTGCAGGTGAATTAAAATCCTCCCTCTTTGTGTTTCAGAATTCAAAGGGACAGAATGATGTTTCATAGACTAGAAAGCCATGCAAATGATTTTCTCCATTGTTGATTCTTGGCTAAGAAATCCTGAAAGGAACGCTCTGACTCACGGCGTTTAATCGGCTTTTGGGTCTGTGCAGCTCACAAGCAACAGAAAGCTGCAGGAAGAGGGAACTTGAAAGGGGAAAAGGAAAACGCATTCCCAAATGTTTCTCTAGCTACCCAAGTGAAAATCCATCTTATGGACTCGCATGCCAGCAGATCAGTTTTATCCAGGCAGAGCACATGGTGTTGGATATTCATTAATGATTTTATGACAAATCAGATGTATTTTCATCTGCAGGTATAAACACATCACTGAAGATTCCGTTTCTCAAAAAAAGCACAAGTGCACAAGGATCTAAAATTTAAGTTGGATTTCTTTTTCAGCAAGTGTTTGTGCATTTCATTTTCAATGTGTTCCTATTTGAAATGCCATCTCAGGAAAGAGCCAGCACCTTTAGAAGCTGTCGTTGCCAGCATCTGATCTCACAGCAGAGAGCTCACTTTCTATGTCAATCTCACATCCTCCAAACACATTATAGGTATTGAAGCTCTCAGGAAGGCCTCACTGCTTTTAAACTCAGCATATGGTGAGCAGGCAGTAAACTGGTCATATTATGGCAGGCTAAGCTTGGAATAGTTTTAACACAGAAAGAAATGGGATATGAGGGCTCCTTGTCATTGTGCTACCAGAAGGAAACATCTACCTGACTGTAGGTATTGTCACTTCATTACTCATAATTTTTAGCAAATGACGCTGATGTCACCTCACAAAGTGAGCAAACGACTGTCTTGGGCAATGTTGTGAGGGATTTCATGGAGAACCAGCTCATGGGGTACAGCAGAAGGCTCTGGGGCCTGTGCTCTCCCAGCTCTCCCGAGCATATCTGAACAGCAGGTGCTTGCGGACTGAAGTAGGACACACGGATTTGAATTGCTCTGAATTGTACATAAAGTCAAAAATCTCTTGAATACACCAAATAAAATAAATTATTTAAAGCTAATACTGTTCCTTTTCATGTGGGCAGGAAGAGAGCTTACTCCAAGAGGGGAATCCACACCAGGGGAGCTGCCTGCTGTGTTGTGTACAAGAGTATTCTGTATCTAAGACAGAATTTTACCCCAGTGTTTGACTTGTTTGATGTCTTAGGATAGGAAAAAGCTGGAGTAGATGCTCAGTTCCATTAGCAGCACAATCACTGTAACTCACACAAAGGCAGCTGGCTGTTTTCCCCATTTGAAGGAGAAATTCGTCTTGGTGTCATGCAACTAGGACTTTTCTGAGCTGATTGTTTGAAGGTATTACCCTTGGCTTTATTGTTGGTTAAGTCTCCTGTTGTGATATATTTATTTCAAGAGAAAATATTTTTGCATTTTTTACTTGTTACATGAACCTCACTTATGTTGCCTTAACGTGACCTAAACCACATCTCTGACCAGTACTTTCTGTATTAATTCAGAAGGTGGAATCTTCCTTTTAAAATTTTCCATCAGCAAGACAAATCCAGGAAAAAATACTTTAAGTGAGACGATACACTCTTTTATTATTCTAGTTTTTGTTTGCTGAGGAGAGGAAATTACTCATCACCTATAACTTTGGAGTACTCTTGATAATAAATCTTTAACGACAGAGATAGACACATCTCCATAGTCATAAAAGCACAAGACGTGATCAAAACTCGATAATCCACTGGATTATTACATTTCCAGGAAACATTATTTACACTGTCCTGAAGTACCAGACTTTGCTGTGGACATAAAGGTATTAAAAGGGGACTCAAACAGCTTTTGCATAATGGTTTTTGGAAGTTTAATCTGTGAAAGATAAATTTTCAGTTAAAAAAATGCACAAGGAAGAGAAAGGTTAAGCCTGATCTCACAACTCTTATTCAAGTGGAAAATCCTTTTGCACTGGAAGACTTTATTCACATGTGAATAAAGATAGGGAGTGTTAGAGATCTGAACTCTTAGCTTTCCACTTAAATACTCATATCAAGAACAACTTGTTACTTGTTCAATCAGCTTGTAACCTACTTATATATTAGATATTCTTATATCTAGCACTGTTGAGCAAGCCAGAATTTGTATTTGAAGAGTTATGCAGGTGTTTAATTAATTTTAGAATCTCACAAGTTACATAGGCTGTTATTATAGTGGGAATAGAACAAGAAAAGAGAGCTCATATCCTAAATTGTTTAAATTATAGGTTGCTTCAAAGTTGCTTCACTGTAGCTATACTGGTGTAAAGAATGTAGGAGAGACAAAGCTTGGAGATGAAAGTAACATCTCTTAGACCATATGATATAACTTAAAAAGTTAGACCAGTCCTCCCTCAAGTCTGAAATAAGTTCGGTAAAGACATTCAACTGCATTGCAGCAGGAATTCATGTCCTGCCAATTTCCCTCACATTGGATAAAATAAAAATCCACCACAGAAACTTTTCAAGCTCTGCTTGGGTAGAAACTCCTCAAAGCCAAAAAGTTACAAGAAAACTTCTGCGTTGGCCTGTAACAGGAGGACTGTTAAATACTTAAATCAATAAATGTATAGTTATGCATACACACACAGATGTTATAAAATCTTCAATTGAATGAGAAATAAATAGACCAACTAAATGTTTTTCCAACATAGACACATTAAAACTAGAAAGGCTCTGACAAGAAGCCCATGTTTATGCTTATTGCTCCTGAAAGTTTAAAAATGTGGACTTAGTTCTTTATAAAGTTGTGCTTATTTCCATTCTGTTTTTCCTGGTTTATATGAATACTTTCCACTTTATATAAGTTTGGTTAACTAATTTATGTTTTAATGAAACTTCAGGCTACATTCAAAGTCTCTTTCTTGTTTTATTTTTATGTAGCCCAGAATCCTGCCTGACCTGGAATAGTGGCAGAGAGAGGATCAATGGCTATACGAGTCACATTTTGGTCTGAAAGAAAATGAAACAATATGAATCAACCTCCTAGAAGTCTTAACAGATTCAAAGCTGTAACTTTAAAGGGGATTTTAGTGATTTTAGTGACTTTTAAGGCCATATCAGGAATGCCCACTTTTCTTGGTAAAGGGTGGAAAGATTTTTTGAACGGTAAGTATGTGAGATGTGTGTGCCTTTTTTTTCCTTTTTCAAAATGAGATGTTAATTTTAAAAAGCTGGAAGGATAGACTCGTACTTAGATTTTAAACACAGTGTTAGTAAGTACGAGGGGAAGCTGCTGTTGAGCACCTTCAGGAACCGATTAACTCACAATAGTACAATCAAAAGTGGGGAATATTGGCTGAAATCACATGACTATCAAGTCCCATGATTATTAATACACTCAGAGTGAGGATCGGGACTTGGCTTGATGCACAAAATCCAGCACCTCTCCTTATGAGGGTTCCACCTGCTGCCATTGCCAAGTGGTGCCTCACAAACCCCACTTCAAACAGAGAGGGCCTTTTGTCACTTTCATTGTTTTGGTTTTGTTTTCCAGTTGCAGACACGATTTGCAAAGGGAATAGAGATCTGGAAGAGATTGAAGGATTTCAGATAGACTTCCACCAGGCATTTGGCAGCACTGTGCAAGGGCAAGCTCAGAGTGAGAAAATCAGTGTAATTTAAAATTCTTAACTGGTCATATCCGAAAGATAGACAGTGGTTGCTGCAGCTGTACTACCAGGATGAGATCCTGCAGAAAGCAATTTAGGATATTAGCACAGAGAGGGCAGAAGAGCAATTTTCCAGCTTATACAGTTAATCAATAGGAGGCTCCCACTTCCTCTGGAGGGAAAGGGGAATAGTGCTTAAATGACAGTGATTCATAAAGCACCTTGAAAACATTATAATGCTACAAAAAAGGCATTTGAGAATGGAAAGAAATGAAGAGGAGAGATAGAGATAATTTACACCTCAGGAGAGGAAGGATAGTGAGGAAGTTGTCAAGGCCTACTGCATGTGCCAAAAATGAAGGCCAAATCACAAAGCTAGTCCACACTGCTGACACAGCAGAACCAAGTGCCTAGCACAGAGATTAGGTTACGATTAATGGGCATATGTAAGTGTTCGCCCTAAACTCTTTCCCCAATTCCTTCAAAACAGTCTCAGAAAGTGTAGTTACACAGAAGATCATGCACACCAAATCTGTTTCACTGGACGTATCAGGCACAGTAATTTCTGTCTGTGGGCCAGTATTTACGAAGCAGATCACAGTGAAATATGGGTTTAGATATGGGGCCTCTGGATAGCTATCCCCTTTCCCAACAGCCTGGTAGAAAAGGGTGTCAAAATAGTAAAGTGCCTGTAAGGTGGCGGTGGAATGAGACACCAATCTGTACTTGGCTCTGCAAAATGATGAGGTGGCACCAGTGAAGCATGGGTTGACACACCTGCCAACACCTTATTTAGCTGGAAACTGAAAACAAGATTACTGGCACTGGCTCGGAGTGGACATCAAAGCCATGGAGGACTTGCAAAAATACAGAGATGTGGGTAAGGCTGAACAAAAATATTATTTAGAGTCCTAGAAGATGCCATCTCCACTAGAAAATTACACTGAACAGATCTGTGATGAGAATGTGTCACTGAAACGTGCAATTTTGTCTCAAAAGACCTTTTCTTCAGATCTCTGAGGTTGCCAGCCCCAAAGGACATGCACTGGAGATAACAAACTGCACAATGAAAGGCAGAGACAGTAGCTACCAAAAGTGAGGAAAGAGCGGTCAGGCAGGATGGGTTACTGTCCAATTAAACGGAGTTATACAACATCAGTGTCAGAAAGGAGAATATCGAACACAAAACCCAGCGGAAGCCACCAAGAGCATTTATTTTGCACTGTTTTAGCATTTTGCTTATTAGACTAGATGTAAGTGTGGAACATTTGCTGCCATGTGTGTTCAAGAAGATTTATTAATAAAAGTGAATTTTAATTGGTAACTCAGAGGCAGTGGGAACTTGCATGCTGGATATAACAGACAAATTGAAAGCACTTTGTATCAGAGGGTGTCTTTGCTGTCAAACAACATCTATATCCTTGCTCTCCTTTTTGTGCCTATTTCCTCTGCAGTAACTCAACTTCCTCAAAAGCAAAACCTCCTTTTGATTCTGGGAAAATTTCATGTAGGGCCCACAAACAAACCAGCTGGACAGGTTCCAGGAAGCAAAGCTGGTGGAAAACATCAGTGTCTGTCCATACAATCCTCGGCCCAGGTGGGTGGTTTGCAGCAGCCCTCAGGTCCCAGGAGACAGAGGGGCTCATTCAGAAGGCAGGAGGGACAAGGCCACACTGAGTTTGTGCTCCTCTACCTCCCTGCTGGGGTGTACCAGCCTCTCTTTATGTTTTTAATTTTAACTTTGCTGAAAAAAACCTGTATTTTTTGGTAGCTAACATCATCCTCAGGGCAAGAATAGCAGAAACTGAATATTAGAAACCATATTTTCCAAGTTCTATTTTGTAATCATATAATGATATGCAGACCTAGTTTTACTTTCCTATATGAGACCCTGGTTGCACACATTTAACCCTGTGACTATGAGGAAGCTTCTTGATTTTAAACAGCCTGAATAACTTGCACACGTCTGTTGTACAAAGCACCATAAAACTGAAGTGTGTTTGAGAAGAAAATCTGAGTGGGACAAAACATTTTCTTTATCACTAATTGATTTTTGTAGCTTTGTTGGAAAATTCTTGGAAAATTACACCAAAAAAAGTATGCTTTACTGCTAGAAAGATTTCTTTTATCATGGAAAACTGTCAAGCTCAGGAGGAGAAAAAGGAATATTGTATTAATGGGAAAAGGTGACTGATTTTGTTAGACTTGATGTACTTTTAAAGAATTTGAATTAAGATACTGCTGCTCCATCTGATTTTCTGCAGTGCTGTACAATCTGGTAAGTAAGTGCTCAATTTATCTCTTTCTGTGTGTGTGTTGAATAATCCATGGCCACGTATATAAAAATAACATGGCATAAAAATAACTGAGTAAACTTCTTACTGACATTTGGATAAAAACATTTAACCTGAAAGTGATGTGGTAATTGTTCTTATCATAGCAAGTGTCTAGTTTTTCTAGACTCCACTGAAAATCTGATCAATGAATAAATATAAATGTAACTATAAATATGACATAGTTATTTACTGATGTTTCTTTGTTGAAATTCTATATTCTGGAGATTATTTTATTTGTGACAATTTGACCTTTATTTTATGGGCGAAGATGGTGGTGTTTGATATGGCTCAGTTTAACTGAATCCTACAAAAACCTGAGACACATCTTCATTTGCTGCCTTGACCTGCAGATCCCATGGTGCTTCATAAAGAAATCACAAGAATTAAAAGTCAAATAAATAGGCTTAATTTATATTCTTCCTCCAGTCAGATCACAACAGAAGAGTGATATGGTGTGGGATTCTCAATACATGATTTTAAATAGGATATTTTTACATTTTCACAGTTTTAATGATTAAAGAAAACAGGGTAGATGGGAATTGTTAGCCTTGAAAAAGTAGATACACTGGGATTTAGCAAAACTGCAGTCCTGGAGACCCTGCAGTGTACCTTTCAGTCTTCCAAGATAAAAGCGTTGGAAACCCAATGCACTCAAAGCATATCTGATATGACTTGTCAGCAGCCTGTTATCTCTGTGCTTAATAGTCCAGGCAGCATGAAAAGCAGAGAAGAGAAATTTTGGATTAAAACAATTTTACAAGTAGTACCTTGCACCAAAAGCACTTGCAACAGTTGGTGGTGTAGTAGTTGTGGTACTTGTAGTAGCAAAAGTATTTACCACTTTGGAACATCGGAGACAAAGTAAGCACCTAAAATCAAAGTTAGGAACCCTTTAAAGACTGGCTTTATGATGTCTGAAATTATGAAATCTGTATGACAGATCCATCCCTTCACATGCTGTAGAATTCCCTGTTGGCAGCAAACCAACTCTGTGAGGAGCGTTGCACACCAAGGCAATCCTAGCAAGGAGACATGGACAGGTGAAGATAAATAGCAAAGTCAGGGAGAGTGTCAAAAATGGCAAATTCAGGATCATTTAAGAAACGACTTCACAAAACCCCTGCCAAAACTTTCAGAAATGATGGTTTTGATCCACGAGGTGCCTGAACACAACTCCTCTTTTGACCATAGACACAGAGGACTTACAGGCTCCTTCACTGAGTTGAATTACATCTTTCATTAAATACTAGAGGCGAAGTTTTCAAACAGATTATACTTTTTGCAAGGGTCCATCTATAATAACAGGAATTGCCATGTTGCTAGGTTTCCTTTCTCTCTTCCGTGCAATTGTCAGTCAAGTGAATCCTTTATGTAAAAAGTTATAATCATTATAATCAAATATAATTTAGAACTTATGCTAGGTGGGATGATGTTGCATCAGAACCACTCTCAAAGCTACAATTGAATCCTTTTTCAGTGCTTTTCTTATGAAGTCTGGTGCTCATTGGGTTTTTCATTTATTCATGAGTGTTTATCCAAACTTCAGATGCACTTGTGCATAAATATAATTAAAATATGTTTATTTTATATTGAGGAATATTAAGGTAATTAGCAATGCAGTGAGTTGAAGGTCAGAGCAATCCCGGGCATTTTTACTTAGTTTGTGCTCATAATTGTAATATCTTTGCACATGTACTATTTCCTTGCAGCTTTGGCACACTGGTTTAAAAAAATTCCATTATTTCCTGTTTTCAATTTACAACCTCCCTTCAGGTGTTTATGAATATTGACACAATCCCCTATTTTGTGCAATCAATAGCTGGAACTACAAAAATACATTTTTTTAGTGTTAATCAGCACGGAACATTCGAAGTAGTGCCTAATACTCCTTTACGTATATTAAGGGATGGATAGGATAGGGATTTGTGGTCTGAGGGGGAATGACAGAGTTATTCTTCTTCACTTTTAGTCCAGTTCCTGCACATTTGATAATTACTTGGACTGTGACTGTACAAGGCTGTGAGCAACCTGATCTAGCCAGTTCTTCTTTGACTACGTGACCTCCAGAGAGCCAACCCGAATTTTTCTGGTGTTTTGTGGTTCTATTCTATCGCACCTCATATCATCAAGGAACTCCTTGTGCTAGAAGAAAAATTGCTAATCATTAATATGCAGTTCTCGTATTGTGAATTTCTCAGTGCCCATATGGCCCCACGTTAGCACCAGCAAAAGGACAGATGTTGGCTTTATCACAGCTGGAAGCTGAGTTGCTCAATGAACAACAAAAAGCAAATCATTATGCAACAATCATTAATGTGTAATACAGATCAAGCAGGAAATAAGGAAAAATTGTTTGGACTCTAAATATCATGTGATGTTTTTAATGCAGTTTAGAAGAATAAATACTACAGAAACACCCTTTTAAGTTGTGCAAGCAGTGCAGGTATCAGAGGCCCTGCTACCTGAGGTTTTGGCCCTACATAGGCCAAAAGAGAGGTGTATTGTTCTTAGGCAGAATTTGTCAAGAGGAGAGGGAAACAGATTTAGTCTTGAAAGTTAATTTAATTCTGGTAAACCATCCATTCCATCTGCCAGCAGGAATATAGTGTTCTGCGATACCACAAAAATGTGTAAAAAGTAAAACATGCTCTTAAAAATTGCACTAAGCTGATGCTTGAAAGGTGAGATTCCCTCCATCTGTGTGGGATGGTGGAGCACCCAGGCTCTGTGGTACCTACTCCAAACCCAGAGGGAATGCACGGAGATCTCTAAGTGACCTGTGCACTGTGCAGAGCCCTGAATTCCCATACACGGGAATCCTGCTGGTCCTGTTTCTGTGCACACACTTTACCAAGGGGTCTAAGTTTGCTCTGATGCTCCACTTTGGAACTGCAATCACCATTTATGTTTGCTGGTATGAAATCCACTTTACTGCTTCTCTTTCACAGCCACTGATGATCCGAACATCGTGCATGGCACAAGCCTTTCATTCCTGACAGGACCCCCCTTGTGCCCAGGGAACAAACTGCTGGAGGACCTTATGCCCACCCTGAGACTGGGGTGCTCTAGGTGATGCCGCAGGAAAGAACTCCCACCTTTCCTCCTGTGGGAAGGAAACAGCTTTAACTGCACACATGGCATATTCTAGTGAACATGACATGACTCCAAACTACGAAACAGCCATTGCAAAGCATTACATTTTTCATTTAGATACACCTATTGTACTCTCCCACATTAATCTATGTACGGGTCATTCTGGCAGCGTGTAGAAAATGCAGGTATTCACCTGTGTTGCCCTAGGCAACTTCATTAAAAGGCATGTGATACTCAGTAGTTAAGTAGGCAAAATTAAGGCTTAATGGATAGGTCTGAGGTTTGGTGTTTTCTTATTAAAAAAGTGATTTATGCCAGATATGGCCTCTTTAAAAAATCTGTAATCCTGGTGATTAAGAAAGCCTGAGTTCAGAAATAGGGAACTTGACCACAGAGAGATTTGGGTAAGATTTCTAAAACCAAGTGATTCAGCACTTATGCTCCACTGCTTTCTGAGTATCTAAATGTCTTTTGCAAATGGAACTTAACTACACTGGAACATTAATTTCTGAAAGGCATCATGGGAATGACAAAATAAGGAGCTAAACTTGGATCTCCTGCAACTCCATCAGTTCTCTATCAGCCCAATGTTAGCTAGTGAATGAGAACCAGCAGATGAAATGAAGTAGCACTTATGGATATAATTGCAATGAGGAGAAATATAAGAATTCAATAAATCACGGATACAGTGAAAATTAGATCACATTTTAAAAAAATATTTTCTGTTTTATCATCCAAAAGTTCTAGCAGTGATCAAAATAAAGAAATTAAAGTTTACACTGTTTTCTTGCTTTGTATGAACTCTTTCATTGATTGCAGGGCCCTAGAAATGAAAAATTGGTTTGTTCACTGTAACATTTTCAATGAATCATACTTAAGGTGACACTCTGGTATTATACTTCAAAGCCATGTAGCAGAGAAACATAATGACCTCTCTTGTAATCCTGGAGTTTTCAATGGAGTATCCTCAAACAGCAGTAATTTGATATTTTGCAGTTTAAAAATGTAATTGAAAGCATTTTTATTGGATGTGTTCTCATTACAGAGCCACCCAGTCTTCATTTGATAGAGCTGTTTAACAACAGACTGAAAATGAATGATCAGTTAGAAGGGAAAAAAACCACTGATCAAAGAGGGAAAATAAAAAGCTTGGAAAAATTTTAATCACGGTAAATTTTGAGATAATGACATTGCTCTTCAAGGTACTCTGATTTTTTTCTCTGCCAGCATTCAGAACCCTCTGTATTACATTAAATGCTTCACTGCAGTCTTGCAAGGTTTCTGAAACTGGCAATTCACTGAGGCCACACTGAAACAGCAGCACTGCCTCATTTTCCCTGTTTGCTGCCAGATTTCTCCTTCTCCTTCTCCTTATCTGTTTGCTTTCACTGCCGTTTTATTTGATATTGCAGCCTTCATAGGAGTTCTGAGAGGCTTTAGGAAGTACTTACAAACAACAAGGAGAAGTTTATCTTCCTTTCTGTTTTGCCAGTCTTTGCATCTCTTACTTCTAAATTTTCTATGTGCTTTTCAGCTTTCCTGATTCAACAAAGGACCTGGCACTTGTTTTATGCCTCAAATTCAAATGAATGAATTGGAAGTTAGGTATTCAGTAATTAGGGATGATGTGCATTTGAAATTCAAGAAATTGGCCTGATATTATAAGAACCAGCTGGGTTTGACAACTGGTGATGAGTTGTGATCTGTTTATGTAACTGAAATGGAATGGAATGATGCCAATAATTCAAAATAGAAAACTTTCAAACTGCATTTTTTTTAGTAAAACAAAAAACTGCCATAGATAAGAACCCCACAACAGCCATCAAAAATAAACAGATTAGAAAACTCATCGTGCTTCATTTTTTTTCCCTAAACTGTTTGGAGGCGGAGACATTTTTTTCCATGCTAAAGCAAGTGATAGGAATTTTGAATTCTTGTGCTGCTAATCTCTAAATGCTAAATGTCCCTCAGTTTTGTCAATTTGCTTCAGCAGCTCCCATGAGACCATTCTGGTTACCACAAGCATGTTTTTCTACTGATTCAGAGACAATAGACAGAAAAGGTATAAAACCATATAGCTTATTGTAGAAAAGTAACTTTGGCTGTTGTAATTAAGGACAACCTTCTCTCACTTAGCAATAAACTACATTTATATTTTGTCAGTAACTGGCAAAATAACAAGTAAACAAAATCTACACATTTTTCACTCAAGTTTCATGTCTCATATGTTTTAGAATACCTCTATGTGTCTTTTTGGATGTGGTGGTAATTAACAGTTTTAGGGTGCTGGGGAGCAGAAGGAAAAAAACCCAAACCATTTATCAGAAAAAATCTTCTTCTTATTTGAGCAACAGAAATGTAGCAATGCCTCAATCTTAATTTCAAGTTCAGTTTAGTTCCTTTTACAAAATACATAGCTTCCTCTCAGGAACTTCTCATTTTTTCCTTATTCCCGGAAATTATTGCAGTCACCCACTGCCATTTTAGCCCCCTGTGCTCTAAATATTTCTGCTTTCTACTCCTTTTTCATTTGATCTATGTATATTTTTTCCTTCAGCTCTTTCATCAATGTCATGGCTCAGGCTGGAACTCTAAATAGGTCTTCAGAAGTGCCTTATCAGTAAACTGGATATCCCTTCCAATTTCATTCATGGACACAAGTGTCAAATATTAATTTTCCTATTATATTTCTTTCTGATGTTTCAAATACTAAAAAATACAATGCAATTAATCCAGTTCTTTCAGCTTTTAAAGCAGAAAAATGGTAATAAATAACTCTAGCTGAATTCCTTTGAAATTTCTTTTTCCCTTTTTTTTTTTTTAATGGTTCATGTAAGGGAGGAGAGGTAAAGTAGTGACATAATCTACAGAAAATACAGCACTGGAGGATGCAGCTGCACAAGTATCATACAACGATCTCCTTCCTGAGCACGTCCTATTACCTTCCAGAATATGAGGATTAATTTAGACCAGTAATTAAGACAATAGATCAGAACTCCCTATTTAGATAAAGGCTGTGACATGATTATGGAGGGCTTCTACTGGCTCATTTAGGTGTTTGCTGAGAACTGACATTTGCCAAAACAGCCAAAATCTAGGATTCACTTACATACCGGGGTTCCTGGAGATCCCAATGCAGATCCAAATGGTATTGAAATCTGTATCCCATTGTGTCACATGTCACAATTCTCTGTAAAGGAAATAATGAAGGATTCAGAAGAAGCTTTGATTTAACGGAATAGAAAAATACCAGTACGGACCTTGAAATCCTGTGTTTAGCAAACAGAATTCATGTCATAATTCTAAGAAGCAATATCTGGTATCTTCTCCAAATCCTGATTCATCTTCTTTGATTTTTATATTAACTATTTTTGCTAATAAAGAAATGCATTTGAGTATAACAAAATGTGGGGAAACAAGGATAAGGTAGAGCAGGAG
Organism: Edolisoma coerulescens; assembly: GCA_013397115.1. Taxonomy (NCBI): domain Eukaryota; kingdom Metazoa; phylum Chordata; class Aves; order Passeriformes; family Campephagidae; genus Edolisoma; species Edolisoma coerulescens. Next base: position 219,080 of record VWZW01006099.1, on the reverse strand, counting down.
AGGGCAAAGAAGCCTTTGGTGCTTGGAAAAAAAGGGAAAAAATGAGAACATATTACAGAAGTAGATTTAGACTTTGAAAGACCCCTGGGTTTTACAATGTATTTTACTAATTCTCTTGGCATTAGCTTTCTAGCAAATACTATGGACCTGAACTATCAGATGAGGCAAAACAGTCTGAGCAGTCTTCTACTGCTCCTCACACGGCTTTGATGCAAACAGGCCAGGAGAGGGAGGAATATGGCAACTGGAACGACAACTGGAGAAACAGCAATGAAAAATGATGGCCATTAAAGAAGATTTAGGGGATTTCTGTGGCTATTTAAGAATCTTAAGAATTACTTTGTTATTAGAAACCGATGCCTGATTCTTACTTTGTTTCCTCAGTGTAAAGTGATTGGCTTCAATAAAGCATTTCAATCTGCAGCACTGATTTATGAAATCCAGCTTGGCTATCCTGACTTTCTTCCCAAATATACATGAAAAAATATTTATACAGAGATATATAAATTTTCTAAGTGTACTCACTCTGGTTTTCCCCTCTGAGATATTTCAAAAAATACTCTGTCCTTTTTCCAAACGATAGCAGTGAATGCAGAAGATATGGATAATATTTTACAAGACTTTATCTGAATTCAGAGACTACTGCTGAGTATTTAGGAGAAATTATTACGAAGAAAGTTTATTCAGTTCTGGGGTGTTTTCTGTTTAGAAAAAGTGATCCCCCGGAGATGAGGTGACAGCTGTCCTATAGCAGCATTACCAGTGTACTTTCAGCAGGGTTTTATGGGTAGATATTCTTGCAGCTTCTGCTTTCTCTCCCTATGCAATGTTTGATCCCTAACCTGCTGCAAGGGAGAGAAAATGAAGTGATAAATGGTATAAACATAACCAGAGTTAAACCAGGATACTCTCTGAAGGCTGTGGGAAAAGTTACACTTTTTCCACAGAGATAAAAAGCCTTAGTATACGATACTATGTCCTCTGCTCTGTGCAGGTCCATGGTGCTCAATAAATAAGGTGAATTTCCTCAGTCAGAGACATAAAAATAGTGTGTTGCACCTATGCAAGGAGCAAATGATTTTTTGAAAAATTGGGCTCTTAAACTGTATTATGTATAACAGTTCTGCCCATCGCCGTTCATCCATCCAGATAAAATGGTACCTCTTCCCTCTTCAAATGTCAAATATGTAATATATGTTTTGAAATGGAAAGGATACCTTAGGGTACATGCTAATGTACTTCCTTCAATTACATTTTATGATTATGACCTTTATTCCAACAATAATTTAATGTTTTAATTAAATTTGCAACCATTTTCATTGCTGCAAGATGTCCTTCATCTCTCTCTACTGTAATTTAATGAAGTGGTTTTCAATCACAATCAGCAATATCTAACAGTAAATTTTAATACCATTTTTCAGGAATCTTAAGAGGATCTTTCATGTTTTAAAACAAACTTCATACCAGTGCCATGGCAAGGAATAATTCCAACCTCTACTGTAAGCAAAGTTTTCTCAGCCAGCTCTTGAGATGTAAAGAATATCCATTAGTAATTACAATGTCTCTTGATTTATAGCATGTTTCTTATTAAAACTCAAAATCTGGATGCAGGTTACTGAGTTCAGTGCTCATTTATTTTTAACATCTCAAATTTTCAAAAATCTATTTGCTGGGAAAATATCCCTTGATATCTGAAATAATAATCATGTTTGAACATCTTTTGACAATATTAGGATCTGCCTGGCCACAGACATTCATGAAAGGAGTGACTTATGCAATGCAGAAGACTTCTGGAAATAGATTACAGCAGAATATTAATTGTACACCTTCAAAAATTTTTGAAAACAGCATTTATTCTTTCGAAAACATCTGTCTAGCATTTATTCTTTGCAGCAATTTCTGTCTGGCTCCAGTCTTCTTGTTTCTGTAAAGATGATTTCTTTTCAACCAGGTTTATGTTGCCTACAATAATAGGCAACAAAGGTGCTCAGGGAAGGAGAAAAGAACACCAGGAAAAAACGTTCAGAATATTTGATTTGGAAGAAGACAATAAAGAACTGCTATATATTCTTTATATAACAGCAGCAATTCTGCACGTATTTGCACAGAAGGGGGAAGCACAGCAGCAGAAACAAGAAAACCATTAATAGTATTAACTCATAATCTTAGAAAAAAAAGAAACAGGGGGTTTTTTTTGTTTTTCTTGCACATAAATTTTAATTTTCTTGGAAGCACATAATAGACTTGCACTCTTTTGTGGTATTTTAACAAGAATCGGGGAAACCTCAGCTAGTTTCTAACTAGGAAAATGCATTACCTAGAAATAAAAAATCAGGTGAAAAGGGAAATCAGAGAACCTAAATCTGAGGAAATGTTGACAGGGTCTGATAACATGGATTTTTGTATTAGAGTCACAATGCCATTGCTGAAGCCAAGCATCACAGTAGCTGGTTTCAGTTCAGGTCTGTATATTGGGGCACAAGAAGAGATCTAGTCTGGGGCCTGTAGGTGGGTTGAAGCTTGATGCTGGTCAGAATCACCTGAAAGGAGCTAAAGTAAAGAGTTGTAGCAGTTTGCAACAGTAAGAGGGAAGATGAAGGTTTTCTGAAGCAAGGCAAGGAACAGAAGTGCCAAATGGAAATGAGAAGTTTCCACAGGAGGGAAGGTGTAAAGCAGGAAAGCAACGGTACATGTGGTGACAGGAAAAAATCTGGGCTGCAGTGCAAATGAACAGAACAGAGTCAGAATCTCGATACTGATAAATTCTGAGGGGATGCCAAGAAACACAACCTGGATTTTGAGAAAATATAATGAGCCTTGTAACGCTGTCAGCCCTATATAACGTCAAGTAATTTTTTTCCCCTGCATTCTTCTAAGTCTTATGTAGAACGAAGGTACCTCCTACCATGGATGTCTTACATCCCTCTTTCTTGGAAGGTGGTGAGTAAATTTGATCAGTTGCACCAGTGTAACTTGAGTTTGCACAACAGTGATATGGTATGTGAACCTCTGGTATGATTTGATAAAAGTCGCCCTACCTGGGTAATGAGAGAGAGGGCTAGAAATGACCTGATTCAGTTCTACCCTCTGCAGACCAAAAGCAATCAGGAATATACGTGAACAGTCATGGCTTGTGGAGTGCTCTCTGTTCATTTTGAGGTCATTGGTTTCAGTGCAATTATTGTTTCCAGCCATAATTTGGTAATGAATGAAGAGGATTAATCGCTGTTGTGCTTTAACAGTTTCAACTGTGCTCAAAATTCTTTCCTGTCTCTTGGCAGAACGGGGATGTCTGACATTCAAATGGGTTTGAGATGCATCTGTATTTGTTAGCAAATGATCTTCACTTCTACTGCTTCTTAATTTTAAAATGTATCTAGCTCTCAGCCTGAGACTCCTTTGCTTAAGAACAGGAGTGTTTTATCGGCTCTCTACAACTTGCACTGCTCATCTTGCCTAATCTCATGAGATACAAGTGCTACTTTTGACAAAACAGCATGACATTTTTCTGAACAAACTCAAAGAGTGGTTTGCCTGGCCATGTGCATATTTTGATTATTTTTTGTGCCAACAATGGAAAATACTTTTGTCCTAATGGTAGGCTTTATTTTTTATTTCTGCTGCCTCTAGCTATGAAATTCTCCAGAGAACCATTTACATGAGACAAAATTGGTTCTCAGAAAATATATCAGAAATGCCAAAGTAAGGAGAATGCAAAATCATGATTTTATGTATGAAAAAGATAAAATACCTTATCTACTTTGTGTCAAATTCTGGCAATCAAACTATTGTATTTAAAGTATCCATCTCTATCTGTCAGTATGGGATGGGTCACTGGCTTCTGCATTAAAAGCCCAGTTTAGCAAAATCATCACTATGTCTTGAAAAAAAACCCACGAGAACAAAAGAAATCATAAGCCAGACTTTTGCTAGAATGCTGGTTGCTAAAAACAGCCTTAGTGGTTTTATGAAGTTGTTGATGTGTGATTAAGAAGGTGAGTAAAAATGCCTCAAAATGTTTGAATTAAAGGCCTTATACATCATATATTTCCACGCCTCAGTTTTTCCGTATCCAAAATGGTCACATTAATGGAGTTGGGATGGTTTAGATTATTCCATTACCTGGCTGCTAAAATAATCGGAATATCTGCTTTTGGGAGCTCAAAGATACAACTACCAGTTGTGAGAACATCTGGGAAGATCTCTCACAGCTGAGATGGAATCTTTTACTTTCTCTTAAACTGGTATCATGAATACAGAGGTTCCTGTCTGAGACAAAAGCAAAAGCAGAAACACTTTAACACCCCAAACTCTTTCAAGCATGAAGGTGTCAATGAGTTGTTTCTTCTGAATTACAAAATGAAAGACAGCACTTCATCAAATTAAGAAGTACCTCAGGAATCCAAAGATGGTTTAAAAGTAAACACACATTATTACTAAATCCTGAGCCATAAAGTGGTCCTGGTAAAATGAGCTTTACAAAATGCATGAGATCCAGCTTAGCAGCATACAGATGGTACAGAGGCGCATTCCCAGGAAGAAAACAAATTTTATAACTTGCAATTCTAAAATGTACATGGCGGTTTTGTCATACACTGTAAAATAATCTGCAGGTAAAAAAGGTGTTTTGGAACTGCATTAATAGTAAAAGATTATAAACCCACCATATGTCTGTCCCTCCAGAAATATTTACTTCAAATGAACATATCAGGAGTGTGAGTGGCTGGCTGTAGGAGAGTGGCACCTCAGATCGGTGTTTTCACCACTGACTCGCCTCCTCCCTGTTATGCTGAATTTAATAAAAGCTCAGGTACGATGGAGTTCAAGGTTTCATTAGGAGGCATCTGGGACACAATACCTGTGTTAAGGTAGTTTGTGTACACAGAATTGCTGTGCAAATCCTTGTGGCAGGGTTCCCTGAAGAAAAATGTGTATTAGGGGATCAATGACTTGCAGACCATTTTCAGAGTTCAATAGCACCGTTTTCAAACTCTGTCTCTTAGTAAGAGACAGATATATTAGAATAGTAGAAGGAAGGCACAGCAAAGAAAGTGAAATGCACAATCTTTTTCTCACTTACTGTAGAGCTGAGACAGAAATTTTTATGATCCTATTGAAGTCACAATGTCCTGCATGTAGGACAAATGAAATCACTATTTTTTCAGGGAATTATTTGTCCCTTCCTCTTGGTGTGGTGTGGCCCCTTTTGAAGAAACGTATCTTAAATACACTTTTTTTTTTTGTGTTTAAACTTGCTGTTAAGGCATATGCTTGTATCCACCCCAGACACTTAATGAAACATTCCTGTGCTGATGCACAAGCATTATTACACCCGGAAGAGTAGAGAAGTTTTAACTACACCAGACATTACATAAATTAGGGAGGTCCACAGGTACAGAAGAACCACAAAAGCTTTTCCTTTTGAACATAAAGTCTGATTATTCATACACATTCAGCAAACCGGGTCGACATCGCATTTATCCAACAAAGTTATTGTCAAAGAGTGGGAAGGAAATTTTGAAAGGCTGAACTTGGTGCTCAGGAATGTGCTCCCAGTCTGCCTTCTGCCCCAAGTCAAGCTTTAACACCAGACAGTCATTGGTTACCCTTCAAAATTAAGGTCAAGCTAATTAGTTTAGAGGATCTATACAAGCATTTTATGATAGCCAAATTAATACTAAATGATTTAATCATGATTAATATTATTACTGAACAATTAAAAATGATAGGGCCATTATTTTAAGGCTTGGTCCAGTTTACAGCTACCTATCCCATAGGAAGAGAATATGTGCTTCTGAGCTAAAAATACATTTGATCTGTAGAAGCAAAGAATTTTGTGAGGAGTGGTATTTAAACTATCAGATATTTATAAGTAGCAAAAAGTTTCTGAAGCTCAGTGAGTTTTCTGCCCTTTGTAGTAATCCCTTTTTAACAGATAAACTTGGAAATCCTAATCCCAGGCTGTTCTGCACAAGTTTCTTACAACTGAAATTTATTTATTGATTTTGGTTGAGTTGCTTCTCACTGAATTGGGGACAGAAAAAACTTCATGGTTTGCATTTAAAGTCTGAATACACTGAGCTTCAGCTCCCAGACACTAAATCTGGTTTGATAACCAGAGATAATTAGCGGCTTACATTTTAAAAATAGATTTAGTGAAATCAGCAATGTAAAAAATATTCACTAGAAATTTGTCTATTTTTCAGACAAAGTTTTTGTTTTGCTTGGAGTTTTTTGTTTGTTTCTTTGTTTGTTTGTTCCATAAGGGATAATAGATTTTGTAAGAAATTCAGACCCATATAATGGATTTCTCTTAAATGCAACACAACTCAGTAATTCTAAGTTATACTGTATCCATTACTGGTTCAGATTTTGACGGTTTTTTGCAGCTCCAAGTAATAATTTTAAACACAACTCTGGTGTCTTTTTCTCAAGAACACCTTATTCTTTCAGGCAGGTGAAAGGTTAGTGCAGCCTCCCTGAACAGCAGATGGCCAGCAGTAAAGCTTTTCCCTGCTGACATGATTATAAAGGGAGGACACTGCTATAAAATTGAGTTTGCTACTACTAATAACCATAATCTACTGATTGATTTATAAAGCTCCACCTGAATATTTGCAGGATTTTACATCAAAGAAATTTTTTATTTCCTATAAACGTATAGGAATTATTCTGAAAAAAGCATGATCCTGCAACATAGACCTTCCAAAACATCCAAAGTCAAATCCCAAATGTTCCTGGTTTCGATCAGTAAAAATTTCTATTTTTCAGTAATACCCACCATGGAGCTGCCATTAATTTAACAGGTCTGATACTGATTTTCATGGCATTTTAAGTAAAACTGAAACATTGTCCTCTAATTTTGCTTCTCTCAAGTAGCAGGATTAAAAACCGTATGATTGTACATGTGAAAAAATTACGTTCAACTCTCAGTCACACATTGTCCTTTCTCAGGTTGCTGTTATGTTGTGTAATATTATGTTAACATAGAATATCTCAAACTGTAAGGGACACATCAGGATAAAGTCCAGCTCTGTGCTCCTCACAGGACTACCTAAAGTTAAGTAGTATGACTGGTGCATTGTCCAGATGCTCCTTGAATTCTGACAGGATTGATGCCTATGATATGATATATGATATGATATGATATTTATTTTAATGTAATTTGCATCAATCTATACTAGAGGCTGGTCTCTAAGTCTGACATGTTTGTCAAATACATTATTAATATTCTTCTGATTTATTATAAGAAATATTTTGCCGATGTTTCCCACGAAAATTTCAATGCAAAGTTACAGCTTCCAATAAAGCTTATTCTTAGCAGTTATGTCTATTTTTAAAATTCATATTCTTCTAAAGCACCAAGTGCCCTGGCCTATTCTGTTTTCTTAGGAATCTGGAATACTAGGTTACTTATAAAACGTAATTAAATTCCTTTCAATCTATCCATTCATGGTGGCTTAAAAGAAAAAGCTATAATCCACCTCAGTGCTTTTGTTGCATGCTCAGTATTTACATTTTTGTATAAAATCTCATTATTCAGACTGCTGATTGAATTACTTTGAAGTGTGTTGTGTCTCATTAGCAATGCTGCTCATTATGCAGGGTATGATGACTAATAGAAAGCCTTTGCCTCACAGCTCTAGGTGATAGAAATTTTTTTATCATAAGCTACTGTTCAGACATGAAATGCTTATAGAAGTAATACTAAATAATTAAAAACTTAATTACGATTTCCTTTCAAGGATCGTCACCAGTTTGCTCATGTTTAGATTGTGTTATGATGTTGAATGTGGGTGTTCCCGTCTAGTTTCAAATGACAAATAATAATTCCAAAAATGATAGATTTTTATGAGTGACACAAAGTTAAGGGTGAGAAACCTCTGAGAAAGGTTTTGAAAATGCTATGGTCCCTAACCCTCAGATCAACACAAGCCAATTACCTCAAAGAGGGAATCCTAACATTTGATCCTATTTTGATCCTAATAATATTTCATTTAATCCAAATAATGTTTGAGGTAGCCTCAAGATACAGAAAACTTGTGTTCCTACATGAAAAAATATAATAGTAATTTTTTCTATTTCTAGATGGAAAAATACATCACAACAAAGTGATCCACACAGTTGTACTAATAAAGGAAAGACCTCAGCCCAAGCAGAAATATACACAGTTACACATGTTCTTCAACAGAAATAGCGTATGATTTCTTCATTCCAGATAAATAAGGAATCCAGTGGAGACATAATATATGCTCCTGAAAAAAACATCATGATTTGCTTTTTCTGGAAGGTGAACCATAACTTCCTTAACCATCAAGTTTGTAACAGAATATGAAAATAAGAATTTCCAGCTGGGTTTCACAGCATGTCGTGCATTTCCCAGGGCTTCAGCTCTATGAGTGAGAGCATTCAATTTTGCTAAAATAGCTCTAATTTCCATCATTACAAACAGCTCCTTCTTAAGAAAAGAGGTGAATTCAATTTTTTTTCAGTTGTTTGATACATATTGAAATTTTCGATTAATAGCTACTTTAAAAACAAAACATTTAGAAAATGTGCCATCCCTCTACAAAAATTACATCATTAAATGCTTTTAAAAATCACGTTCCCTGGCAGAATTTGTCTACTAGTATTTTATGAACTATTTCCTGACTTAAAATGAAAACCAGTATTAAGTTGTCAGAGAAAAATGAAAGACATGCCAAAAATCCACAGAGCTAAAAGGAGCTTATTTTCAGTTTAAAGGAAGTACATATGTACCACACTTTAATCGTTATCCTCATCAGGATGACAGGTGATGCCAGGATAATAAATAAAGTCTCTAATTAGAAATTAAATTGCTATGACAGAATCTAAAGGCCATAAAGCCTTCCAATTCCCCTCCTCTCTGTCCTCTGCATGCATTCTTCCTCCAAAATAAACTGTCTATTCATTCAGATTCAAGGATACACTGCAGGGAAGAATCACTAAAGATCAACATCAGAAAACAAACCAAACAAAAATAAGATATACAGCTGTCAGTATAAAATTATCTTCCCACAAAGTGAGCCTGAGGAGAAGAAATCAACTGTACTGCTGAGAACACAGGAATGCCTTTTGTCAACAGTTGCTTCTGGTTTACCAAAATAATGAAGTGATAAGATATCCACCCTGTGTTACAGATCCTGATTCTAAATCAGGAAATACAATAATAACTCAAAACATACACTGCAGATTCCCTTCTCAGCTGTAAAGGAGAACAACCCTGCTGCTGTGCTGGTACTATAGCCAGAAAAGGAGCTACCCACATATGTCCCATTCCCAGGAAGCAAAAGGCAATTGCAGGGATATTCCAGTAGCAGCAAGTCCAAGCAAATGTGTCTCAAATTATTCTTCCTTGACTGTGCTGTTTATGATTTAACTACATCACAAGTATCAGTAAGTGCACCTTGAACAATCATGTGACACTTAATTAACTAAAAATAACCATTGTTTACATGTAAATTAGGTACTCCTTAGAGAAATCATTTCTTTTGAAGTGGAATCATGTTATACTTGTCAATTTGGCTGACAAACTTAACTCTTCATTGTATTATTCCTTGCCATCTAAATTAATATCAGTAGGATTTGATATGACCAAAAGGCACAGATTGCTGCAGAAGCTTAATACAAAGACCACCTTCTTATTTAAACTGCTGTAAGTGACAATACTTCATCAGTTTCTCAGATTTTGCCTTCAGGAAACATAAATCTGGAAGTCCCAATGGGTTAAACAAGACTGAAAAGTATATTGGGCATCCTTGATCTAAGGGGACTTTTCCACCTACACTGCAGAGTAGCTTTGTTTATCAATTACATTTACAGCCCTTTGTAAATGTGTTCAAAGATTACTCATTTCCACAGTCTAGGGCTGGAGAAATGAAATTGCAATAAACTGGAAATCTGTGCCCCACTGATCAATAATGACAAAACCACAGATATCCTTCTACTGCACAGAAGTCCTTCTTCTTCTTGAACAGACCAAGGACAGTCCTGAGCACTCAGCCAGGCTGCAGCATGGAAGAATGTTTTAAACCACTGCCATGGTAAAATCTTTTTGCATTCCTTTATTTTCCTAATACAGACTCCTGTAATCCCTGAAGCTAATTTGTCATAAAATACTTGCTTTTATCTCAGTGTGTCTTACAGTACTCTCTTCTCTCCTGAGTATTTGTACAAGTAATGACTCGAGGGGCAGAAGGTGGCAGAGATTTTCCAATGCCTTCATTCTTTTCTGCCTGGGTGACATTTTTAGCCAGCAAAGCATGGCCTGTAACAGAGAGAAGGTTCTTACGAATTCAGTTCCATTGCACTCCACCTATTAAGCTCAGTTCCAGAGAATTCAACCTAATTTTTGAATATTGTCTCAAAAGCTCACAAAGCTCACGGTGCAACTTTCTTCATTCCTCAGTTCTCAGAGTAATAAAACTCAGTGGTATTTATTGGCTCACGTAGAGCTGCACGACTTTTTCTGGTTTGGTTGCTAGGGGACTTTATATTTAAAAAGTGTTCATTGACTTGAGTGCAGAGGTTGTACCTTTCCTGGCAATAGCACTCTACAGCCAAATATATATAGCTATAATGGTAATTTCAATAGCTAGCCTATTTTTTCTGTTTCATAATATTACTCTGCTATTAAACTTTTATAGCTGAAACTCTTAAATTAGTATCCTCAGCATTTCTACACACCTTAGAAAAATGGCTCTTCTAACTATATACCCAATACTATCACCTATCAGGATGTGGCATTATTATTTCTGTTTGGTTCCATTCTTTGTTGTTCTTTCTCTGTACATTTACTTATTCTACAGCTATACAGCAAAATTTTATTATTACCACCTCTCCTAATGTCTTGAATCTAGGCACACAGTCCGAAAATGCATCATGTTTGCTCTTTTCATAGCATGCCCATGCCCTTTTCTTCCCATGCTGGGAAGAACATTGAGAGTTAATTACTTGCCCAGTCCTCTTTAACAGCCTAGGAATATGGATGATACAGATATGATTTATGTGAATTTGTTGACTGCTGACAAAAAATTAATTATTGCCTTTAATACATAGGACTTACAAATGAAGTGGAATTGAGGGAGGAACCCAAGTTGGACCTAAGGCCACTGCCCTTAGTGTTCAATTATTTGATTTCATTTTATACTGGATGTCCAAGAGTCAGGAACCCAGAATGGCGGCAGCTGAATCAGTGGAGTTTTTTTCAGCTGATTGGGTTAATAGCATCTCTATTTTTTTAATTTCAAAAAATGAGGTTAAAACAATTCCATTTTGTAGCCAACCTGCAGCAAGAAGACCTTGTCAAGTAGCAGCAGAGATTCCTAGGCAACTAATTAAGAGCCAGTGCCTTCCCACAAAGGTGCACTTGGCCACAGATGTGTCATTTTGTGTGCTGTTGACTGGGTTTATTTGCTATGACTTTGCAGCCCCTTATTAGAAAGACATTTTACTTTTCAAACGACATCCACTCTAAATTAGTGGAGAGCAGGTCTCTGAAACTGGAACATTTCCCAGACAAAACACAATGCACAAAGCTGTAACTTGTTCAAGAAATGATACCAGAAGTTAGAATATGTTCCTGATGAAGCTGTAAACTTCAGCTGGTAGACTTCTCAAAATAAGGCTCAATCTTCCTGCTTAGTGATGAGTGGGGTGAATAGCACTTCCATCTGTTGTATTGTGCAGAAATAAAATAAACTTCAAAGAGGAAGCTCTTAACCTGTTTGTTTTTGCTGAAATGAAAATAGCAATTCAGCAAGTCATATTTTGGAAACAAGACGCCAGTAATCATAATATTTTTTCGGATGCCAGATGGCCTGGCCTGTTCCCCTGGTTTGTGCATCAGAATAACTAAATGCTTTTATTTCTTGATGTGCCCTTTTAGGGTAGACAATGAATATGTAAATCATTAAAATTAGAAGATCTAAGATGAAACCTCAGACCTATCAAACCCAGGGACAAATCTGCCACTGACTTCAGCACTGTTATGTTTTCATCACTGCTACATCCCAGAGTTGAAAGTATGTCTGTTTTATTTTGATAATGGCATTTCCAGACAGATAGATTGTTTCCTCACATTACTGCTTCAATAGACAATCCTTGGGAACTGAGAGTGCTCTAAGGAAGTATTTTATGACAGTAAGCAAAGGCACATTAGGAGTGGCAGAATCAAAATATTTTTTTTTTAACTATTATTTTGAGTGACATATTTTATAGTGCTTTTTTTTTTTAACCTGTAAACAGACATACTGCTTTCCTCATATTTACAGGTCAGTACCTATACAATATACAATTGATAACCTGTAAAAGCTTCCTGAAACAAAATTTTCATTTCAAATGTTTATCTTAACAATTTCTTGGAAATGAGTTATTATAACCCACTCAGGTGAAAACATGTGGTGTTTTGGATGTGTTTACAAATGTACCCAGATTTCACCGAAATTTTAAGCTCCCTAAAGAAAGGTGCAATGAAAATAAAAGTGAGAATTTCACAGGCAGTCAGCAGAGAAGGAAAAAGATGTCTTTGAAAACTCCTTGCTGTCTGTTTACTATAGAATACCCTGGAAATTCCGAGACTTTAGGAATGAGAACGTTAGTTACCTACGTGAGTTAGAAAGGTTCTTTCTCCAGGATTGTACCACCAGAAAACCAGTACATCTTTCTTCTTCTGAGAATTTATGTAATGACAGTAACCACGAAATGGGCAAGAATTTATGATGGTAGATTGCTGATGGGTTTAATTACAGCCAAGCCCACCTTTCTGCAATGTTATTTCATTGACCGAAATGCAGCTTTGTCCACCTTGTATATGACACACAGCGTGTGTAGAAGTATTACTAGATCAGAGTGGTCTTACCAATTATTCCTATTTGACAGGACATGTTTGGACTCACAGCATGTGACGTGCACCAAAACCACAAAGACTTCCACCAGATTAGTGTTTCTAGTACAACATTAATCACTATCCAGGGCACGCATTTGAAAAACATATGCTTCTGACACTGCACTCATTCCAAACAACAAGCATTTTAATGCTGATTCCAAAGGGACTGGAATCTGGACTAATGAATTATACAATGAACTCCTGTCATTTTTGCCTATTCTTTCAGCTATTAAGGCAGTATTAGACAAGGATTGTGCACATTTTCTTGTCGTGCTACACTGTTACCGTCTGGGTTGTCATGCTGATGTAGCATTGAAGATGAGCTGAAGAGTGACTGTTGTATATTTATAAAGAATTCTGTGGCTAACTTTGCTCTAAATTGGGCATGTAATGAATGCATTACTGCAAAGCAGGGAAATAACACCTATTATAGGCTAGAAATGAATCATCGCAACGGCAAATCATTTTCTAAGCTGCAGTATTTTCTCTGTTATTGCTTTGCTTTAAACTTTAGTGAAAAGCAATTACTTTATTCTTTCTCTTTATTTTTATTGCTGGTGATTCTTATGCTAATTTTTCCCTCTATATTTGATTTGATTTTGAAAAGGCTTTTAGAATTTAAGATTAAATTGAACTGGTGATACTGCCCTACCATCTTCACCTCCTACCTTTCTTAGCCTCAACCCCCACTCTGGGTTATGAGGAATTCTTAAGAAAATAGATTGAGCAAACTCAAAGCTATCCCATTTTAAATTGCTTCTTGTTCTAAATAAATGAGACAAATCAGCATCCTCTAGTCGTCAGAATAATAAAAGTTTGGGTTTTTTTTATGTTAACCTTATTATTAATTTAGTTATTCAAAGAAACAAAAGTTCCCTGCATTTGAAGTGTTACCTATTTGAATTTTTCCCCTTGAAGGATCACACATCTCCTGCAATTAAGTGAAATGTATTCACTTGTGGTACCTTTGTTGATCTATGCCAGTGACTTAGGCCTGTATAAAACATGTAAATGTTTTCATTACAGTGAATTTAGTAAACAAAATGTGCTACTTTTCAGATGCATCAATAGTCACTTCAAGTAAACAAAAAATAAAAATCTGAAAACAAACAACTTAAAATTGTACCCACAAACCTAGAGGTAAGTTTTCAATCATCCTTTTTTTCTTGGACTACAACATTTTAGAAAAAAAGATATTTATTATCAAAAGTCACTGGCAAGACACAGAACTAGTGAAGATTTACTATGTTGAACACTTATAGCAGAAATTAAGGACAGAGCTCTCCAAGGCCCCCTCTGATGTCAAAAGGGAGAGAAACTTTAAGTGCAGATCTAGAAAATTATCTCTATTGTGATCTTTGTATTAGTTATAGTTAGGTGAGATTAAACCTCAGCTTGCTTTAAACCAAATTAATTCAGCAGTAGTGTTCCTAGAAGAAATATGCATAGTATGCCTACAATGACTGCAAATGTGCTTTCAATTTCCTTACCTCAGGAAGATCAAATGATGCAGAACCAAAAATGGAAATGATACTTTCCCTAACGTTGGATCAAACATAAAGGCAATATTTTCTAAAAACCATAAAATGTTACAAGCAAGTAACGAAATACCTTCCTGTAGGCTTGGGGGCAATCTTTGATGTAAGCAAACCTGAAAATGTGCTAGAAAAAAATTCTTGAAAAAGGCTACTTGTTTTTCTGCCCTTCCCTGAACTCTGGCCTGGGATACCATGTTCTGTTTATGGCTGTCATGTCAGCAAACACTGAGCTTTCATTCCATTTATTTTGGAAAACTTAGAACAAAAGACAAATTCAGACTTCTTGCATAGGCCTCAGGCAATTGTGCATACATTATTTCAGAACAGACATTGCAGGTTAGCTGGAAAATTGCAGTAAAAATGACTGTCTCAGTCATTTTTGTGGCAGTGCCACATCTTCTCATTCTTTCCAAAGAAGCCCACGTGAATTACAAATATAAAAAAAAAAAATCTGTTAAAATAATTTCTCTAAAAAAGTCTAGGGACATAGGTAAGTCTGTAATTTTTTATGCCTTTGAAAGCTCAGAAAATATAGGTATAGCTAGGCAATAAACATGGTGAAAAAGTAGTATGTACTTCAAACTTCAAGAACTACCATCAATTAAAAATCAGACAGTGTTCTTTCATTTCTATTAACAGAATTGTTTTTAAAACCTCGCTGCTAGCTTTAAGATCAAATAAAACACATTGAGACGAGACAAAACCATGGAAATGTTTTTATTAGCTTTATTCTTCCTTGTTCTGACTAAAATTGGAAGCACCAAGGCTGCACCTAACTTTCTGAGATGAAATATCATCATCACATATGGTTTAGGAGATCCTTGTGACATAAAACCAGAAACTTCAGTTTGAGTTTTTGCAAGCAGCTGAATTGATAATTAATGCTGTAAGTGAAGGGGCTTATTTGGAATGTAACATTTTAGTTGCATTCAAAATCTAAAGGGCCATTATTAACATTTCATCCTGAAGAAGCAATTATTTCACCGTAGATGGGTGAGCAGATAGGAGAACAAGGTCCTTTCTAATTTGATTGCACATGATGTACTCTGTGATAACATCTTGTTCAGCAAGACGTTCAACCAGGCATCAATAAGAATTCCCACCTGTTTTTAGAGCCGAACTAAGAATGCAGTCTTTCTTACTTTCTAAATTTTAGAGGAACTTCACCTGTGCAAAATGAGAAGCACTCCTGTGTCATTTCCTGTAGTGTGGAATTACATTCAGACCCATAATTTGCATTTTATTGCAAGCTGTGCCTTTATTAAGATATACAGGATTAAAGGTGTGTACCTCTGACGAGTGGTATCTGTGGAACAGAATCCTCTCTTTCTGTCTCCCTATCCCTTAAGTCAAGAAGTCCCCCACAGAGAAGAGTCAGAGGTGAACAAATTTTGCTTTGCTGCATTAACAGTGTGTGCCAGCAAACATTCACTGTGTGCTGTACATCCCTTTAGCTATTAAAATAAACAAAATCCTTTCCTAAAAAAAGCTTTCTGAAAAGACTCATTAGTTTTTATTATGTTTTTTGAGCAGATTTCCAGTAGGACTAGGAGAATATTTAGAATCATAGGGAAATAGTTGTTAACTACTGGACAGTAAAATAGATTTTTTAAAGGGTTGTAATACACACTTTGTGTATTTTAAACATATGATATTTAACCTTTAACACTTGAGCACGGTACATGAAATAACTAATTCCCAGCTTGCCTGGCCTTACAAACGAGTCATAGTTGTAGAAAACAGTAGAATCATTTACATCTGTGATTCTGACTTGATGTTTCTTAAAATGATTTATCCCTGAGAATTAAGCAGTGGTGCTTAATGTACTGACAAACATATTGAATCCACACAGACCTACTGAAACCCTATGTTTAAAGCTACACCCAAGTAGGCATTGTAGCAGGTAAGGAGTTAATGTGCAGAATATTAATAGCCCTGAAGTTCCTTTTTGTCAACAATATATAGGCTTTATAGTCCTATATAGGACTATATAGGACTTTATATAGGCTATATAGTCCTTTTGAAACCTCTCAGTTGTAAATAGCAGTTCTGACAGGAAGGGTAATGCAGCCTAGGCATCATGCACTGTGTCTTCTGTGGACTTGAAGTCTTTGAAGGCTAGAGGCTGTACAAAGAGGACCAGTGGAGATTACAGGAGAATTTTTCAAAGGCATGAAGAGTTCTGAGGGACCTAGCTCCCATTCAAAATCAATGAGTGCTGGACACCTAATTAGCAAGGGTACTTTGAAAATCTCCCACTCCTTCTCTTTTATGCAAGTTCCTTGCTATAGAAACTGTACTGAAATAGAAATCTAATTGGGAAACACTGTGACCAGGAAACAGAGGTGAGGAAGTGGATTAACTGCATATATCAAGACAAGAACTTCTTCTCAGGCATGTTTATTGCACTTGCTGGTTGAAATCAAAATCAAAATCTTCACAGTATGCAAACTCTTTTCTTCTTCTCCTTGAATTTCAAGATCTGGACTCTGAAGACATCTTGTCTTTAGAAATTAGCGTGTTATTTTTCAGCAATACTACTTTGCTTTCTGTTATGTTGATACCAGTATTGCTTTGATAAAATGATATAAAGGCCCATATCTGTGTTTAGAGGGCAGGACATATCCAGCTTGTCTGTGCTATGCCAGATAAAAGCATTCTTTGAAGGCCAGAAGTCGTGTCTGATTTCATGTTACAAGGTAGCAGCTACAAGCAAGAGGATGATCATTGCTTTCCCACCACCCTCCCTACTCTCTCAGGTTTGAACCAAGACCAAGGAATGACTGGCAAGACACAAAATTGCATGTCCATTACCTTTCCAAATGTAAACTCAAGTGCTAGCTCAAGCCAATATCACTTGGGAGCTGGAAGCTGGGAATAGGAGAATGGAGAATCCAAAGAGAGTTTGGTGAGACCTGCTGTTGTGTGTGTCTGCATTATTGTATTATCTATATTCATAAACCAATCCTCTTCAGAGTTTTAGATATGACTGGCCTTGGAATAGTCATTTTTTTCATTTTAGTTATTACTTTCCTAACCATTCTCCTGTGCTATTTCACACCTGACATTCCAGTGGATTATTACAAGCCAATACATATTGTGTGCCGCCTCAGTAAGCTTGGACCACTACAAGATTTAATTTCAGTCTAAATTCTTAAAGTTTTTCTCATTTTCAAGTCAGGTACTCCCTTCCAGAGGCTCTGAGTTCTGAAGTGACTTATATGGTTGGGGAGAGAAGATCTTTGTATAACCACTTACAATTGCAGAAAGTATTTAATTTACATTATTTCTTCATCTCCTGATAAACGAAGATAAGCAGGGTCACTTGACAGTAAGGAAGCTTACCAAAACATTATATCATTTTTACATACGCTTTGAGAAAGGATTCAATTTTCTCCCTCAGGGAGCTGAAATTAAATAGAAGTGAAAATAGATAAGGCACATGGACTACAGAAAGGTTATTAATTAAGAGTTTACTAATGTTTATGCACAAACGGAATATTTCAGGAAAGAAGCAGGAATGGTCACTCTCACACAAATGACTAGAGAATTAAGGTTGTTTTAATGAGAAGGACAAGGGCCACAGAGACATGCATGACTCCACAGCAGAAGTTGTTACTAGCAACTATTGACCGACGCGCTGTTAGCTGAGAGCAGAGATGGGCCTTTATATCTCCTTGGCAATAGGTATTTCTTTTGCCAGAAATCATTTTGATCTTTCATCCAAGAGAAACTTTACTTCTTTCCTTTAAATATAATCCTGTTTTTTGTCACTCTGCCAGCTGATTCAAAGTCTCTGGCTTAGTGCCTCGATATGACACATTTTTAACTTGCCATAAAGAAAAATCTTGTATAGAGCCATTCTGGCAAATATCTATTATCATCAAGCAAGAAAATCAAGGTCCCATTTGACATATACATCTGATTTTAATCAAAGTATTAAGACTCTGATATTGATAAATTGGCCAGGAATTGCTCAAACAGTGACTACTGCTACACTGCCTGTGTAATAATTAGCTTAATGACAAGAATTACTGTGACGCAGCATGCCAATTTTCCCTTTGCATTTGCAAAAAGAAAACAAAGTAGATAATACTTAAACTTCTGTAAAATAACGGTATGCTTTAAAACACTTTTTGTTTACATTCCATACAATTCTCGCTCTCATCACTCAAATATTGTGCAATACTTAATTAGGATGTCTTTCATAAGGGGAGTCATCCTGGAAATTATTCCTTTCATCCAGCTAAAACGTTTCCTTGTTTAAAGTCAGGGTTTTCTCACAGAAAAATTCAAAAAGATAAAAATATTTGGGCCATAATCCAGCAAGGATTTGTCAACTTCTTTCACTTAGAATGTATTTTCACACCATGAGTCATAGTACCAATGATAATCTTGCATCTTTTAATGCATGCAACTCACTGTACACTGTGAAACAGATAATTATGTCAAAGCTGCCTCACCTTTTAGATAAAACAATCTTTTTTTAAAGAATAATTGAAATTAAGAGAGTACTGGCTTGCCAATAAAGAGCTTCTCATTTTTAACAGAAGGATTCAATATGTGAAATTTGGAGGGAAATGCTTGCAGATCCCAGCATTTCCAACACAAGCATAGCTCTGACACATGCAAGTCTCACACTGTGGAAGGCGCTTACTACTGAGTGTGATTATCCCACCAATGCATCATCATCACAAAGCCTGCAGGGCAGGTTTCAATAACTTGCTTGTCTTACACAGGACAGTAGAGTTTTGATCAGTGAATTCAGTTAGGAATTACTTGTCATGGTGATATGCAGCTAGATTTCATTCACCATCATTTTATTACAGCCTCCTGCATCTACATTCCTTTTATTATAGTTTCGTGTGCTGTTACATTTCGCCTTGTAAGCTGGGGGGTAGTTGAGTGTATTCCCCACAATCCATTAATACAGTGAAACTTCTGTTTCTCCCACTTCACATTAGTGAGGGAAAAGAAGTCTGGCGTGTGCACTCTCCGCAATATAATAGATTTTTAATGGGTCTAATTTAAGAACATTTCTTGCCAGGAAGAAAAAAAAGGAAAGAAATTGAACTGCATTGTGAAAGTCCTGTTTCTTAAAAAAATTCTGTACAAGAACTGAACCATTAAAACAGCACACACATAAAAAGTATATCCAAAAGAACAGGGGATCAGATCTGGATCCATTTTCGCTTACACCAAGTGTTTACTTAGCCAAGGCACTTAAGCAGCTGCCCTTAGATATAAACATCTATCAGACTAACACAGGCAAAGTTGTCTGTTTCACACAGTGCGTGCCGTGAGATGTTTAGCTTTAGAGGGAGGGAAGAGGTAGTATCTGTCACTTCTTTATACTGAGGTGGTTTGAGGATCTGCACCATGCTACTATACAGCCCAATTTTTCAGAACATGTCAGAGGGCAAATCTGAATCTCATAATATTAGTGACCAATTCTGAACTGTAAAAATGCTTAGACTATCAAGAACTATAACCTTTCAGTTGAGACAAGCAAAAAGAATTAAAATACTTTCCTTTTCTATACTTACATTTCAATTTTGGTGACCCAAGGAAAACAAAACACTGCTCTCTAGTATGCCATGCACAGAGACAACAATTTGTAACTTGAATGCTTATAAATAATTTGTCTTTTCAACCTTACAGTTTCCCCTCTTCCTCCACTCTTACTACAAACAGTACTTACAGGAGCTAAACCAGGAGTCTTTTCAGGAGTCATTTCAACCCATTAATTTACCTTTGTGATGTGAGGCTGTGGTCTAGGTCCAACATGGCAGGTCAGTGTGGCACCTGAGGAAATAGAAGAGAAATACACTGAGAAAAATAATTCTCTGCAAATGGCAATCCTTATAGAGAAGACAATGCTTCATCTGTGAAATAATAAGCAAAGTAACACACGTAATACATGTGGAAATGTGTAGGAGTAGTATAAACAGACAAGGCCGTGGCAGAGGAAACACACTGCCCCTAAGGTGAAGGCTTTATCTGAGATAAAACATTTATAGTGTACTCTGCACTCCTTCCAAATAAATAAAGAAAGATAAACTCAGGCACCCTGCACTTTCCAGATCTTAATACCAAACCTGCTGAAATTCATGAGTCACTGACTTTAACTGGTTTTGAACGAGACCCTTAAGGAGAAAAAAAAGTATCCATGAGAATATTCCCTACTATTCAAGCAGTTTGAACATTTGTCTGGACAGAGAGTGCAACCCAACCAATTACCCATGCAACGTTGTATGTGAATAATTATCAGTTTACACTGTCCCTGCTCTGACCTCCAATAATTACACTGTCAGCAAGCAGACCTCATCAGTCACTTGCCAACCTTGTATGCAGGTTGGGGAATAAGAGTTTTGTTTACGTCTCCTTGAGTTACTGGAGAACTACAGAGCACATCTGCAGCATGATTTAAAGTGAAACTTGTAGTTCTCAAACTCCACTTTTTAGGTAATGTGAAGCAAAAAGTTGAACAGTCTAACAGGAGGTATCTTTGGCACCCTGAATATTTCTCCTTCAAGTATTTCTGTCATTCTCAATCATTAACACAGACCTGCTTAAATACAGAGCTATTTAAATACTTTTAAATTACTCTAAGTTACTTACTGTAGCTCTTTTCTCTGTTAGCCTCTGGCAATATAGGAAAGGACAGGAGAACAAAGGTCTGGAGAACTTTGATCCCTTCAAACACTGCAGGTTTGAAACACCACACGACCCTTCTGATACAGTCACTTCAGGTAAGATTGTCTCCTCTGTTTACTTGCCAGAATATTGTACTCAGCTTTACATTTTATATTTCACATTATCATAACAGAGAGTTATTTTTTATTTGTGCTTGGCCCGTAAAAGTATATAGAGATCATATTGTTTGATATTAGTTTCTCCTCATAGTTCATTGAAATTCCAGCTTCCTAGCACTGAGTACATTACTTTTGAAGTGCAGCGTACCTTCTAACAATCTCTTATTTCAAAGCTTACATTTCCAGTCATAACTCAAATCTGCTTTTTTCCCTATGGTGCTCTCCCTCTGCAGATTACGGAAGTCGAGTTCTGTTAGAGGATTAAAGCATTAACAGTATTTACTTACATCTGCATCGATATAATTTTTGGGCAGCTTTACTGAGAATACAGTAAAATTCCTTTTCATTGAAAGGAAGGCTCACAGAATAAACTTTGAAGGGCTGTAGAGTTATCTGGCACTGTTATCCCTAATCTGTGTGATGCAGGAAGGTTTCCACTTTCATATTTCTACAAGTAAAATTACTTAAAAGTAATTTTAAGTAATTAAAACTTGCCATTTTGGGATTTTAGAACCTAAGTTCATCCGAGTCAGCATTTCCCAGTAACAAGAACCCATCTGAGAACATGTCAAGGTCAATCACAATACATAAAGGAGGGGCAACTTCCCACAGATAAGAATTTAAAATCACAATTCTCATGTGAATCCCAGAAATCATGGTTCTCCTAGAAAATATTAGTAATTAGTTTCCCTTGATTTTACTTTTCCTTACAACAAATTACCAGGTAAAGAACTCATCAATATGTCAGATATGATACATCAAGTCTGTCAGCACTGCTCACGTGACACAGAAATTTGTAAGAAGTACTCACTTGGGAACTTCAAGAATAAAGGGAAAACTTTCAGTCTAACCATCTCAGCAATACCCCGTGACCTTTTGTGGCTTTGCTGTCTTCAGTGAGCCTCAGAGGAATGTTAAAACAGCATTGGGTATTTCTGGTAGGCCATAGGAACTTCTTATTTCTGCTAAGGATCTAATTACGTGTATAGAAAATGAAGGTCAATAAAATCACTACAGAGGTCAATGAAAATCACTTGATTAGTTTGGTAAGGCTCCATATTCTCCACTTGGTTTTCTTAACATTTAATACCACAACACTGAATTTTATTTTTTTCCTTTAGTCTGTTTGCAAGCTTAGCTGTTTAAAAACTGGTATTAAAGAAAATATTAAATTTCCAGAAATTGCTGTCAGGGCTCAAAAAGGAAGCAAAGACAGTATTTTCTCTCTATCACAAGCTGTATTTGTCTTCCTATCCAAGATATTATCCAGAACAAAGGAGTGCAGTCAGAAAGGGAAAGAAGTACAGCAACTCCGTACTAAAGGAAAATTACAATGCAAAATCAGGAAAAGGCAACAGATGGAGACAACTGCTGTTACAGACCCATTACACTGCCTCCCCTACTCTAAAGGAATATTTATTGCCCACCTGCTGGCTAAAAAGGTGAATACTTTCTTCAGAACCCGAAATGAAGAAGAAAAAAGGAAAAAACCAAATTTTAAATGTGTTTTTCCCAGTGCTCAGAAAAAATGAAGCCCAGACTGAAGTTTATATTTTTTCTTCCTTCCTTTCATTTATACTTTTTCCAATGAGAAGCCAAAATGGAACTACCTGGCTTTGCCCACTAGAGTTATCACACCCCCATCATTTTAAGGGAAATAATTCATTTCAGTCATTATCACAGCAAAGGCATGAATTAATCAATCTTTCTCAAAGCAACACTGCCAAACATGTTGTTGACTTAAACCTTATTTTCAGTATAAAATTCAGTCTGAGGAAACCTAGTTTATGAAGACAAACTACTAATGAATCACAAATCCATTATTTGAATCTTTAGGAGTCTGAAGCCGGGCTGAACTTGTACATACTTGGATATGAGCCCAGCAGCCTCTGGTTTTGTACTTCCAAAGCTGGTAAGGAAGAGCCAAGGTATGGAAGAAAACTGCTACACAGTTTAATTAGTGATTTCATTAACTGCAATTGCTGACCATGTATGCATATTAACATTCTTCAATGTCTCATTGACTCTTCTGGGGAGGATGAAGTACCACAGGCACTAGGAAAACAGTTTCTCTGCTCGAAACCTGGAAATATCCAAGGAAAGGCCTCATCAAAGTTCTTGGAACACTTCACCTCACCTAAGTAACCTGTGATTTGGAGGGAATTCTACTCAGACTGAGCTACTGATACTCTGATACTGATGCTGATACTGAACTACAGAACATCAGAGCTGGTCAAACTGGAGGGAAAATCAAGAGCTTCAGAGACCTGTACCAATCCTTGAATGAAAGCAAGAATTCCACTTTTTCTGCTGAGAATACTCTCTGAAGACTGAAAAACTGCCCAGAAAGGAATGAAGACCTAAAACCATCTGCAAATAATGTTCTCATTTCCAAGCCTCCATGAGACTTCCGCATAACTACATTTTAGGAATCTTTTTTGAAAGTCACTTTTTGGCTACAAGATCTTGTAGTGCCCTCAGTCTCCCACAATATTAATTAATGAAATAGCATCTCAACAAACAGATCCTGCTTTAGCTGCCACTAAAATGCAACTTCATGCAGAATAAGCTTCTCATCTGCTCATCCTGGCCTTTCAGATATAAAACATAAGACAAATGGAGAACATAAAACAATTCCAGCATAACATGAAAGAACAGATTTCTTAAAACATTTTTGTATCTATAAAATGCATGCACTTCTGTAAAGTGACGCAATAACATCTTTAGTAAAAAATTGAACAGTTGCTCATGTTAATTAGATGAGAGTGACATGAAACCAAACAGGTTTGGTTTTTTTCTTTTAAATTCACCCTGAGGTCTTCCATGGCATGTAAGAAATTATTTGGGGAAATAGCAGATATTTCAAATGGTTAGTCTGTTATTACAGTTGAAAGAGCAATAATCTTTGCTAGATCATTTTCAAGACACCAATAAAGCTGCATTAGGAATATTTCAAAATACAATATTGGTATACTGTCAGTGATTTTAATTTTATAACGAGCATTTTTTGCATTTGCATCATTAGCATCATTTGCAACTGCTAAGGCTGCTTGTTCACAAATTAATATAAAATTGGCTATTTGCTTCCAGCTAACTACCCAGATAATGTGATGAACATGGATCATCACTGGATGTGAAAGATATTTAAAAATATTTTGATAATTTCTACTCATCCACAAAAACGTATTAACAACTCCAGATTATATTTCATTGTATCAAGTTCAGAAATCGTGGAAACATGCTTATCCTTATAAAATCATTCTCTGTAAATCATGGAAATAAAATTATTTGAAAATGTCTCCAAACTATTGATAGTGTCTTCTGTAATTTTGAGAATATCTTGATATGCAACTGAGTTGTGATTTTTGGAATTATGCCAGAATAAGCAAGATAAAATTAGAACAGGATAAGCAAGATAAGATTAGAAAGAAATTTTCTGGCTGAATATTACTTAGGCTTTTTTTCCACTACTTGAAAAATGAGCAAAAGAAACTGATCATGTATATGCTTAGGTTCATGACACAGCACCTCAACTGGAGAATAAACCTCAGTAAGGAATCAAAGAAAATTTATCAACATGAAAATTCAGATCTAAAAATTCAGCACACTAGAAAGCAGAAACAGAGATTCCATTAAGTGGCAAATACTGTTTGGCAGCTAACTGATTTCGTATTCTGATTTCAAGAAATGAACTTATCCCATTCCAAATCCAGCCACGTGTACTGGAATAAGTATTGATTTTTCAGAAAATCACAACTGGTAATGAACACTGAATGCTGGCAAGAGATTTTTCTTTATGAGTAACATTGAAAATAAACTCAGGTGAGTGTGTGCATACTTATATAAGGAAATATTTAAATGTTATTTTCTTAAAGCCAAGTTGTTGCCTTTGTGAATTAATTAATTGTGAATTGTGTCAACATTGTGAATTAATTTATTGATTCCTATCTCAGATGCAACATCTTGAGAAATATTTACCAGAGATGAACAAACTTAGGAATCAAACTTAGTTTTCCATGATCCCCATTAAAGTGAGAGTTAATTTCAATAATTCATTAAAGGATTGATTCACTGATAATTTTAACATAGCTTGAGAATATCTGTCTACCTGAAAGTTGCCATGTTAGTATACTATATAACTTTTAAAACATTAGTCTATGCCTTACTGTTTTTTGAGTTTTAGAGGAAACTGAGTTTTCTAGTGTATATCAGACAACTGGTCCTTCTCATAACTGATTGTCCTCTTGGCAAGGGCCGATACCAGGGGAACAGAACTGTAACCTGCAGAGCATTAGACACAGCAGGAAACAGCACAAACCAAAGCTCAATCACTCCACCAACAGTTCCAGTACACTTTTTACAGTTCAGGTACCACGTAGTATAATTTCTTGTCTGTCAAGTCCTTATTGAAGAGAATAGGAGGGAAGAATAGGCTGCTCACTTATCCAAGTGATGGATTATCCTGTGTTGTCTACAATACGTGCTACACCTTTCTTTCTATCTATCTTGAGGTGCTATAAATGTCCCTGCTAAGTCCTGTGATCCACTGTTAGGGTCTACGTAGTGCATAAAGAAAGAAGGATGATGATTTCCTTGACGAAATCTCATCATCTACCTCCAAGCAAACTGTGATGCTAGTAGCGAAGAAATTTCTTCTTGCTCCCATGCCCTTAATAGGCAATTAGCTTTTACTCCTTAAAATTACAGCGTGTTCCTTATTTCAGTTTATATAACTTCAAGTATTAATTATTGGTTATAAAATTGCCCTTTTAAAAATTCCACATAACTATTTCCTACTATAAACTTCTGCATCTCTGATTTAAACAGGTGGATGCTGAGCAATGGAGCACTCTTTATTTTTAGATGTTGTAGCTTTATTTTTGAAAATCTCAGTCTTGTGTTTAAGGGTAAAATACGTGTATCTATGTCTGGTATCAGTATCAATGGCATGAGAACAGCAGGTTAGCATTTAGCTAACAGAGAGATATTTTCTCAAGTCCCACCATAGTGAAGTCTGGAAAATACAAATACTGCTGCTCTGAATTGTCTCTGATAGTGTTCCCAAATCATAGAACATTATCTCAGCACATCAGATGGCTCTGCAGCTCTTTTAAGTCCTGTCTACACAAATATTTTCAACTGGCAGCTACCATACAGAGCAGAACAGAGGGTCTCATAGTGTGATCTAAGTTGACAGGTATATTTGCATGCTATTGTGCATGGATTTTCATATGGACAGGGATGGCAGGAACCTCCTCTCTGAAGTCAGCAAACCCAGACCAATTTACAGCAGACAGGAGTTGGTTCTTAACATACTTAGATGCTCCTGGTTTATTTGTCAAAGGCTCAATAACTCTATCTGCTGAAAATGAAAACGCATATCTAAGCATAACAGAACAACTTGAACATTGTTATTACAGCTGAGATGCCAGATTCAGCAAGATCCACGTTCAGAGTAAGATGTTTGCTAATGAAATATCTGGGCATATGGCTAATTTATGCTTCTCAAGCAACTCCTGTAGCCCAGCTACTGTGACTGTCATAAAATATATAGTTGTGCAATTTACCCGGCTCGATTAAAATCATGAGCTCATAGTGCATCAAAGACAGCTTTATACTTACTCTGTGGGTCTGCACAGCAAAGATAGAAAATGTAATTTCACTAACTGTTATTTAATTAAATAAAGGAGAAAGAAAAACAAGCAGAGCTGTTACAAGGGTATCAATCCCACTTGACTTAGAGAACGGTGATGATAAGTCAGATTCAGTGCTAAACATATCAGAACTTTGTAAGAATCAATGTGGCTGACTGGCATCCCAATGGGCAGATTAATCTGTGTGAACTCTCCTGTTGAATAGACACAGCCCAACCCTCTGTAAACTATTATTTTTCATAGTGTAAGACACCTAAGCAATTTTTACAATTAAAAGTATTTTGATAATCTGCTCCTCAGCTAGAAGGACCCATAGTCAAAATGTCAACTTTAATCTTATTTTGGTAGCAGGCATCTTTTTAAAAAAGATTCTACCTACATCTATACAGTACTAAATTTGTTTCTGTTAAAGAGGTAGGGAGATTATATTGATGACAGAAGTGACTAAATGATTTTTTGTTACAGGGCTTCAGTTTATCTCTGAAATGTAATTCAGCAGACAGATACATGCCAGTAATGAGCATGAGCAATCACAACCTACAGAACACTGGAGAAGATGAATATTTACAGTGAGTGAAGAAAGCCAAATAAACCTTAGCTCAGCCACACAGGGTCATTGGTAAAATATTTTACCAATATATCTCACTGTAGAAACTTTAAAAACATCTACTCTGGGTGTTCCCTCGGTGTAGCTGTGTTTGTGTCATTATTTCTATCTTGGCATTGTCTTGCAGCTCCTTTCAACTGCTCTCCACAGTTGATGAGTGTTACTAAAGAGTGTCTATGATCTGTCCTGGAGGTAATGGCTCATCAGACCCAGACAACCCAGTAGAAAAATACGGCCAGGTGAGGTGGCCTCTGTAAGCTTGGGCAGAGCTGGAGTGTGGATACGAGCAAGTGGCACTAACAGGCTGCTGGCTATTTTCAGGTGCCACTCTGTAACACCTTTGCCCTTTCTCTCACTGGAGACAAAGTGTTCACTGCAGAGGGTGAAAATAAATGAAAATTTGCATGTTATGATACAAAAATCTCCAGATTCTCTAAGCAGTGCTTGTATATTTTGCATTATAATGACAGAAAATTTGTATCTTAGAGTTCAGAAGCAATGGGAGCCCTAGGCAGAGGCAACTCACTCCATCAGTGACGCTAATAAAATCTGTAGATGTCAGGAAGAGTTGAACAAGATCTTGCTGAAACTCTGAAGGGCATTAACACTTGTTAGTGGTAGAAATTTGAGCTCTGTGGCAGTGGGACAATACAATATATTCTATCTAGTCAATCCATTTGAATGCTGGTGTTTCTCAAAGTACAGTTCCCTTGTTCCAAAAAAGAAGAAAGAAAAAAAGTTCATAGACTTTCAAGATTGTGACTTCAAATGAATGAGTGTGGATTAGAACGCGGTCATTTTGGAATAAACTGCCCAGAATTACAGATTTTGGGAACAACCTGCCTGCTCAGTGACATTAGTATTCTTGTCAGCTTCTCTGCCAATAGCAGCAGTACCTCTGATAAGAATGCCAATAAAGCAGCAGGGGCTGCTTCATTACGTGTTTTGATGATTTGGAAACAGAATTTTACCTGCTCTCAGTTAATAAGAAAATTTGAAATGGCAACTTTAAGCACATCTAGACCAAAATAGAAATGAGGAAATAATCTAAATTTGCTGTGAAACAGTAATCCTGTTCCTTCGATTGGCTTTATTTATCACATCAATAAGATCCCTGGGAACAGCAAGAACAAATTTTCATATCATCCTGTCATAGGTCTGGGTAGAGTTGGGAGTTTCCAAGTCATGTTCTTGTCCCCATGCTGAACAGAACAGAGTTTATCAGTGTCAACAGGAAGTCATATTGAGAAGCAAAAGAAAATAAACCAAAAAGCTATACCTATCCCTGAAATTCGAGGTCTCTGCATAAATGTTTCTGTAACATGTCATATTTACAGAGTAAACAAATTGTTTTCTTGTTTTGAATCATATTATGCTTGGCTTTTGCTCTTAATTAGCATAAGTGGTTGATAAATATAAAGATAACATTCACAAAGCCTGTAAGGGAAAGATTTCAGGAGACACTCCTGTAATTATTACACACTGCTATTACAGAGTACATCCCACACACACTTGTGCAACAAATTGGGAAATTTAATCTGCCATTTCCCTGGATCAGTGGAACACTGCACTCTGACTGAATATTGGCATGCAGAGAATACTACCACTAAGTATTACCATGCAGACACATATTTTACTTCAGAGCCTTTGCAATTTGCCATACCTACACCGCTTTTCCACCAGATCACCTCAAGATGTATGCCTGACTTCAGAAATGTCTCCTCAAAGAATTTCAGATTCTGCTCCCAGAATGCTGTGATGCTGAATAGCTTTAATTTAAGTAACTTTACCATAGCATTTTCATCCTGTGTTTCCAGGTAATGGAGTGGCTGAAAATTCATAGAACACTGACGCTGCTCCCAGGGTCTGGAGAAAAGGCTTTGCCACTGGGTCAGCACACAACCTACACAAAGACCTGGAGCAGTGGGGAAAAGCTCCTCAGCCACAGTCCATGTAATCCTGCAAGGACAGGTAGCCCCACCTCCACCCAGGGCTTCAGTCATGGCAAAGAACTTGAGGAAACTCCCAAAATTGTTTTGAAAAACATACCCTAAAAGGTTAAAAGAATCTAAACTGTAGGATTTACAGATGTGTTATTTATGTTATGGTACTTTTATTTGTTGCATCAGTAATTTTGCCCTCAGAGACAGATGGGAGTATCTCAAAGGCAGACGATTGCCCTTAAAAGGAATCCTGATGTCCTATTTGTAGCAGCTAGAATGTCATCATAAAAAAATCAATTTTCTCATGTTGTCTCAAGCCTAAACAGCCAATATCATCTTAAAGAAAATATTTACAGGTGGATAAACTCTGTAACTGAGTCACACACTGGCTTTTGTAAGCTGCACAAATCTGAATCTCTGGAAATTTGTTAAGAGGCCAGTACTGATGCAAGCACTTCGAGTCGGTGTGATCAAGAAAAAATTTAAAATCATGGTTTAGTATTATGTACAGGTTTGGATTTTTTAAAAAATTATTATTATTTTGTTAACTATTTGGTCTTTCATAGAATTATCATGCCACGTAAGAATAAACATTTATATGGCTGTCATTATCTAGGAGTCTACTCTCCTACTGAGTTACTTAAAAGTCACGTAGATGTGGCACTTGGGGTCATGGTTTAGTGGTGGGCTTGGTGGTGCAGGGTCAACACACTTGATAATCTTAAATTGATTATCTTACAGGTCTTTCCAAATGTAAACGATTCTGTGATCTGGTTCATGGCTGAAATATTAACTTACTCATCACTGGAAATACTCCCTAAAGATTGTTACTTATTTAATAGAGCACCCCTCCCTTTGTTCTGAAGCTCTTTATCCAAGAGTTCATTGTGCTCTTGTACCACAGTAATCTCACTGTGAATATATAGCTTATACAAATATGTGTTTATATATCAATAGAGGATTTGGCATGAAATAAAAAGACATAAAACCTATAATTTCAAATAGAAAAGTTATTCATTAACTACTTGAAGAAAAAAAAGAAAATACATTGTTCGAACAAATTTATCGTATGTGCATTTTAGGTAGGTTTTACACCTTTTTTTGGGTCCTTTGTCTTTATTCCAGGGAAAAGAAATTCAATATACAATTTCAGTTTTATTACCTTTGTACTATTCCCATCAAATAAATCTAGCTATCTGAAGGCCTTTCTGTGTTTTTTATAAGATCGTTCTTGAAATGAAACTTTCTTTTCGTTTCAGTGCAACATATCCTGTTTTAATAAAGAACTTTGCTTCCTATTGAGAGCATTTTGACAAAATAATATGGTTGCTTTTGTTTGCCATTTAATTTACCAGTGGATCGATAGAGTTAGACATAACTACTTCTAGTATTAAAACTCACAGATTCCAGGGGAACTGGAGGTTAAATCGTAAACAAAATATTTCATTGGCATTGATCTGAAAAGCAGACTGACAGTATTGCTAAAAAATCATCAGCTTACAATTATAAATCTCCCCAAAGTGACAACAGATGGATTTGATTATTTTGCTTCGAAAGGGTCATTCCTTCAAAGCTGCAAGAGTTTATCAATTTATAAAAGATTAAATGAACAATATTTTCCTTTAGTTCCTGTCACAACTCTTTTTTGTGATTACCCAGGCTAGATCAGGTTATGAGAGTGACTGATCGTTTTGCTCTCTATTTTAGGCAACCTCAAATTTACAGAATTTATGACCCATGCTAGATCATTTGTGATATAAAGATTACAGGTAACCTGAACTTACTTAATGTACTGTGATACCCTGCCAAAAGTACATCAACTCAAAATGCCACAAGTGCATGAAAAAATGCATGAGTTTCATCCTCCTTTTGGGCAATATCCACCAAAGTTACAGTAACAGCTTATTTCTTTAAATGAACAAAAAATTTGATGTACACTGTAGGCAACAAAAATATTGCCTCCTTTACCTAATTTCCCTCCCCATCCTTTTCTTTTCCTCCAAGAAAAATATGAGTAGGCCAGTTCTTTAGATAACACTGATTGCTCTATTTCAATCACCAATTTTGTACATCTTAATTGTCAGAGGAAAAAAAAAACATTAACAATTTCCAAAACAAGCACCACACCTTATAAATCTCTGAATGGAAACTCTGGCAAAAGAGAATCCTTCTCTGAAAAGCACCTTTCAAATGTTCATTATTTGGATTCCCACATAACCAAAACAATACAACTGTGATTATATTTTGACTGCTGATGTCCTTATCAATGGATCACGATGACAACCTGGCCCCAGGGGATCAATCCCTCTGCTGTGCTGATGTCTAAGCTCCCAGGAATGACAGAATTCTCTGCCTAGTGCCAAATAGCCAGGAGGCACAAATTTCTCTCTGGAACCAATGTTCTTTCTGCAGCTTTGACAGCCAGAGCAAAGGCAAGAATCTGTGGCAAGCCAGGAGACAGTAAGAATGGTGGGATAACAAACCCCAGTTCCTTGTGCAGGTGTATACAGCCTTCAGACTGCTGCTCATTTCGTTGATAAATTCCTGCAGTGGTTTCCTTGGAGCTCACAAGGCTAGGGAATGTGTGGTGGATTGCTTGGGGGTGGTACCTGGATAAGCATGAGTAGGAACCAAGCCTGAACACCAATAGGTAAGAGATAGCTAATGAAATAAAATACAAATACTGCTTTTTAAATTACTTTGATCTGTTCCTGCCCATGAAAAGTTAGCATTCCTCTGACTCTCGTAGATTAACTACACCTTAAAAACACCGAGCAGCCAAAATTTTATTTTAAAATGGTAACATTTTCATAACAACTGTAAGACTGTAAAGATGATTTGTTTCTTAACCTTGTAACTTAACTACATCATTGGAAAACAAGTGAATGAAAATAAAAGTAGAATTTGTAAATTTTTTGTAACAGTTGTAACATTGTACCACAACTGTGACCGTCTCCAGGTTGAAAGCTTTACATATTAAGGAATTTAATAGTAAAGTTGTCCCAGTTTGCTATCTAAACCAACAGGGTGTTGTCTGCTTATGGGATTTATCAAGTTCGTTGACTCACAATATTTTGCATTCAGAGATCAGTTAGGACTGCTTATTATGAACAGTTCCCAAGTGTAGGGGAATTCGCATTGCCACTTGTCTGTCATCCATTCAAATCCAGCTTCAGGAGTAGTAATGGCTTAAAACAGTTTACTGCTTCAAAACAGCAGCATAAATGCCACATTCCCGAGTAATGACAAGTCTTTGTCCCAAGAACAGCATAAAATTCTCCCACATACAGTCTCACATTTGTGGTCTATTGAACTGGAACACAAACCAGTTTTGGAGAGTTGCCACCAGACTTCAGCAATGAGCTGGGGCGAGCAAAAAAATGCCATACAGCTATAGCATCTATCCAGTTGCTTCAGCCCATACAGGGGTTCTTTAAACCTCTGTTGCTTGGAAATGAGGTTTCCAGGTGAAAATAATATATGCTTGCATTTCTATGGTAATGTAGAGATACTTATCAACTATTGTAAGCACACGTTTTCCTTCCTCCCTGACCTCATCTGGTACAGCAAGGCCAGGGCCCAGGACCTGCTTTCAGGCATTTTATGGCAATGAAGACTCACAACCCAAATCTCTTCCTCAAGAGCTAACAACAAGCTCTGTCTACATTGCTGAATATTGTTAAAAACAGGTACTTTATTAACTTAGGAGTACTTAGAAGATGAAGGTTCTGTGTGTTTCCACCACACTGCGAAACTCTGATATCTCATTAGAGGTTAAAACGCGCTACAGACTGGGTCCATGAAGTTTTCATGCATGGATGTATCAGAAAAGCTGTTTTGAATACTACGATTTGCCAGCAAAGGAGAAAAAACTTCATATTTTTATAACTTATCATCTGTCAGTTGGTATCAGTTCACTTACCACTTAAATCTGTTTTACCTACCAATCTGCACTACCTATCAAAACCAGAGCTGTGTAATTTTCACTCAGATACTGTGTCCAGTGTTAATTCATTTTTTTCGGCCAAGTTACTGTATCATTTAGAATAAGGTACTGCATAACTTTCCTGTGTGTCCCTTAAGGCCATAAATGAAGAAATATAACTATGGTGCCATGTGTGCAGTGATAAACAGGAAGACGGAGAAGAAAATATTTATTATTATTAAAATTATTATTATTATTGGAATAATAAAAAGAGCAATGGTAGATTGAAAGTGAATACCTATAAACTTTGTTTAAAGTACTAATAGCCTTTTACATTTATTTAAATGAATTGAAATTATCGTTAGTGACTCTTTTTCCTGATTTGGACAAGGCTTGTCAAAGAAATATTTTAGAAAGACTAGGACAACTTAGAGCCATTATTACCATGAACATCATCTTGCAAACGAAAATTTCCAATTATTTCTCTCACCCACTTCCTAGTTAAAAAAAGAAAGTACTTTTGCTATGCAGACAGTTATCAACATGTGCAGTTAAAATCTTGCTACAGCACTTCAAAGCCACCTAAGTGACATTATTCTGTTTTGTTTCTTCTTTACAAGGAGAAACAAAAAATCATAAGAGATATCTTCAAAAATGTTTGCTTTTCTCAAACGGTTCTTCACTGACATTCTAGTCTTGAAACTTACATTAAAGCAAAACCCCTCCTCTCAAAAATTCCACTTTTACTGTTCAAACTGTTCTTTACTTAAATTGAAAGAAACGATGTTACGCTACAAAATGTAGTTTCAGTTACACTTTTGCTTTATTTTTATGCACTAGATGGTTTACAGGAATTCAGTCTAATAAAAGTCAGCTCAGTTAAAAGGATAACTTCACCAGCAGTTTCATCTGCCTCTTATTTTAAGCTTTATATCCCCCCTTTTTTGAATCGGATCCCTTCCAGCCTTCTAAGAGTTTTTGGGTCAATATTTCAAAGTTTCCTGTATTCTAAAAAGCTACTGATGCAGCTGATGCTTTATAGCATTATGTTGTCAACTCAACCATTTTTAATAATTATTTCCAGTAGTCTGCTCCCATCACTCCACATGTAACTATCTGCCTGAGGCCACTACTCAGAACATTGTTATTTTAAAGCATAGGTCAGCAAGACTTTGCTCCTTACCTTGGCCAAATTCTTTTTTCAATTGTATTTCAATTTTTTTGCTTAGTCATGCACAAAAAGGACTTTATCAATAGTAATTTTAAATAACGAGTAAAAATTTACAAGATTGCAATATTTGCTAATGGTTCAGCTTTACATTTACAAACATGGCTCAGTGAAATAGGTCAAAGACAGAAACTTGTAGTTACTTGAAAAAATCCATACTTTTAAACTTTGAATTGGTTCATAGAGGCCTTGTTGAAAGAGTCAAGCTTCAGTGGAAAAGCAGGAATCATGAAAAACAGATAAGTGGAGGAATATATACTCCAAGCAATGAAAGAGAAGGATGCTCATGCTTGGCATTGGTAAATGGCAAATAAAAAAATCAACATCACAGTGGAATTTATTCTTCTTGGATAAAAGAGCAGCAAACCGGCTTAGTCTTTGTTCAGAGATCAACAGAAAAGCAGAAGTGCTTTGTTCACTTTTAAACACCTAAGATGCCATTTTTAGTTCTTCTGCACAGGTTTCTATGGACCTGCACAAAAATATTGCTACTCTTCACAGTCCATTACAGAAGCAAATTTTGACTTCTGATCTCCAGTCTGTGAATTAGTCATTTTTGGTTTTCAAAAATTGTGTGAACAGGCATCCACCCTCCTACACACACTTTACTGGATGTAAAACACCATATGCTAAAATCCAAGAGTTTTTGAACTTCTACACCTGATTCCTGGCACGGGAATTGCAGATATCATTTAAATTTTATGTAACAGTTAAATTAGCCAATATAAACAATATTTGATCATCTATGGCTCTTGAAATTCCTAAAAGAGGCTTGCTTTTGCTCACGTGAATGCATCCATAGCCAAAGGAATCAGTGAGCCTGCATAAAGGGCACGTGGCTGAACATCCACCCCTCTTTGTGCCAGCAGCAGTGAGAGAATGCTGCCACTATGTTGTGGCTCTGTGCCACTGGGAGGTTTCCCAATATCAGTGAAGTTGTGATGACCCTAGGAATTGAAATTATTTGCTTTCATGCATTAATTTTGATGCTGGCCGAGAATACCTTGGTGCATTTTCACGTAAAATTACACTAGTAATATGCTTGAGTTGCATAAATCTGGAAACCATATACATTTTCATTTATATATAATCACATTTTAATGACAACTAGTAAAGGTATGAATGTGAGATTGATAAGTGTGGCATTTTGCAGAGTCATCTTTCCGAAGATGTATTTTCTGGTTAAATTATGTCATTTGATTCAAGCCGCCTGAGCTTACTGCAACCTCACTTTCAGCCAGTCAGCAAAAGCAATAAACAAAGAAGCTTTGCACAGCGGATTTCTCCTTTCACTTAACTGTGTGCATAGCCATCATCCAAAGATTGTTTTGGAAACAGTTGTCTGACTTACTGAAATTGAAAGGAGGATTCCTCAGGAACAGGAGGCAGGAGAAGCACCACAACATGCAGTTGCAGCTGGGAAGAGACAGAGTAGCTTCTGAGACACATCAGTGCCTGTGATGCTGTCTGCAGACTGACAGACAACTGACCTTAATGAAAGAATTAAACCCAAAATTTAAGATTACTGGTGGTATGATTGGGATTTTGATTGATATAAGTAGGTTTGCAGACAGTAATACAAACTAATCCTCTCATAGAAACCATAGATCTGAAAGTATTTTACAAAGTAAGCAGCATCTGTATCAGTACTTTATAAATAGGGTATTTCTGGCATAAGATAATGAAATAC
Organism: Edolisoma coerulescens; assembly: GCA_013397115.1. Classification (NCBI taxonomy): domain Eukaryota; kingdom Metazoa; phylum Chordata; class Aves; order Passeriformes; family Campephagidae; genus Edolisoma; species Edolisoma coerulescens. The sequence continues at coordinate 182,773 of VWZW01006099.1, read as the reverse complement.
TTATGTTATTCAATAGGCAAATTACAGACTTCAAAATAAAAGCTTAAGTCTGTACATCCTATACCAGTGATGAATTCCTGGACTTATTCCTTTAAAGAGATTAATATGATAAAATTTACAAAGGTTTAATTAATCTGTCTATGGCTGGGATTTGTTTGTTTATTTTTTCTTGAGGTACACATTCAAGCAGATATTTAGCAGGAAATGGTGAGTTTTCTTACTGAAAACAGGCCAAGATTTAGGAATAAAAGGCAGCTGAAAGGGGAATGTGTGTCAGGGAAAGAATCAGAGTGCCCTGTTCTCCAACAGGCAGGTTGCCAGAACGACACTGGGTTTGGATGTGGGGGAATGGGATCCAGATATGCTCTCTATGAAGCAGAAGCTGTTGAGAACTCGTGTTTTGCAAAGCTGCTGCAAGAACAGCTCCATCTTTCTACCCCCTGTGCCTGAGTGACACCTGCAAGCCAGAATTGAATTTATATGCACACAGCAGAACCCACTCTTAAACACCCACTATCATTTAAACACTTTTCATTATCAATGTTAATTATTTTTAAAAACTCGCAGTCTCTTGACCTACACCTGACATAAGAGCAAATTCTCTTCAGTTCTTGATAATTCTTTAAACCAGTTGCTCTTACAGAAAAGACTCTCTCTTGGACAATAATATCGAAGAAATTAACTTTTTTCACCCATTCCCCAAGCTAATTTGTCACTGGAAGCTGTGCAAATCAGGCTGTATCAATCACATTACACCGCAATGCATCATGCCACGTACTAAGGCATGAATGATGTAAGCTAAGAGTAGGTGGTGTAAACACACATATTACTAAGATACTTGAGAAGTCAAAAGACCATGTTCTTGCCTGATGTAAAGTGACTTAACTTGATTGGGGGAGACTGGGAGATTTCCTCTTTGGGGAGAATCTGTTAGACAGGATATGCTTTATCTGCCAGCATTACACCATTCCATTTGATTGTGTGTCATTTGCTGTACCACTATACTGGTCACGTAACAGGAGCAGATTCAGCATGTATTGCTCCGTGGACACTTGACCAGCCGTGGAAAATCATCTCCTGGAAGAGCAGCTGGTGGAAACTGATCTAGGCAAAAGTGAAATGGTGGTGTTTGGAAAAGAAAACGTTTCAAAAGTTTTCCCAGAGCTCACCATTTCTATTTGTTAATCCAGCGCACATGCCTGGGTCTTGTTGGGTCCCTCCTAAATTTTGACATTCATATATCATCAGTCTCCAAAATGGGCCTTTGCCCTTCCATTTTATTACTTCAGTTCTGCCTAATGACAGTTTCCCATAGCAGTCTCTGTAGTTGACATCACATCTTTGTGTTCAAATCAAGAAAACACAACATAACCTCCATACTCACTGCAAGCCCATGCCTGTGCTGCTTATATAGATAAGTTGAAGGCATTCCATACAGCACAGCAATACAATCTAACAACTTACTGAGAAGAAAAAAACCCCAGAATTCAGTATTCCTGTTTAACAGGGAAGTCTAGAAATGCATTAATAAATTGGACATAACTTTAGCTCTGCACAGGGAGTGAAATGTATGTCATTTATACTGTTATGTAAGTGAAAATACAAAAAAAATTAAGAATATAAAACTATAAAAAATACAACAAAAGATAGTTAAATATTATAAGTACAAAAATGTAACTAAATAGATAGGAACAATCTAAGCTTTTCCTTTTTTTTCTTTAAAGCTAAGTTTATTTCCCACTGGAAAAATGTTCATTACAATGGACTGTAATACTATAAATACACATACACAAAAATCAAGTCATACTCTTTGATGTCTCCAATAAGATTCCTATCTAAATAAACCCATCGAGATTAGGTGTGATGGCTTTATTTCTTTGTGTAAAAGAATCTCTCATGATAATGCCTTATCACAAACCCTACAGAACTTCAGCCAAACACATTAACACACATCCAAGCTCCTGGATTCTCATTCAAAATGACTCTCTGCATTTTTATAATATGATTAAAACACAAACAGTTTCAGGTTAGTCAAAAGAGTATAAGACATGAACAAATACTGTAATGGATAAAGATACATAACCAGAGCTGTTTCCCAAGTGAAAATAAATGAAAACCTTAAGAGCTTAGAATTGCAGTTGTTAAGGAAACTTGCCTGTCTGGGCATCCTGGAGTCACTCTTACACCTGGGACTGAGGCCCCTTCACACCTGTGCACTCCATACTCACAGCCAGACCAGGCTTCCTAATTGGCTTGACTCCAGGATTCCAACAGTAGAGTCTCAGATAACATGACCCTTAAAATAATTTAATCATGGTGCAATAAGAAAAATAACAGCTCGATTTTGGTGCCTCAGAAGAGGGACCCCAAACAAAGGAATCCCTGTGTTTTTATACCCTCACAGTCTAAGTGCTTGACAGTCTGGAGTCCTCATCTCCTGCTGTGTCTCCACTGGTCACTTGGCACTGACTGCATTCCTCAACACCGTGAAGTCACCACTGTGTGTCACATTTCCCAAGCAGCTCTAACAAAGTAGTTTGCCATACAGTCATGGGAGTTCTCTGCCTTAAAAGCTTCTTATTTTCCCATGTGATAAGTTGCTTCTCACACACATTCCTGGTGACTCTCATAATGTTGGTGCTTAGGGTCTAGGCCATCTATGGAGGGCTACCAATGTTCATCTCCACTAGAGTTTCCGTGTTTAGGGAAGTCTCAGAAAAAAAAAAAGGCCCACATTATATTTACCAAGGAAGAAAGGAAAATACATCTTTTCCAAAAGATATGGTTCGATAAAAATCAGATGTCAAACATATAAAGATGGAACTTTTTGTGCAAACAAGAAAATAGGAAAGAAAACACCACTATGACACATTGACCATGTGTCAGAACAAATATTCATGGATGTAATCACCTACCTTGTGCTGTATCTCCTCTGATAACTAATAACGATGTGCATGAATAAGACACATGCAGAATGTGCCAAAACAGTCACAAAAAAAGCAGCACCTCAAATTAATCTTCTAAAACTTCCCCTTCTGAAATGCATTCATTTGGTCAAATTGACCTACTAATTCCAGTGTTTAAATATGGACTTAGAGTAAGGATGTTCTCGTGTGATACTGTGAATAATGAACATTTATAAATAGCTTATGTTTTGTTACTCTGTGGCTTCTTTGAGGTGCCAAGGGTAAGTAAAATTATGAAAGTAATTGCAGATCGTAAAAAAAGAAATAATTAGCTTTGTAATAGAAAAAATTTCTGTAGTTAGTGTAGGATGTTAAAGCCAATTTTAGCTTCATTAATCGAAGTAGTTATTCAGCATCCATTAATTCAGTACCCAGAATTTAGAAGTGGCAACTAATCGATAAAAATAAATGAATATTGATATGGCAGGACTTTTGCAATATTGTATTTATAGTGCCCCTGAAGCAAGTTAAATGCTACATTAAAAGATCAATAAACTAATGCAAAGGCTCACGCCTTGCATCCAGAAAGCCTTGGTGTCAGGGGATCAGGGGAAGGAAGCTAAATATTTATTCCTGTGTTTCTGATGAGATTGCAGAACTTTGGTAAGATTGAAACCGGGACATCGATTACCTTTCTGGTAGAGTCCAATGCTATTTTACAACGTTCGGTCAACATCCATATATTAGGAAAGGGCTTCCAATTCCCAAATATTTCAGTACTCTCCTCTGTTATTCGCTGAAAGACAGAGAGAAAATATCTTTTTAATCAACAACAACACAGCTCTGTAAACTTTGCCCAACTCATTGCTCAGCTCTCAAAATGAAAGGAGAATTAGATTAAAGTCACATTCTTTTTACTGAATTAACCACCCCCCCCGCCCTCATAACTAATCAATGAAAATTCCAGGCTAAGTAGTGTCATGAAGAAGCTTCATTAACAGCTATCAAAAAAATCACAGTCAGCACCTTGATCAAGTGCTAGATTTTGTCTGATACGTATAACATAATGTAAGGATATAATCACATATTCCAAAAAACATGTATTACAGCAAAACTGCATGTAACACTCAGGTTCTCAGAATTTAAAAGCAGAAGTATTTGTATGGAGAGACTTGGACTGGTTTTACTTAAGGATATATGAAAAATAAGTAATGAATTTTGCCCTAAAAATTATGACCATACAATACAACCTCAAAATAAGCATGATTTGATGAAAACCACCTAATTTAAAAAAAATCCTTCACTTTCTAATTACTTTTCCCCTCACATTTTTCATTAGATTAAATTTGGCTTAAAAACAGCCAGATCTGATAATTTAGTACTGTAATACATGTATTTTACTGTTGTTCATGAAAAGAGAAGGAAAACAATACAGAAAAAAAAATCTATTTTCTGTAAGATTGATAGCCTTCTCAAGTGGTTTTTCAAAATGATTGTTTCAATAATTTCACCCTCAACAAAACATTCTCCTTAGAGTTTAAACCAGATTCTTTAAACCACAGTATTTTCAAACTTTTCTAGAAAAAATATTTCAGCCTTACTACCTTAAAGTTTGTCTCCACCTGAACTTTTATTTTCTGGATTTTTTGTTTTTGTCTCAAAACCTTGATATCCAGGTCGATGTGTTCAACAGTAAGGGTTGCTTAGGTAATATTCTTTAGCTTCCTGAGCTGCCTTCCAGTCTATACTATGAAGAGATTTTAAAACCATCTCACTCCCCTTAATGGCTGATTTAAAGTGATACACAGAAAAAGCAAAACTTTTGATAAAAATATCTCCCTAAAGAGTTTTGTATTTCTCAGGTTTTAAAATACCTAAAAAAGAACTACCTAAACACAGTAATTTGGCCTTGGTCAAAATGACTGACCTAATACAAAAGCATTAATATTAGTGAAGCAAATAGAAATAATCAAAGATTACCTGACACATCAGGTATTTTTCCTTAGGACTACATACCCTCTCTATCGGTGTTAAAATTGGCTCTTCCCTCAAATCAAAAGTTTTTTGCATTTTCAAATCAGTTGACCTGCCTGAAGTTTTCACTGCACACTTAATGTACACACCCAGAAGCTTTGATTTTCAGCACCTTTGTGCTGCTTTTGAACTGGGATAGAGTTTTCATGACCTGTTATTTTTTCATTATTTTACAGTGTAAGTGATTTTTTGCAAAAACTTCAATGGCTATTGTTAAATAACTAACTGTGATAATAACAAAAATATTCATGTACATATGAACTTCTCAGGCAGCCCGGTCAGCAAATCTTACTTATTAGTACTAGCTATGTATTGATTTGCAGTGCTACAGAGTTTAATTAGTATTTTTCAGTAGCTATGATTGCAGATTGAGACCAGTTCTCATGGCTGGATTTGTTGGGGTTTTTTAAAGAAGAAGGATTGACACCCTCTGATCTCACCCTCCTTATTTTGATGAGCATTGTAATCTGTCTTTAAGAAGGCCACTTTTGTTTAAATAAAGATTTTAAATTCATGTCTGGAAATAATGTAATCAAAGGAAAAAGAATACAGTCTTTGCTCAAACTTCCAATATTTTGACAAGATATAAGAGCTGATTCTGTTTCTAAATGGTGGTACTGAAATTAAGATTGATGAGTAAGTATTAGAAGAAAATAACTTTGAGTTACATGCAATAGCATTTAATTGCATCATTTAAATTCTTAAGCATTTTAATTTTATATTCATTCAGGGTTTTGCATAATTAATTTGCAGATTTCCAGAATGCATTAGGATGAAACTTTTAAATGGATGGATGGTTATTAATGGATGATATGAATATATTATTCATTATTTTTGGTTGTCATTGTAAATTGAACTGAGTACTTCTGAATGAATATTAAATTCAACTTCATCCCATGAATTCAAAAGCAAAATGCATCCTCAGTAATAATTTGTTGAAATACAGAACATTCGAGGTGTCATCTCATAATAAATACTCCGTAACAAAATGTTAAAAATTGTTAATGTCACACTTCCCTTTTCTCTAGCAAATGGCAGGATCACCCAGGCAGAACTGAATTTCGAGTAGTCAACCTTTTCAAAGATGTCAATGCCAGGCAGATCTACTCTAGTCCAGGAATAAATTCTCAAAGCTCAGATTACCTAAGCAATACTAAAATCTACAGTCCAACTGAATGCTGTGTTAGAGAATAATTGCATTTATGCCAAAAATCACTAGGGAAAATGTATTAGAAGATTGCCTCAGAGAAACTCCACTAACTCAGGAAAAAATGTAAAACAGTAGGAAAAAAAGGTGGTCTGAGTTAAGGCCAGGCTCTTTCAAGAGCTATTTCCAGAAGATGACACAAATACTCAAAACATTAATTAAAACTCAAACACTCTTTCAATATATCTCGTTTCAGTGTTTCAATTCTAAGCCTGTGTTATTCCTTATTACTCTGCACAAAACAAATGAAGAAATACCTCAAATCTCAGAACAATTAAAAAAGCAATTAAAGTCTAAGTTCTCTTCAAATGTGAAGAGAACAGGAAAATGTTCAATATCATATTTTTGATGGTATTTAGTGATGAAGTGACGAGCAGCAGCAAACAGCAGGACACTCAGAAAGTTCACTCTTACCTAAGGAATAGTTCCAAAAGGGCTGATGACAACCCATCTGCAAGAGAGAACTACAAATACGCCTCATTGAGAACACGTTGCCAAAATAGCCTAGAGATATCTCAGAGACTGCTGGAAAGCTGTTTTTCCATGTGGTTCATTGTTTATAACTATTTGTGGTGGGTCTGGCTGGGTTGAAGTTAATTTTGCTCACAGCAGCCTGTCTAGCGCTGTGTTTGGGATTTGTGAGTCAAACGGTGACAGTAACACGCCAGCGTTTTGGCTGCTGCTGAGCAGTGCTTACTCAGCACCAGAGCTTTCTCCTTCTCTCACTCCCTCCCCCATCAGTGAGCAGGCTGGCACTGCACGAGAAGCTGGGAGGGGACACAGTCACTGCAGATGACCTGAACTGACCTAAGGGACTGGAGGAGGAAATGCAGATGTTCATGGTTATGCCACCCCAAGTAACCCTTACGTGTGTTGAGGTCCTGCTTTCGAAGCAGGAGGTGAACATCAGCCTGCTGATGGGAAGTATTGAATAAATTCCTGATTTTGCTCTGTCCCAAGGATCACATTGCATAATAACAACTTTTTCTTAATCAAGCAGCCCTCTCTTAGGTATCTTGACCCTGAATGATTATTGAAAAAACACTTCAATTATTAGTACTACTCCTTCATTTAATTCTAAGATGAGGATTCTTGAAAAGCCATGACACACACGTGAAGTAAAGAAATAAATCCTTTGTAGTATTTACTAATCATGGATGGACTAAAACATCATCTCAGAAATAGCAGGGGATTTCTCTGGTTGCCTTGCTCTGCACAGAACGGCAGAGCTCGTGTGGACCACGCTATTATCCTAAAAAATAAACTCTAATTTAATTTTAAGACATTTACATTTAGTTTTTCATTTTCACCTAAGCAAGTCATATTTGCAACAGATAATGTTACAATAAAAATTACGGAAAGGGAAGAAACAGAGCAGTGTTAAGCCCAAAGTGTTTCTCAGAGAGCAAGAACCCTTCAAAACACCCTTTCCCTTTTCCTGATTCTATATCATTTATTATTTCAAATAATCTGATATACCAATATGAATTTCTTTCATTTACTTCTGATGGACTAAAACGTTGCAGTAGCTGTTGGGAGGCAGCCTGAAGATCCAGGCCCAGCAGTTCCATAGTAAATCTGTTTGTTTAAATGCAGATACACAGCAAGCGGAGATAAGACATGATATTTAAAAAGGACATGCCTTGAACTGACGTTTTCAGGCTTACAAATAAATGGCAGGAAGACAACCATCCACGTGGAAATTATCCCTTCCAGTACAGTAAGGCAAAAAAGGAAGACAAGGACAGAGACTGAACGGCAGTGCAAGAAGCACACTGACATGTCTTACTTTTTAAAAGTGCTAATGAGAAAGTAAGAGGCTCATGCTGAACCAGGCTTCACAAGCAGAAGTAATTTTTAAACCTTTTGTATTACATCATCTTTAACGAATGGAGAATTGCCCCTGCACTGCCAGTTTTATGCTCTCATTTTTCTCCTTTAGATGATGGCTAAATATTTCCACAAGCTGCCACTTTCTGGCTGATTAATCTATCAATTTTGCATCTACACAATCAAACTAAGCTGTCCTTAGAAATTTTCTGTGTGAATTATGGCCTTGGTGTCCCGGGTGCAGTGAAAGCCTTTTACTCATGAGTGGCCTGCACTGCTTTAGCAGCCTTCACAGACTTCCACAGATAAAGCCAGTATGGCATTTATTACATTTCTTGCTTTACTTCTTCACCTCATTTTGGCACCATCCCTTTCACTTGCCATGTCCACACTCCTGCCTTTTAACTACATTTATGAGAAGAAGTGAAGTCACAATGTGTTTCCCAAGCTCTAAACCTTCTTTTCTATAGGAATAACCGGGATAACCACTGGTCAGTAAAACACGCCAGGAGCAGAACTGAAATGTCACAAATCCTACTCCAGTTCTTGTTGGGTTGCCCAGACCGAACACATGATATAGCACAGCATTTTTCACGGAAGAAACAAATGAAAATGTGTTAATTGAACAATATGCTATGTAATTGACCATATAAATCCCAAAGTGAATTAGTTGATTCATTGTGGGATTTTTGATTTTTTTAACTGCGAGTCCATTATCCTGACCAGCATAATCTAAATTTGAATTTTCTTTCACTTCAGGAGATCTGCTTTTTGACCGCAAATACAAAATATAAATTTTCTCATACTTTCAGGCTTTTTTGATGAGCTGTGTACTGGCCTAACAATGCCAAACTCATTCTTGAAGCACTTGCCGCTGGCTTCCAGCACCTTTGCTAGTCATGCAGTGATAATTTTTAATTCCAGCTCCTGATGATTGATTACATTGCATTGGTACAAAGCCAGAACACCCTGATTCCTATCTTATCTTGTCCAAACATGATTTCCTGATCCATCAGCACAATTTACAGTGAGGTACATACTGAGTTGCCAAGCACGGAATTCTGGCCTGCATGACTGAGGAGGAGATCACACTCATCATCCCTCTCCTCGTCCCTGGTGGGATGAAAACTACCTTTGTCACACCAATGAGCTGCACTAATCAGACAGATGAAATAATAACTTAAAATAGATAATTTGCACTCACATCTGTGATTTAAAAACAGCTCAATCCTATTCAATTTTACCCATTGAACATTCTTTAGCTATTTACAAGCTGCCTTCTCTTGGTCGCAGTCTGGGATAACATCTGGCTGAAAAACAGGTTTCTTAGAGGTGGATTGGCCCTTAATTTTCAGGATAGAATATGTTACTGCTGCTCTCGTAAATGTGTAGTCCATTACAGCAGGTAATGAAAAACCATCTGTCTGTGGTAGTAATCTCCAGTGAAAGCAGCCTTGCATAAAAGTCCATACTCTCCCACTGGATGCTTTAATGAAAAAAATAAAGCAGCCGGAACATAGTCCCTAAATATTTCTTGTTTCTGCAAAATAAAGAAATTCTGAGAAGCCAAATGCACTCCAGAGAAGCAGATCACTCTTCACAATGAAGCGTTCTATTAAGGGACAACTATTCAGTTTCCAGAGGAGATGGCAGAAGTTTAGCTGCAAGGTCCAATCCAATGTTTATGAACCACCAGTCAGAAGACACACCTTAAAAATCTATTGTTCAGGTGGAGCTCTTGGCACAGGTCAGGTGCTGACAAGGAACTAATTTAAAGAAGCCATCCTAGCTTCAAAGATACACAACAGAATCTATATTTAAGAAGAGCATAAGAATAAAAGAGTTGAATTTTTATGTGAAAAGAATGAAATATTCTTACATAGGAGATGTGTTTTAGGGAAAAAAACCAGTTTTACAGTGGGTACACACAATCTATTCAGTGCTACCACGAAAATGATGAATCTGCAGACATCCTGAAACCTCTCAAGTAAAACGACAAGGATTGACAAAGAAAAAGACAAAATATATTAAGAAGGTACTAAGAGAAACATATCCCTTACCTCATGAAGAAAAAGAATAAAAAAAGTATTGGCTGAGATTACCAGTTCCAGTGTACTTACTCTATATTTTTTCTTAAAATCAGAATTACGTTATGTGTATTTTCCCCTTAACAGTTTTAAGCTAGTGTAACCCCTATGGAATTGGACCATTTAGATTAAACTAAGAATGAAAGCAGAGTTACAGAGCTTCAGTCAAGATCTTGATGACCCTATTTTATTTTTAGGTTTTCCTTCTGTCATGTCCATGTNGTTTTATCCTTTTACAAGTACCCTTGCATCCATCATCCCCAGCTGATCTTCTGGGAAGCTTTCAAGTGTGGAACTGGAGCCAGAGAGCTGTTAAGCCTGTGTTCAGAGCTGAGGCTGATCCAGCTACAGTGAGGAGACAAATGTCTGGCTGCAGATGGGCAGAACTGGCCAAGTTCCATCTCCACACAGAGAAAGCTGAAGGGTGAAGTGAGACCTCCTCTTAGCTAGGATACTTCACTGGAAAATAAAGTTGAGCTGCAAACTACATACTGAGAAAGGCTTCTCTATTGCCTTTTTGTAAATAGATGGGAAGATCTGGTTTTCTCTCTGTGAACACAGATTCCTGACAGATTTTCACGGGCCATGGCAAGAATAATGTACACAAGGTTTTGAAAATGCTGACGGTACTTTCAGCTCCAAATTGCTACAACACAGTTCTACCACAGAGGAGCTTCCAGATGTGCCAAAAAACACGGGAGTTCCCTGTCTGCAGTGCCAAATATCTTATGCAGTTTTAGAGATCAAAGAATTTTTTATAGCAAATTCCAAAGAGTGGATTTCTATGCCCTCAGTTTAGTTGTAAAGTGATGAGACAAGAAGAAATTTTGGGCCAAGAACTGCAGTGCACAGACAAAACTTAAAGGAATGCAGAAAAAATGAATTTCAGAAGTGCTGTAATTTAAATTTTGCTGCGTCTCAGTATGTTTTAAGTGATCTATATAAAACCAAAACTTGCACTGCAAATTAAAATTAAAACCAGACAAAGAATGGTACAGAGCAGAAAAGGCGATAGTCAGTGGGTCACCACCAAGAAGAAACATGGGAAAAAAAAGGTAAGGAAAACCTTCACTGAGGAGAAATGATCAGTGAGAATTCTGAATGGAGCCAGTTATCCTTTCTTTGTCTGGTAAATGTATTCAGCAGACTTACATTACAATATCACTGTTAATCTGCCCAGGTAATACTGTAGCGATGAAATGGTTACAAGTTAAGCCTTGGCACAAAATTATCTCACTAAGACTTCCCAGAAAGACTTTCCTGAACTAGGAGTTTCCAACATGGAATTCATGGACAGGATTTCAAAAGGACATTACGTATTTGTTAAGACATAATAAGGTTTTTGACAGAACTGATATTATTGTATTACTTTGAAAGCAGTAATTTTGAGCCAATTTTTGTTTTCCTCTCTTTCATTATACTCTCATGAGTTAAAAGCAGAATATTAAACCCAGCTATCAGTATAAGGTTGTTCTAAAGGTTTTTCAGAACTTGGGAGAGTATTAAAAATTTCCTAAGATCTTTCCTCTGTAATTAGATGAAACTCATACTCTAGATCAGATAACTTCTTCTCTGGAAAATGTTCAAATCTGGCAAGAACCTCTGAAAACATACTGGAGTTATTTAGAAGTTTGGTTAGCAACATGCAAGCAAATAAAAAAACCAGCCCAAACCTTTTTTTCCCCCCACTCATAAACCACAGTAAACTTCTTTAAGAGTGAGGAATTACTACAGACTTTTTGCTTTAAACTAGCAGCCTTGCCGTCTGTTCTATGCTAATTAGGAATGCAAAGAGAACCCATTTCACAGTTACATCAGCACATAGTAAGATTAAACTGTTTAAATGGCTGGGTAGAAGCTTCCCATGCTCGTACAATGATATTTCCAGCTGTGTTTCCCATGTTTGTGACACATAATGGAAAAATGACACCCTAGATGACATGAAAGTTTTAGAGTTACTAAATGCTTCTTTGTATCTGCTATTAGATACAATGATCCGTCAGTTTAGGACGGTTCGTATGAATCCGGACCAGGAACTTGGCGCAAAAGTGAAGAGACAGCATAAAAAAGAACAGTGTAAATTTATTTGGAATTAGAGCAACATCTTGGAGTAAAAGAATCTACTCAATATATCATTAATACCTTAGCTACTAGAAATGAGTATGAATTATATATACTGAGATATTACTTTTATTAGTATCTGGGAAATCTAACAGGTGGCGGTGAATGCTTAGGTGAGAAATGACACCTGGCTGGCATTAATCACAGATGAAACTATTCCTTTAAAAAGTGAAGTTATGTCTGACTCTGCAAAAATCACAAATGTGGAATAAAATGTGTAAAATACTGACAGAGATATTTGAGAAGTAATCAAAAGCAGGAACAGATATTTAAATACACGAAAAGCAGCCAGACTGAAGTAAAAAGGATGCACTTGCAACACTGTAAGAGAAAAATGGGACAAGCAAAACAATTCCTTGTCTTTTATTAAAGATGAGATACTGTGAGACTGCAACAAAGCCACATGGCCATTAGACTTCCACAGACTCATGTAGGTTCAGATTGAAAATAGGAGCAATTGTGGCTTAAGTAAGTAGATTTGTAAGCCATGTATAAGAAATTTCATAGAATACTCCAGACTTCTGGCTATACAGCAGTCATTAAACGTGCAGGAGATAGATAATAAATGGCACATTTTAAAGCGCATTGGTTAAATTACTTAGGAAAGCAAGCACTGCATGAAATAGCATTTAGTGTTGAAGATGCGATGCTAGATTTAAAGTAGTTTACCAGTTTCTGCTTTTCCCTGTTTCTTTAGGTTTTTTAAAATAAAATTACTGCTTCATAAATATAATTTGCTTTATAAAAAAAGCCCTCAGAATGAGCACCTGCACACATTGTATAAATCAATCCTTTTCTTTTACAAGTTTCATACCAATGCTGCTGTGATATTTCTCTGTTCCATTTCAGCAATTATCTATAACAAAGAGATGCATTCACAATTTGTCTAGTGGATTTTGCATAGGAAGTGCAAGTTTTTATTGTCAGTCTCTGTATATTTTCCCCAAACTCATTTAGACTGAGAATCTAGTGATGCCAACCTGGTTTTAAACCACTTTTCATGCTGATCCACCTCCTACCAATATTTAAAGAACATCAGGAAAGATTCTCCTTTAATATTCTAGGAAAAATGAAAAGTCTGTTGTCTCTGTTAAACGGGACTTTCTGAGGGTGTTTTATTCTGGTTTGGGGGGCTGAGGGAGGCACCCCATGGAAGGGCTGGTTCGACTTGACAGCCCTGTCAGGAGACGGCACGGGCTCCCCACATGGCCGCCCACAAGGCTCTGAGGGGGCTGTTGGGGCCAAAGTGAAACAAAAGCAAAGAAATACAACACACCAAAAACCATAGCTGAAAATGAACATAGATGAAAATGAACATAGATGAAAATGAACTTGCCGAAGGCAACCGAGCAAGCGGACAGACCCCTGGAAGGCTTTGCCGGTACGTCCCCACCTGCTCGCCGATCCCGAGGAGAAACTGAGGGCGGGAACACCATTTCCTCCCAGTTTCCCGCCCTTTTGAAGACTTCTGAGGGCGGGAAACTGTGAGGGGGCGGCGTTCCCGCCCTTTTGGAGGCTTCTTAGCCCTCTTCCTCAGGGCGGCTCCGCCATGAGGGAGCGGCGGGGCGCTCGCTCCTTCGGGATGTCGAGAGGCGCTCGCGATCTCCTGGTAGGTTAATGGGCCTTTTCTGGCTGTGAACGTGGTGCGGCTGCTAGGAGCTCCTCCCTACTCTGCCTCAGGAAGGTGAAACTTTAATTTTAAGTAGAGTAGCGCTCTGAGGGGCTGCTTATGGCCGGTCCGTGCCCGCTCCCCTTGAGGCTGCTTTGCTCTCGGCTGTGGCATTGAGTGAGGTGTGAGGTCACTCTTTTCCTTCTGCTTGTGGTCATACATAGATATGTATATATGTGAATTTTGGCATAAACATTTATATATGCCCACACTCTATGTGTATATATATGTATACACACATATATTTATCAGTCCCTGAGGGTAGACAAAAGATACTCCTGAGCACTTTCAGGCAGGTGAGGGTTAACCCTGCTTGTTGACCTGATGTGTGAGGGAAAATAGTTTCCCTTATCTTATATACTTAATAAACCAACCAGCAGGGAGCTAATAAAAGAAATGGCTATTACTAAAGCTTTTTTCTCGCATAGAAGAAAACAAGTCCATGATTTTGGTTTTATCAGACCCCAACATTGCCTTGAGGGAGTGGGGTGGGTTTAAAGTAGCTATTAAAATTATTGCTGGGAAATGAAATTTGATTAAAAAAGCAGGAGCCCCACAGCTTTACAAAAGCGTTTTGGTAAAATAGTGCTGTTTCAGGTTGTTATTTGACCTCTGGGTGCTGCTTTATTGAAGATATCTACTTAAAATATTATAGATATGAAATGGAAAACTGCCTCACCTTTTATTAGTTTATATTTGAACAGCAAATACAGGCCACTAGAAGGTAAAAGATTTCCTTGTCCCATTGGTAAATGCTTATTATTTCTGTAGCACAGATGGCTCTCACACAGCAGTATGATGTTATTTTTATAACTTTGCAAGTTTTTTTGTTACTATTCCTTCCGGTGATTAGAATTAGGCTGAGAAAAGTGCGTATGTCTGTGTTTTGTTTGGGGTTTTTTGTTTGTTTGTTTTGAAAGGGGGCCTAAAAATGTGAATTGTTGGTACTTTCCCCCTGAAACTGAGCTACCAAACCAATCCTTGCCTGGAAATACATATTTGTAATTGCTAGCAGCCTTCCAGGGGAAAGTTTGTGGAAGCCCTTGACTCTCCCAGGGTTCAAGTGGTAGTATCAGCTCAAGGAGTGTTAGAAAGGCCATCTCCAATATGATTTTCATTCTACAAAAACAAATTATATATAGTGGATATAAGCGCTTTATTTGCTGACATTTATTCAGCTGAATAAAAGGAAGTCATGTTAGAAGGAGAGAATAGGAGAGTTGTTTGAAAGTAGAAAGTGTGGTTTGAGATCAAGCATCAAAGGGTGTAGAAGTAACTTCCATACACAAAACAAATAGTAATCTTGTATTGAATAGTATTAATGCCTTCAAAAAGGAAAGTTTGAGACATTAACACGGTATGTGCGCGTGTAAATGGTTCTTATGGCATCAACCAGAAAAGCCTCAATGTTAATAGTTTTATTACATTGATTTTATAGAATTATGTTCCCTTAAGGGCTTAGGGAAGCTGCCAATATTTGACATGGCTTGTATTTTGTTATGATTAGATCAAGCTTTTAGTATAAAGCTCAGTGAATATTGCCAGGATATTTGGCTCCTATGATAGATTAGTATCCTTCGGTTTTTCCATATGCCTTTGTCGCTTGTAGCTTTTTTAACAAATGGGTTTAATTAGTGCTAATAAAAGTGAGACAAGAAAGAATGCTCAATCCTTTGCTGGAAATCTTTGTTCAAGTGGAAGTGTGAATCTCTGAAAGGTAGTCGTACATATTTTCTCATTTCAGAGTGCATGTGTTCAAACAGCTCACTGGGCTTTTCAGGAGAATCCTGCTTTGTGCCTATTCAAGCCATCTTTTACAGCCTCTGCTGGCCTGCAGTTTTCAAAAAAAAAGCACAGAAAATAGTAAGGTTGTGCCATAAAATTCAGAATAGCTGAGGTTTGACCCCCGTGCTTCACTAAAAGGATGTCCTGTGTTTCCTTGCCTTATTCATGTTGTGGTTTTGTGTGTATAACAGCAGTAAATTCACAGTTTTACTGTAAAACTTGTCTGGTAGGTGCCAACTTTACCATTTTCAAGTAAGTTCTTGGAAGGAGAGCTTTGTTTTTGTTTTTTTTTTGTTGCTGTTTAGTTCTGAAGTTAATACAAAGTAACAGATAAAAATGTTGCTGTCCTTGGCTACTGATACTGTTATTGGTGTTACAGTGTTATTTCTCTGTCAAGGAGCATTTATACTGCACACAGGCGTAATTCCAGAGGTATGGGTAGACAATCAAGATACTTTAAATTTTATGTTCTTACAGTTTTTCGACCACTTAAATAGTTCCTACAGCCGTGTTTTACTTACCTATAAGCTGCTTGGAACTTGCTGGAAATGGCAGGCTCCAAGCATGGAGGTGGGCAGGAATCACAGCAGGGCCACCAGGTTAGAAGACTGTTTGCAGCTCATTCAGCAATTACTGGATTGGTTATTCTCTTTATAAAGGTGCCAGATTTGGGGGCCCAAATTGGGTATTTAACTACAGGGTGTGAGTATGAAACCTTTGTCTGGAGCGCCAGATTTCATGGTATTGGCTGCATGATTGACTGTAGTCAACCTATGATGCTTGGTAAGATTTGCCTCAGGATTGATTGTGCCTCTCAGAAAGAAAATATGCATTTATAAGACTTTTAGTCTTTCTAAATCTATAACTTTAATGAATACTGGCTATTGTACTTACCCATTTATGTCTCACTGTAAATCCATTTAGAATTATTCGGATATATTAAAGCAAACCCAGACCTCTCTAGTTTATCTGATAGAGAAATGGAGACCAGCAAGTCAGTAATGGAAACAAGCTCATTCTCTACATGTAACGTGTTTTAGCAGAACTACATTACATCATCCTGATTTGTGATGAGTGATTTTTAAGTCTGAAGTAGACCATGAGGAGTATAAAATCTTTCATGTTTACAATTCTGTTCTGTATTGATATTCATTAAAGCTGAATATTCATTACAGTTTCTACTTGAGAAGGATGCAAGTGTGTTGCCAGTGTAGCACAATTTTTCAGCTGAAGCTTTGGGCAGAAGGGTGATAATGTCTGTGCATGCAATGAAATTGATGCTGTGTTGCAGAACTTGTTTTGGCTACATCAAATAAGGGTGAATTTCTGCCTGCTTTTATTCACCTAAATTAAAGGAGAGAAGACAGAGAAAGTTAAACATTAAGGTAGTGTATATTTCATACTCATCAAACAGTAGATAAGCTTTTTCAGATTGATACTTGAAAAAAAATTGCTTCAGTGCATATATTCTCTGTTGAGTGAATACAAAAGCATATAATTTGTTTGCAAAGAAAATAAATGATATGGCAGAAACTAAGTCAGTTCCTCATATTTTTCTTCTGACTGACGGACATCTGACAGGACCTATGTTCTGTCTTGCCTATGACTAAAACACAAAATGAAATATTTTCTTGTCTTTAATGGCAAATATTTATTCTTGTATTCTTGTTATTTTATTACCTTATCTGAGCTATGCTGGCTTTTCTACCTTTTCAGTACAGCAGCCATCTTTGCACAGCTCAGCTGAGCTGTTTTGGCTGAGCAAGGCAGGGAGGAAAAGGAAGCAGAGACTCCTAACATTTTTCTCATGCAACTACAATGGGGCGTGCCCTTGCTAGCCTACTTAGGTCACTGTGTTGGATGGAAAGGATGGGTACAAATCCTAAAATAACATTCACAGGTTTTGATCGAGTTCAAAAGGGGCTCTCCTCAGAGACAGCAAATATTCAAGGTCTAAATTCATATAAATGTGGTAGTCTGTATAATCTCTTATATTTACCTAGGAATATGGAAGAGTTACATAAAATAAAAACATAAAAAAATTAATTGCTTCATCTATTCTTGTCTATATTGTGGGGCTAGCTGGTAGCACTGTAATTATCTCACGCAGAAAAATCTTGCTTTCAGATAATTACACACTTTTTCAGCCCTGGTATAATGCACAAGACTATCACGATTAAATTATAGGACTAGATTAAATGTGAAATGCAAACTTTTAAAGGAATTGGCTAGCTCTGTGCAGGGGCATTATTTTATTAATCTGAAAGCATAATAAACCTTTCACTTCTACAGTACAAATGCATCTGCATAATTGCTTACTGCTGTTGGGTGTTTTTCTTCAACAAAGCCAATAATTCTAAAATGCCTAACTGATAAAGCTTTTTCATGGTTAAAAGGAAGGTTGGAATAAGATTTGGCATGGTCTTAATCCTATTTTGAATTTAGGGTCTGAAATGTATTGTTTCTTTTAGGAGTAATAGGCAAACTATAAACATACTTCAAGGACTGTATTATAAATACATTCTTTGCTTGATTCTTTCCCTAATTTTCTCATGTAAAAAAGCCAGAATTTCTTTTCAGTTTTGTGCTGTTTTTTATCTCAGAAATGCCATTTTTTATTAAACCTAGGATATCTTTTCATTAGGCTCACAGATGTGCTAGGGTTTAATAATACAAATTTGTATGATTTCTTTTTAACTTGGTTGTTACTAGTAATTTGAATATTTAGGAACTAATTATAAGTGTAATAGGTAGAAGATTTTTCTCATGGAATTTCCCATTAAGAAGGAATAATGCATTAAATAACGGGGGTACAACCAACAACCCTTTCCAGGACCCTGTAATTTTTGCTTCTCTTAGGTTTGCCTGTCCTACTTCCATGTTATTTAGTAGAGATAACTATCGTAGTGCTCAGTGTATTATATGCCTTGAATGACAAGAGCCATAGTATATAATTTAGTACTTAACTTAGAAGCAGCTTTTGTGTTGTGAAAGTGCCACAGGGGAAAGCAAATCCACTGTAGGCATAAGGAACGCAGAGGCTGATGTTACAACAGATTACGTGGCTGTTCCCATTCTCAGCAAGCAAAGAAAATTCTGTTCAAATGACTGTATTTTCAAATTAAGGAGAACTGAGTCTGTTTTATAACTAAACACACCACAATTATGACTGGAAGACTGGAAAGAGAAAGGCAACCTGCAGCAGACAAAGATGTGTGCCGTGAATCCACTGGGTTAAGCATAGCCTGAGTGAATTTATGCTTTTTCTTGGAACTATGTGAAATAAACAGGGAGTTGCTTAATAAAAATCTTTCATAGCACACTGCAGAAAAGAGACATTAATCTGTGTAATGAAATGAGTCAGATTCTGTTGAACAAGTTGTATTCCTGCTGAAATTGAACATTCATCTACAACTGTTTCTAGTTACTCCTCACATCAGAGATGGTAAAATGCCAGTAAAAACTGAGTGATCTGCAATGAAAAAGACTCATTACAATATGGTACCTTCTTCATTTCCCTGGATTTGCAGGGCTGTTTGTGCCATTATTTCCCTGGATATATTTCCGGAGTGCTGTTCTTCCCAGTCACAGATGTCTGAAGCTGTTGTTTGTCGATGAGTCAACCAACCTTACTGTGCCAAGGTTGTAGTAAGGAGACACAGCCACTGAGGTGTCTGTAACTTTGTTGAAGTGCCTCAGAAGGTTTGGTTTTTTTACCAAATAGAAGGATCTATTTCTTGCTCTTGGAGGTGTCTTCCTGTAAAAGGAGGAATATGATCATTTACAATCAAGAGGGGGCTCCAGGCTGGGGATGAAGGCTGGATGTTTTGAGGCTCTCAGGAAAAACTCCTATTTCAGGGTGAATATATTTTTTCTGGTTTGAAAACTGTCTTAATTGCAGCTCACTGATACCATTCTTGAGTAATACAGTCCTTTCCTGATATAAATATGATACTGCTCTTCAGGGGCTCTCTATGTTTCTGTGCCACTGAAAGAAGCTGACAGTCCCTAGATACCCCAGACTGGGTAAATGAGCTCCTGTGTGATCTTCCAGCCCCTTTTGATGTAGAGCTCTCATAGGAAGAATGTGACATGTTTAAACTATACTGCTGCATTCTGGTGGTCTTTGGCTTTCAGGATCTTCTTCAGCAACATGGAGTAGTTTAATGCTGCCCACCTAGACCTCAGGCTAAATCAAAGATGTGTGCCTACCTATTGGCAATACTAATTATAAGAAATTTCTTGCTATGGTAGAATTCTGGGGCTGGGTATAGCACTCTTTGAATGCAGTCTGGCAAGAACAATTTAAAATAAATTGTTTTTTCTCTCACGAAAGGCATTTGAGCAAAAATTGGCATGTTCCACAATATTTTCATAAGTTACTGGCTCCTGTGAATAATTTTGAATCAAGACTGACAATTGAATGTTGGAAGACACAACGAAATCCTACCAGGATCCTGGTGGGTTTTACAAGATAGTATTTTATAGTTAAAAATATGAAGTCTGTAGTAAAATTAGCTTGTCCTGCAGCAATCTCCACTACAATTAGATGTCATTAATAATGCAGTGTTGAAAAAGTTTGCCTAAGAAATCCAGAGCATTAATATTTTATTGTTGTTAATACGCTTTGATTTCAGTTCACGTTTTCTGACTCGAGCAAGGGAAAAGTGGTTTTTAACATTGTTTTTTCCATATGAGTAGAGAAATATTAATCGGTTTCTCAGGAAACTCCCACAGGAACTTGCACGTGGGTAAAGCTTATTTTCAGGCTTCTTTCTCATTCAGGTTTGTTGTGATTAACATTATATGAGTCTTTTCCTTTAAATTCATTGTGTGAAATCTTGTTCTGCCAAAGCCCGAGGCACAAATTCCCTGGTTGTATTTGGAATGAAACTCTGACCCTATTAATAATCAAAAATTTGACAAATGCCAAAGTGCTGAAGGAGATCCGAACACAAAAGCTCCTTCCACAGAACTAATTTCTAACAGCTAATCATTGGATCCTTTTCACTTGCTGGAGGCCACCCAGCCTCAGAAAATGTTCACCTGTATAACTTCATCAAAAGTAATTGCGTGGACGTTGGTGATGACTCACAGCGGCTGATACAATTTGACACAGTAAAAGAATCTGTCAAATCAAAATCAAAGCAAAAGGGAGTGTTTTTGTATTTCAGAGTAGAGCTAAGGCAGGAAGATGTGTGCTCTGCTGCTGGATGTACATAAGCATGTACCTGTCTATGAACAGCATCATCAGAAAAAGAATCTTTATGAAACTGTAGAAACTGAGTTATAGATACAATCCCAAAAAACCTACCTCAAAAACAGACACAAAACTTGCTTGAGGTCAGTAGGTATGAGTTAGTGGCAAAAATAGTTTGATAGTATCGTTGTTTTAGATGATTAATTCATTCCTCGCAGATACTTCAAGTGTTTCCTTTCTTGCTGTGAATTTTGCGTTAAGATGACTTTGAAATAGTCTTGACTCTGTATTTACCTATTCTGATCACCAATAAAGGCATTAGTCTAAGGTCTTATTGTAATTTCAATGTAGTTATGATTTCATAGCTATTTAACTGTAAAAAGAGTTAGTAAGGCATTGTTTATGGAATTCTACTGCACCCATGAAAAAGGCTATTTCTTTGAAAGATAAAAATGCAATTGCTTTGAGTTGCCATTGAAATGAGAATCCCTTTTCACTGCAGTGATAACTACAACTTATAGTCATTTAGTCTCAAAAAAATCCTTTATTAACTCCCCTCTTCATTTTTTTAAGCTGTCCTTCTGTGGCATTTCTGTGAAATACGTAACACTGAAAGATTTTGTGACAGAGTAAAGCTATTCTAACAAGTATTTGATTAAGCTAATGTAGTAATAATCTGTCAATTTTTTGCCTTAACAGTATTATCTGGTTAACCTTTCACTGATTGTGTTTCCTTGATGAAAAAAAATCAATATTTTTACATTACTAAAAATGCTTTTTTAGTACAAATATGCCACGTTCGCTGTCTTAAAATGGCATTGCAGAGGGTAATTACTCTGAAGATTTATTTACTCAAAAATATTCTAAATTACCTAATTCATTAATTCCCACCTTATTAACGGCCCTGTCAACATTTAAGACCAGCATGACTAATCAGATGTCAACAAAATGCAATTACTACCAAGTGAAAAGTAATTTTCATCCTTATGTTTTTAATGAGCCTGATACAAAGCAAATTCTCCTGTAATTGCAGTGTTCCTCGACTATTCACCATAAAGTTATGGCTTGGGCTTTCCATCACTATGACTACCTTGCAAAAGGGATTTGAGGTACTGAATTCCTTTCTTTTTTCTTTTTGACTCGATTTTATGGGTAGATCAGCTCACTATAGGAGACTTCTTGGTTTTATTGATAATTACTGAATATTTTTCTGAAATACACAATTTAAATACTAGTTTTTATTAATCTGTTCCTGGTTAATTTTTTGTAGAGTCCTCTATTACTGCACTAATGACAATTTTATGTTTTTATTCCCAAATTCATTTTCAAATTCTAAAAATATTTCTCTCTGTTAAGGGAATCCCAAAGTTCGGCACTCCTTTGAGCTTTTATAAAAAGGGAAAATCTGTTTCTCTTTGTGAAGGTGTCTTCAGTTATTTTATAATTTTGGGGACTGAAGGAAATGTTGAAAACTTAACTGAGTGAGATGTTTTTGAACATCATCTTTTGAACAACATCATAGAGTTGGAAATTACTGGATCAACACAATGAGATTGGAACTTACTGCTTGAAATACCTTGCACTCTGAGTCTATCAGAGCCTGTCCAACAGAGCTGGATGTGGTCCTGGTTACTTGGTGAGCTCACTGACATTTAGGAGATTCTCAGTAATTTCTTGTCCATCTGTGAACAAACCCAAGGAAGGAGCTCACATATAACGCTCTGCTTATGTAAATGGTGCATCTGGTGCTTTTTGAGGCAGTGCCAGTGACTATTTCTAAGCAGACTAAGAGACAGTCAGCTGATGGCAAGATCAATCAAAACTGTGCCCCGGCATATTTTAATTTCTGTAGAACTGTAGGAAAACACTCAGAGGAGAACACCCCGCCTATACAAAAAATAATAAAATAATAACTAAAGGCACATAATTACAAAGTAACACACTTGCTTGTAGCAGGATGTCTTCATGGCTAAAACTTGCTCTTATGGAACATTCAGAATACATAAGTTCTCTATTTCTCCCCCCTCACTGCATCTATAGCAAGTCTTAAAAAGAAAAAGGAATATTGTGGCTTTCAGATCATACCTTAGAGCCAGTACAGATTACTTGCCAAGATCAAGACAGAAGAAATATGAAAATTAAATAGATGAACTCTGAGATAATAAAAAGAGAGGTGTAGCAGTTTGAGTGCTGATTTGCCAGCACCGTTGTTGTGTGTCAGAAATTCAGGTCAACAGAGGCAGGAGGAGATGAGTCTGTGGAGGCCTCAAAATCCAGCTCTTGATAAAATACAGCAAGGTAAGAAGATGGTTCTGATTTTTATATGTTTTTTTTAATCTTCTTGATTTACAGTTACTTGCTGCTCTTCATACTCATGTGTATCATCCTTCTGAGTACCATAAATACACAGCCCAAGGTTTGCTGAGTCTTAGAGAAACAGTAACTACTACTGTTTGGTTTTTAAATGTAACTAATAATATTTCCAAAGCATATCATTCAATCTATAATTCTCCAGCTTCTATGACTACTATTTTCATGTGAGTGCCATTGGGAACGTGAGCAAAGCTCTGCTGTGTTCTGGTTGCCACTGTTTTTAATTGCTGTAGCTGTGCCAGAGTTGACTTCTGATGTGGTTGTTTCACTGAAATGGCTTGTGTTATGTCCTTTTTCTGTTTTGGATGGCCAGATTAGCCTCAATATTCAGATTTTACGAGCTGAATAGTGTTGCCTCAGCTGAAGAGCTGTCACATGAAATAACAATCTGCACCTCACTTGTTGTTACCAGTAAAAAGCTGCTGGAATGGTAGCATTAAGAAGAATTTCAATTGTTTGAGAAAATACATATCTGCCCTCGCTTGCAGCCTAAGGGCCAAATATAATCAGACTCAGAAATACTGTATTAGAGTATTATATTATCAGATAGAATCAGTTTTGCATGTCTCTCCTGAGTCTGCATACTGTTCTACCCCAATTAATATCTTCCTTTGTGCTGCTTGCATCAAAATCTGTTTTACTAAGTGCTACACTACTTTTAGGTGATTAACAGAAGTTAAAAGAAGACTAATTGCAGTATGGCTACATAAAAAATTATGTTTTCCACCCATCTTTTGAAGTTAATTTTTAAAAAAGCAGTGCATGTATTTTCAGACTTCAAAGCCATCTAGCACGCAAAATTACAACTTCCCAGTATCCTGATAGGAACTCATTCAGTCAGGTAGCTGAATGACAGCTGAACAGAATCCAGCTGGACAATTTACACTTTGAAAGTAGCCTGAAATCCTGCCAGCATGTCACAAGGACTGTAGCATCACATGCAGCAAGACAATTTTTTTTTTTTTTTATTATGATAGGTCTTTAAAAACTGTGTTTTCACACAGACTGGTAAGTCAGGCTTGCCAAGTAATCCTGAGATGCTGACTATCCAACTCAGTGGAAAAGTATCCAAAGGAGGACACCTGCCCTTTAAAGAACAAAAAATGCTGACAGTATAGGTGAAAACAGAGTGCTGTACCATGTTCCAGTGTTCTGTCTTTATTTAAACCTTTGAGATCACAGTAACCCAAGGCAAGAAAACTTAATTCAAAATCTATTAAAGGAATTTTTCATTGATGTTACTGCTCAGTTAGGAAAAATGCAGGAACTGGAAATTCACAGAATGACATGAGTTTCTTTGGAGAACGTGTAGGAATATTTTGAGTTCAGCTTTAGAAGCTCACCAGATCTTTCTCTTAAGAAATGTTCTTTCTTGTCACATTTCATAGTATATTACAAAACTACTGCTGCGTTGGGTTGTAGAATGGAAATGCTTGAGACTGGTAAATAGGGAGAGAAATTATTTCAGCTTTCCAGATGAGAAACCAAAGATGCTGGTCCTCCTTCCAGAGAATTATATAGCTGGTGAATCATAAAGAATATGTACTGTGGTGCTAATTCTCATCCTGTAGTCTCAATCCAACAGGATAATCATAAACATCCCGTTCTTCTGGAAATAATTAAATTAGAGGGCAATCAATAATTTCAGATTCAGGATGTTGTGTAGAGCCACTCAGATATACCTTTAACCTCTTACGTTTCTCGTAAGGCATAGCTCCAAAGTGTGTTGCACACTCATGGGTTTAGAATCATTTACATAAATTGAAGATGTGCTCTTATGTTTTTTCAAAGCATTAACTGTGCAGTTGTTAACCAGATAATGAAAAACCACAGTATTGCTCAAAAACTGTTTACTGTGGAGTTCATACCTTTTTTTCCGTGTTGATTTCTTCTGATTGAAAACTGCCTCTGATTTTATGAGGTAATCAGAATATTTTTTTAAAGGTTAGCTCATGTTTGGAACAGAAAAGTTATCTTCCTTTTCCTGACGTTTTTCCTGTTTAGATTTAAGATAATAATTAGTAATATTCACTGCTTAATGCTTTAGCTTGCTCACAGCTGCCTATGGAGAGGCATAATCTTTTTCAGAGCCAGATGATCGCACATCTTGCATCTGTAGTAGACATGAAATTGGCTCCTTGTGAAAATATTTTTTGCAATTTTTTGGATACATTTCCACATCACTAGTTATAATAATATTGAGTTTTGTTTCTCTTTATTTTCTTGGGGAGAAGAAAGGGATCATTTGCTTTTTTCATAAACCCACTTTTTTACTTGGTTTCCTGTAGAAATTTGGATTGTGAGGTCCCACCAGCAATCAGTTTCTGTCGCTTTATGCCTGAAATTATTTGAAATTAAAGGCTAATTACAACCAAATTTGCAACAGAAGATTCTGGAAGTTGTAACATGGGAGAGTATAAGGCAGAGCTTTTCTCATCTGAGGGAAAGCAGACACTGGCAGGAAACTCAAACCTGAATCCTTGGAGAGCAGACCTGGGTTGGACAGGCCCTGAGCATTCTCAACTAGGTAGTATATCTTTGAGGGCTGGCATTGGACTAAATGCTTTTCAGAGGTCCTTTCATAGCTGATTTATTCTCTGAGCCTTTGATGAATAAACCTGTACGCTAAATTTCTCATGCTTTACTGACATGAAAGTCACTGGTGTTGAATGAAAGGAAATAGACTTGGGTATTTATGCATGCAGTCTGGTAAAATCTCTCTGCATATGGCCTCGGAGCAAATAATACAGTAAATCTGGCATTAGGACTCAGAATCAGATAAGAAATGAAGCAAAATGTTGTTTCAATATAAACTCCCACTAGAGTGGCATCCAAGTTGCGGTGTTTTTTAGGCACTAGGTTTCTTTGTGCAGAGTTTTTGTCAGGGTAGCATCTGTCCAGCCCCTCCTTATTTTATTCTGGACCATGAATCATTTGTCCTCCTGCAGCTGTCATAAGAGTGGCATAAAGTTGGCATAAACTCTGTGTCATCTGTCCTGGCAGGTTTCAGGGAAATTTAATCCTCTTCTCACATCTGATCTTGATTGCGTTTATACTGCTGTGTGATCCAATACTACGTGGACTATGCAACCATCCTGATTGTACTTAGCTGCCTTCCTTGAATGGATTTACTGGGAACTCTTCATCTTTGTGATGTAAAGTCCAAAGAATGTAACAAGAGGAGTCTGTGAAAATGAACCAGAGGCAATAACATGCCATTATTAATCCTTGAATATTGCCCATAAAAGTGAAGTAAGTATTTGGGCAAAGAATTCTTTCTTTTGACTTAGAGATAAACTTCTGACTTTCATTTACACAGACTAGTGAGCAAAGTCTGCTTTCTCTGAAAGGAGAAATCTGTGTTTTCAGGGGTGACATTTAGCTGAAACCAGAAGAGAATCTCTATGGATGCTGAGTTCAGTAGATGATTGCTTGGAAGGAAAGGAAAGCGACTTTTAAAAATGTATGTTAGAGTTAGGGAAGTCAGCTTACAGGTCTGAATAGGCTCAACTTCAGTTAAGTGTAGGCAAATAAATGATGATGTTTCACCACTATTTTAAATGGCAGCTGCCTGTAACTTCTAAACTTGAGACAATTCCAATAAATGAGTGTATCTTGGCATTTTTATCTACTTGATTGAGCTATTTGAATTTTTGCATTCACAATTCTACTTGCGTAAATAATTAAGGAAAATAATTAAGGAGTCCTTAGGAGTTAACTTGTTAAAACAGTGCACAAGAAATTTTCTAAATTTTTAAAGAGGGAGATTAGTCTACATCTAGTATTTGAGCAAATATTTTGGTTAGGAGGGGTATTGGCATGTTGTTTTGCTAACAGAGCTCAACAAATCTACCAATTTGAGGTTTTAATCTATTTGGGAGTAGGAAGGACTAAGGGTAGGCTTTAATATGTTACATGTGTTCCTCAGTCTGATAATCTAATTTAATGATAATATTTAATGATAATCAATTATTTAATCTAAAGGCTGAGTGTGCATGAAAACACTTAAGGATTCACAGTAAATCCTCAGGAGCAGATTCATTAATTCTTTGAAATATTTCTTGAGTGATGCCAAGACTGTGATAGGAATAATCTCAGGATAACGAAGTTTTTGTTAGAGTGAAGTCAGAATAGGCTACAGGTCCTCACTAAGGACTCTGCTTCTCTGCCAGGGTCAAAGAGAATGAAAGGATGGACACGTTACCAAGTGCCTTCTCTTGGCTCAGCAATGAGCTTACTTTAAGAATGACAGGGGCAAAACCCCCACTGCTTTGGTTCCTAATACTTATCTATGTGTTTTCCTCTGCTAAGTCTATTACTGAGGGACACTCTTGAAAGATGGAAGCTGGACATGTTTCTTTGGTAATACATCTAGAGACCTCTCCTCCTTGCAATCTGCTTTGTTTTACCTTGTGCTGTGGATTTCTAATTCTCTATTCCACGTAGGTTTGAAACTATCGGTATTCAGATGTTGCCGCCACACCTATCATTCAAACTGAAGCGTATTAGTGTCAAACTGTTAAATATTACTCAGAGAAGCCGTCTGACAAGTCTCACAGTACTTGCTCACCAGTGGTTTATGAGCATTGCTCTTACCTGCTTGATTAAAAAAAACCCTTACTGCACTTTTTTTTCCACTTGCAAGTAAACTGTGTAGTATAACCAAGTGAGTAGATGTCACTTGTTGATAATGCTATAGATTAGTTGTCAAATTCCAAGGCTGAATTAGCAGAAATATTAAAATTCTATAGGGGTTTTTTTTTTGGTGGTAAGGATTTGAGAAGAGAAACTGCCAGCTCTTGTCCTTACCAAGGTCTCAAACATCCATTTCCTTTTTGAGTGCAACAAAATGTTTTACCTTGTTAACAAAGTCCCTTTTCGACTTTATAGATGGCTTCTCCAACACATGATAGAAGATGAAATATTAACAAAAAAAGTTAGTTGGGTTTTTTCTACACAGGATAAAACAGTAGAGAAGTCCTAAAACCAACATTTCTGTGAAATTTTGAGATACTTGGAGGTTATTGTTAATATGTATATGTTGCAGTGAGGAGACCAAAATCTTCTTTGAATTTGCACATACATGAACTGCCAAGTAGCACACAACATCAGGTTCAAAAATTAAATGGGAACGTGGGAGATTTACAGCCCTGTTGCACATATTAAATTTGTTTGTCGTGCATTTGAAAAGCATGGCCTTCTTGCCTTTCATCTCCTTCAGGGGGAGAGCACAATCATCTTGCTTGTAGATACTCAATAAAAACCCAACCAAAATATATATTAAAAAAAACTCTGAAAAAAGCAGGCAACTAGTTCCCCTTCTGTAAGCTGCTGGTAGCTTTAAGTGCACAAAGCTGCCTAATGCTTTGCCTGTTCCTTCTCTTCACTTTTAGATTCTATTTTCTTGCCTACAGTGGCTGTGAGCCATGGATCACTAATGGTCACAGAGAATAGATGAAAAGCAAATAGATACTGTACAATGCTGAAATCTTTGACCACAGGAGTCCCCATCTTGCTGAACAGAAATGGGCACCTGTGCTCTCACTCTC
This sequence comes from Edolisoma coerulescens, assembly GCA_013397115.1. Classification (NCBI taxonomy): domain Eukaryota; kingdom Metazoa; phylum Chordata; class Aves; order Passeriformes; family Campephagidae; genus Edolisoma; species Edolisoma coerulescens. Next base: position 154,012 of record VWZW01006099.1, on the reverse strand, counting down.
CCAGGACTACAAGTCTCAGCTGGGGAAGGCAGAGAGGGAGATCATCAGAGGTGTTCATGTTCTCTAGCAAAGTGCTGTAAGAACTTCGGAAGATGTGAGTGAATCTCTCATGTATTAAACAGAAAGCAAGTCACTGTTTGTGTACAAGAAAATTAATATCCCTTAGTCCAGGCAGCAGTGACCTTCTGAATCGCTGAGATTCCCAAATTCCCGAGAGGTACAGGCATTCAGTTGTTCCTCACTCTTCAGCTTTCCGTGTTGCGGGACTGAGGCATGTCATCTTCGAGTTCATGCCACAAATCCCTTTCTTTGGCACTTCATTTTCAGTGTATGGAAGAGGAGGGATTTATACACTGACAGTGCCATGAACTAAGCTGCTTCAGCCGAGCATCAAGTCATAATATGTCAAAAATCTGAGTGCTCACATGGGCATGAACGTTAGTAAAATGACAAGAGCTGCCTTAGAATGAGAGAGACTCCGTAGTGTGCAACAAATCATCTCTATGCAGACCACTAAAAGTCATCCTCTAATCCCATTTTGGGAATCGTTCACTTGGAATTATTCTCTTCTGTTGTATACAACCCTGCTTCCTATCCAAAGATATGGTATTTTCTCTCATGACCTGGTTTGAAGTTGCTGTCTAGGTGGCTTACCTTTTGGGAGAGTCATGGTGAAGGAAGAGAAAGAAATCAGACCAGCTGTGTTCACAGTCTATTTCAGTGGCAAAATGCAGTGCAATCTGGCTGAATTGCTGCTGGGTAGCTGTGTAAAGCAGCACTAAAGTTAGCAAGCTTATGTGAGTGCAATGTGGTTCCTCTGAGCCTTGAGGTGTGTTGACTTCCCCAGTGTGATAGTCAGTCAGTGACAGGAACTGAAACCTTCGGAAATATTTCCCCAGTGTTAGCCAGCTCCCAGGTATTGCACTGTCTTAAAGAGCTTGTTCGGCTTCTCAGTTTCTTTGGGATGATGAGTCAGGCAAACCAGGAATTGTATTCCTTATGATGCTTAGGTGTACATCTATGCTTATGTGTATGCTTGTGCTATGTTTATTGCATCATATCAGCAAAAAAGTTTTTCTGCTTTGCAGCTTCAAAGGCTTGCATCGACAGAGGAAGAGCCATATAATGGGGTTGAGGTTTGCTGCTCATTACAAAAGTTAAGAGTTCTGATTTAAGAGATGCTTGGCTTTTAGGAGGTGCTTGGAAAAGTGATAGGATAGAGACTTCAGCATTTCCTGCTCCAGGAAAGATTTGATTCTTAATATGAGAAATTCTCCTTTAAATTAAGTCCACTTCTATTTTTCTTTTCCTCAGTCTTCCTCAAACAGGGTTTTGTAGCTTGTGTCTAGTCTATAGCATTAACTCGAAGGCAAAGGTCTCCTTCTTGTGTGTGTCCATATAATACAGAGAAAAGCTGACATCTTGTTAATAGCATTTAGTTGCTGTTACAGGGACAGCCCTGATAAATACCAGCAAGGTCAGAACAGTGTCTGTTTGAATGTATGCTGTAAAGCTGTAGTTGTAATTAGTACTAATTAGCCTCTCTGTTGACGGAGTTGTAAAGAAGCCAAGTAAAATTTTTTTTGTTTTTTTTTTTCTTGGTGTCCTTTGCTGTGATAAAGCCATGTTGATACATTTGCACTTAATTTTATTCTCCAGGACTTTCAGCCAGGAATCTTTCACCAATGCACAAGGCACTAAAAGCTTTTCTAGAAGTAACTATCAAACAAAGGATCAATAATTTACCATATTACACAATTATCCTGCAAAGAGCTCTGTGTGACCAGACACCTTGCTTGGCAGGAAGGCTATATCCACTTCATAAGAAATCTATTTGGGTGTTCCCTTCAGCACCAGGAGCTTGTTCATTGCAAAATAAGAATGGTTGAATATAACTGTACTCAATATTAAACTGTATTTTGGATCATAATCATATAAAAATAGGAAAAAAGACATCTGGAAACTTTTGTGTTCGATATAATTCAAATTCATTAATATAAAATGTGTAATTTAGCTTTCATGGCACTAGAACTACAGCTGTTTGCTCTCTAGAATCTTACATCAACAGCACAAATGATTGTCTTTGTTATTCAATGATATTTTCATCCTTGAAACCAGAAGGTTTTTGGTAGCTGAAGGAGCCAAATGCAGATTAAACTGCTGGTGATGTTTCAGGCGACTCTAAAATTGCAGAATAGGAAGTATTTGGGCAAATGCAACCTGGTTTTGTTTAGTGTTTGTGTATTTGCTTGCATAAACTACCCTCCTTTTAAGACAGCAGACTGCTGAACTTTCCAGGACGTGTGCAATTTTAAAATATTTGTGTTCGGTGACGAATAATTCCCTCTAGAATTTGGTTCCTGCACGTATCCCTTTGCATTTGTACAAAAATTCATGGGTGTATTTGTTCTTTGTACTCCATGGAAGTCTGCATCTTTCACTCTAATAAAGTGAATACTTGAGGCAACTGGGAAGAGTTACAAAATACCATAAATGGTGTCAGTTTGAAGATACTTGAAGTCTGTCGACAAATCAGTACAATCAGTGGAGCAATCTTGCTCACTCTCAAGAAAGTACCATTTTATAAATATTCTACTTGCTTATATTCTTGCCAAACTGTATTGAAACAAGTAATTCTTATGCTGAGCCAAATGGTAGCTCTTAACACAGATATCCTCTTAACGTGGATTTGTTTCACATTATGTGGAAGACACGGTGAGTTCTTGAAGCCAGTCTGAATAGCAGAAGCCTGGGTTTAAACAACACTGATTTGTCAGGGACTGGTGGAAATAAGTTTGCAAAGGCTGTATCAAGCGTAAGAATTCCAGACAGATTTCAACATTTTTGAAAGTTAAACCCAGTTCATACTTCTGGTCTTTTGGGCTGGTGTGTTGCGTGTTTTGCCTCCTTCTAAATCTCAGTTTAAATGGCAGATACAATTTCTGCTATTCATGACTACAGTCAGTGTGGTTTGGGTTGTTCCTGCAATTTCACTTACAGAGCTTGTGTATAGTTTTAGATTTCAGGGATTGACATCCATGTGTACAATTGCAGTCACACTGATGATGCAGTTACTAAATATTTGCTGTAGTCACTGTGACTTTAAGCCATTGCCATATGAAGACAATAAGTACTTTTTTTTGTAGTTTACAATTTTGGAGCAAAATTGATTTAATTGTTTTCCCCACTATTAGTTTCCTTTGTGTTCTCTAGCTTCTGCCTGTTTAAGTTGAGCTTGTTTGGTTTTCTAAATGAAAATTCATTTATTTTTCATACTTTTACTTGGCTAAATGAAAAAGGAACAGGCCTTGCTGTACAGAAGCTCTATACAAAAGGAAGGCTGCAATATTATAGTATCAAAGTTTTTGGTAGAAATTACATGGGTTTTTTTGGTTAGTTTTCTAATCAGTTGGTTTTGCCACCTGAGAAAAAAATGAGAGATAATTTTGTTAGCTTTTTCATGTAATTACTGAATATGATATATCCTGGACTATTTCAAATACTTCTAGAGGTTATTGGTTTCAGAAACAGTGGATATAGTAGCTGAGTAGCATTCTTAAATAGTATCAAGGTAGTTTCTTTTATGATGAATTAAAAAAATGAATATTTCCATTTATTCTCATTTTGTCGGCATGTTACCTGGAAGAGAATCACAGAGAGAGGGCTTTTGCATCTTGTCACCATGCTAATATCTACTAGTTTAACAATATTAGCCTTTTTTATTTGATGGCTGATGTCTGCTGCCATCGATTCAAGAACCACCTCTGGCTGACTGGAAGGAAAGAAGTGTGTTTTGTATCTTTTCCTTTCTGATAGACAGGTGTGAGGAAAGGAAGGGTGGGGCTGGATTATTGTTTCTTAGCAACACCTGTGGTGGTGAGCTCTGACCAACTGCTGAATGCCTCGAGTTAGGAGGAGGAAGGGATTTATTCCCTTTCCTTAGTCTTTCTTAGGATTTGAGGCCTCTGTGCTGTGGTGCTGGCTCTTGATACTGCTAGGAGTAACAGAAGAGAAGTGGTGATTGAGTGTGGGAAATTTTGATCTTGAGTAAGGTTACCACAGTTACCAACAGATCCTGAATCCCCAAAACACGAAGTACATGTTCAGATGATTTCTTGTACCATCTTAAATTGCACCAAGGAATCAGTGAATAATGAAGGAAGCTGGCATTGAATTATACATTTCATGGCGTGACAGTCCTCCTTTATGGAAAACTTTACAGAAATTGCATGTTGCCCTTCTTCACAAGCTCCCGTTTCCTTTACAGGATGGTTGCTATGGAAAACTCCAAGTTTTAAACTCGCTTGTCACACTCGTGACTGAGGCTTGTAAGAAAAAATCATGGTTGTGTGCATCTCTTTATAGGCTGTAAACTTTAGAGCTTTATCTTTTTCAATACTTACCTGCTTATGACAAAAAAAGAGAAACCTATTCTTGCCAAGTAGAAATGTTGTATAGAAGATTAGGCTGGTAAAAAACTCAGTAACGTGGCATCACGTGTTTTAAATATGTGAGGTACCATAATTAATCACTAAATTATCCATGTAAATTAACAGTGTATTTTTGATATTCTACCTTTGTAGCTGTGAGAGTTTTGTCATCCGACAGGAATAAAAATGGGGAAGAATTTTGTTTGCCATTTCTTAGAGTGGCCTCTTAGCCTGTCAGTTGATCAGAATTAAAGTCCTGGAACCTGATCCATGTTTTCTTAGAACACAAATAAATCCATTATAAAAGACAATTGCTCAAAAAACCCTGAAGGCAGGAAGGGTAGGAGAAATGAATTTTTTATTGTCCAGTTATTTAGGTAGGTAAGTTAATGTGTTGTGTTGTAGCCCCTGTTTCATAAACTACCTTTTATCACCATTGTAAATGTAAATTTACGTGAGTTTTAACCTCTTTCTTCTACTAATGCAAGTCCCAGTATTGACTGGTAGAGCTCTTGCCTTCAGAGCCAGCTGGTGCCTCAGGACCAGAGCACATTACCCACATACCATGAATGCTTCACCAGGAGAAATTATCCTACTTGCTGGGCCTTCTGAGCCTTGAAATCCTCACAACTGTAGATTTCTGGGCTTGTCAGTCTCCTCTGACGCGGAGATTTACGTGCAGAAGTATAACTTTCTTTGGAGATTAAAAGCTAAAAATGTAGTGCCCTTTCACCTACAGAGAAGAGTTATATTTTCCTGTAGCTGAAGTTATGAGGTCTTGCTCCTTAATAAGGATTTTGAAGTGCAAAAAAAGGGTGAATATTCTTGCAGAGCTGACTTTTGAACTAAAGGATTTGAAGCTAAATTCCCACCTCCTTTATAGAATGGAGATCTGAGTCTTCTCAGTGGTCTCCTTCTACCATTTTATATTGTGGACACATGCTGATTCTGAATGCTTGCTGAAATTGAGCTATGGTTTATATTGTGTGAAAAATGAAGTTTTTGTATGTTTCCTTTACGTAAGGAAATGCTTTGGATAATATCTTGTCAGTATGTTTAAGAGAAGAAGTTAAGTTGCATTAAAATGAACTTTATATCTTCATGTTACCGCATTATTCAGAATTTGTATTTTGAGGAACTTTGGTTTCTTTCAAGGAAATTTTTTTTTATTCTTACAGTTAAAGTGTGAGAAATTCAGAGTAGAAACATCCCAAAAGGTTTTCAGCAACTTTCATCTGTAAAACCAGACAGGTAATAGCTGATACAATGCACATTTCAAATGGTTCTAGAAGTAGTGTAATTCATCTTGAGAAAAATAAATTATATTCATACGAAGCCCGCATTGTAACTGTGATGTGCAGTGTGTTAGCAGCAAATTTGGTGGCTACCCTTGGCAAGACCCATATGATTGCATCAGGAGACCTATTGAGATAAACTCAACCTAGACTCAAGTTGTTGATTATTTCTGAGTGGAGGAAACATGGTTTTGTTGTTCTCTGAAAGACCAGAAAAGAGCTGCTGTCTTTGTCAGCACTACCAAGGACATGTCATTGTTCAATTTGCGCCTTTTTCAGCTATGAGTGGGGCTCTTTGAAAATGATTGACACCTGCAAATGAAGTCCTTGGGTCCTGAGCTTGTAACATTACTGGTAATATAATTACATACACAGGTAAGAGCCTGCTTGGAGAAATATTAAGATAGACAGGAACGGAGGATTGAGATTTTTGTCACATCACATTTTTTCTGTCTCTAATTCATCTCGAGTTTTTATCACAAGCCCTGTCTTGACATAGACTACTAATAGTAGTGGCCAGAATTTGGCTGTTTCATAGCTTTATTTTAATACAGTTTGGATTACTGAGTTTTTGAGTGGTTTTCAAGATGGTGAGCTACTTTGCAGAGGTGTCTTCAGGAAAAATGTGCCAAAATAATTAGTACATTATTTCTGCTTTCACTCCAATGTTGTCTTGGTCTTGCAGATTTGAGGAACTATACTTGAACTCAATAAGCTTGTATCATCCTTTCCAGGATGAGATAAAGTGAATGAAATGGGTTGAGATAAGTCCATACCTCAAGCACATGTGAAATCCTCTCTGTCAGACACGGAATATCAGGTTAGCCTTTGGAGGGACCCATCTCCGGTTTATCCTGAAGGACTGCAGCCCGTGGGGAGGACCCATGTTGGAGCAGAGGAAAAATATGAGGAAGGAACAGCAGAAAAGACACTTTACAGATTAATCACAACCCTCCCATTCCTCATGCCCTCTGTGCCACTTGGTTGTGGTGGGAGGAGGTAAAGGAATAGGAAATTAAGGATTTATGTTTGGCCTGGAAAGAAGGGACGGTGGCTAGGGGAGATACTTTAGCTTTTATCTTTTTTTTTCCTCACCATCCATCTTTATTTTTAATTGGTGTTATATTAAACTAATTTATCCTTAGATCTGTTTTGCTTGTAATAGTAAGTGGAAAATAATCACCCTGTCTTTATCTTGACCCATGAGCTTTTTCATCTTATTTTATCACCCTGTTCTGTTGCGGAGAGAGAGAGCAGCTGGCTGGGTGGGGGTCCTCACATCTGGACAAGGTCAACCCACCACAACCATCTGAGGGTGGGAGGAAGGAATATATTTTTTTTTAGGTATTAGTCCTTAAATTCAGTGTAATCCTGCTTGGTAGGCTCAGTGTCACAGTCGTAACTTCTTTTTTTATTGTTTCTCCTAAAGGAGTAGCCTTGAAGGGAGAGAAAAATCCCACCTTCCCTGAGCAGACAAGTGTAATTGGAAACACAGCTGCTATTTACTGTTCTCCGCAGCAAGAAAACTTTGTCTCCCCACGGATTTACACCGCCATGACAATCAGTATATTTATCTAAAATTATGATTGCCATTTCTTCAGTTACTCTGAAGCACGAACTGGTTATTATGCGACAGAAGCGGTATGGATGGTGAAGCTGGCATCCAAGCAGATTTCAGATATTTATAGGGTTTCAGCGCAGTGAGAGACATTGTTTTTGAGATTAATTCTTTTTGTAACCAGCTAATTGTCAGTCGTTTTTCTGAACAGTAATCAAACGTATTCTGAAGTTGTGTTTATTTTTGGGCTAGCGCACCTTTTGCAAATTGCTTACCACATAGTGAGTGCTGTATAGGAAATTAGGCATTAGGAGCCGCAGAAACTGAACAGAAGATGTGGGGCTCTTTTTGTAGCGATGGCACCCATACTGAGATTGCCTTTCTTCAGTTTATGCAGATTGAGCATAGTTGTGAAACACAATGGAATGAGGCAGTTAATGGGTGATGAGCTGTTTTGCTGACATGCCAGTACCAAAAACACGGCTCCTCTTACATAGTTCAGGATAATATTGGAGGTTTTCTGAGCAATTACTTGATTCAAACATTCATTGCTTATGAATGGCATTTGTCTCAGAAAACTGCATAGAGATCTAATGAAATGGTAAAAAAAATATACATACCACATAATATAAGTTATTGTGCAGCACAACCATTCAAATTTCAACAAAAAAAGAATAGTTGCTACTTAAAATACACAGTTATTTCTATGAAAACAGATGGTGCTTTTCAGCACTTTCTCTCATTGAAAGCAGATTTTAATAATTAGCTCAAAGATTGACGCTAATATTTCTGAAGTGTTGCGCAAAAGAAAAAAAATCACATTAGCAGTGCACATTTCATTATAAAAATGCACCATAAGCAGTTCATGCTCCTAAAATGTAAACTAGGAAGTGGCCTATATTATGAAGTTCTTCACAGCTCTAGACAGAGTAAAAGGATTAATATTTATGCAAAGGCTTAGTCCCGTGAAAAGTTAGATCTTGATTGATATCACCTTTACACCGCAGTTGGAAGAACATCCACAGTAGATATTAATATCTGTTTCATGGTGGTTTAAATCATAAACTTGAAGGTGTAATTGTTAGCAAAATTTCTGCTGTGTCTCCGCACAAGACTGTGCGACAGCTTAACATATGGTGGCACTTAAACAATTACTTATTTGTGTATTTCCATCAGCAGCACCAGCAAAACACTGAAGTTATTGCTGAAAAAGTATTTGGGATCAAAAAACTAGAACCATGACAGGGGTGTTGTAACTAGGTGGTCTTTAAGGTCCCTCCCAAGACAAATGATTTTAAGGTTCTGTGATTAAAGACTGTGCATATGGAAACACAATTAGACCAGTTGTACCGAGAGTTCCTTGATACATTCTTATAAATTGAGGTTCCCAGCCTATAAACTCATCTGTTTTTCAGTAAGCCAGGTAACAATCTTGTGTAGTGTTTTATATTGTAGTAGCAGCCCAAGGTGGTAAATAATCAATGGGGCTTACTGCCAAAGTTGGGGCATGGAATGGAAGATTATGACTTCTATGTGAAGATGCAGCTTTTCAAATTTAAAGACAATATTCCCACAGGCAAACAAATATCAGACAGTAAAAATCAATTTTTCTTCTATCATTTTTCTTCTCCCCTTTAAATTGAAATGCAGCCCTTGCCTTCAACAGGAAAAAGTAGCTAATTTGGTCAATATCATAGCAATATTCTAATAGTACTCTTTCAGAGCCAGATCTGTGATAGTTAAGAACTGGCAAGTACTTATAGAAGGGTAGTTTTTCCTGAGTCCAGTGCATTGTTTGATTGTGCATTTACCATTAGTGGGTTAATGCATGCTAATTTTCAGGGAAAAGATGAGTCGGAACTGTTCTGAGTTGCCCATCTTTAATGTTCCTGCAGTGAGGAACTGAAATCCTATTGCAATTCCGTGGGCATCTAGACCCCTTTGAAATCTCAGTTGACAGACACATCCCTGGGGAAGTGTCAGAAAAAGATGCTGATATCCTGAATGGAATATAGGAAAATGTGTCAGAGCCGGCTGTAGGTCTGTGAGTCACCAGTGAATAGGTTGTTGTTGTGATCATGGGAATGAATGAGCTGATTGAAAGCCTGTAGAGGGAGATGAAGAGAATACAAATGGCATCGTAAAGCGGTGCCTCAGAGATGAGTGAGCTATTCCTGAACCAAGCAGGGCATGGAAAGCAGGCACAACACGGTGCCAGTGCAGGTGTGGAGCTTCTCCTTGCACAGTAGGTAGCCTGGATACCTCTGCACTCAAATGTTTTGCCAGGTACTATTTTTTGCATGATGAAACGGGCAGAAATACCCACACACTCCCAGGACCTCTGTGCCTTCATAGAAATGACAGGTTTTCTGATACTTGCCTCAGTGTGTCTTCACTTTTAGCCCAAGTTTTAGCCACGCAGCTGAGTCCTCAGGGAGAAAAATGAATTTTATGCATTGAGCCATGACTTTGTCTGATTAGAGGGCACATGTATGGCTATTGATTTGTATGGATAGCTAAATACTCAAAATCGTGGAAGGAGGCATAATGGGGTTTGTTTGTGAGCTACATCTTGAAGTGTTAATCTTAAGATGCACTAAACTGATTCCCAAAAAGTAAATGGTACTGTGATCAAATGGAGCAACCTTTGGACAATATACAAGTGTATACAAGTATTCGGACAATAATATGAATTCTTGATTATAATAAGAAGGAAGAGTAAGATGAAGACTTGTTTATCAAGGTATTCATGCTTGCTTTGTTTCTCTCTACTTGGTTATGTGCATTACTACTCCAACTGTGCATTAACAGTCCTCAAATTTTTCTGAGAAGTTATAGCTTACAAGTGCATTGTCTTACACAATTCTACAGTGTTGCACATGTTCCTCTACTTCCAACTAAATCAGGGAATTGGAAGTGTTACACAATGCTGTCACCTGATGGTAAGAAATGATGGTATTGGAGGCTTAGAACTTAAAAGGAGGGTTTTTCTCTTTTATTTTTAACCAGTGTTAATGGCACATCTGACTTTGTGTTAGAATTTAATATCTTTTTTTGTTATGTTTCAGTAAAATAGAACATGAAGAATCATGGTTTTCCCAATATTCAGGTAGTAACTTCACTGTTTTAAGAGGATGGTTGTTCGGATCCCTCATTTGCGTAATTTAACTTCTGCCATATGTATGGCCTCAGCTGCAGGTTTGGGTGTAATTACTTTATAGAGGACAAAAAGATATTTAAATAAAAGATTTGGTATCCATTCTGCATTTTTAACTGAGCAATTAAGTTAAATCTGATTCTGTCAGTTATGTCTGTTAGAGAAACATAAGAGATATCACTTCACCCACATTATTTGTACTCTGGTATTTTTTTGAGACGATCTACTAAAGAGAGAATTTTATTATTTTTATTGGCAAAAACCCCCAATCTATTAAACTATAAAAACAGAGGGCACTCGTGCTATGGAAGACACTTCTAATAATAAGAAAAAAATCAATCTGAAACTTCAGAGGAAGGCACCAAAACTGCACATACTGATCTGAAAGGGAGAAAAGGTAATGTTTTTTTCAAGGAAATTAAATAATTCCTTCCCACCTTCACTATACTGCCTTTTTACTAGGAGTTGAGAAGTCAAGTTTCTCAGCTGTGTCAGGAAGAAAATATTGCATCTTTGAAAATTTTTTTTGTTCTTGCTTCTTGTTCTTGTTATTGACCCAAACACCTCAGCTGCTTTGTAGTTTTACCTCTTGTGAACTTCTGGAATAACTTATCCACTGTTCAAAACTTCAGATGAGGAAAGAAATAACGTGTCCCGGATAACCCCATAATAAATCTGTGAGAATCTAAGTAGATAACTATTATTTAATGGAATTAATTGATTACTGAGAAATGTAAGGCAGATATTTTACAGATTCAAGCTTAAGATCTGACTTACTTAGACTAATGCTGCTGAATTTGATCACAGTGATTACAGGAGCCTTCAAGGTGGTGGCCAAACCAGAATGGGTTTTAAGACTCTTCAGGAAACTTAATATGGGTCTGCACTGAATTATAACATACTTTGAAGAAAAAAAAATTAAAATGACCCAGTCTTCTTCCAGATGGAGAATTCTGCAAAAATTCCTTTGAAGAGTACAGTTATTAAATCTCTGATTTTGAGAAGGTGTATGAAGTAGATACTGAATTAGGAAAACTTTTCCATCATCAGATTAAATTTACTTGATATTATGGTTGATTTTTCAGTGATATTTAGAGTTCCTATTTCTGTGTTACTTTATGAAGTTATTGGAGTTGCTTGGTGAGAGAAGCAGGCAGTAATTTTGCAGTTGTGCTTTCACAGAAAGCACTGACAACTTTTTTTAAATTCAGAATGAAAAAGACAAATGACAAAGGTGGCAGACCTACAGGCTTGCTGGAGCTCACACTTTTCCCTGTAATTCGCATTTAGCCTCATAATCCTCAGAAAAGGTCACGAGTTACTGAACAGTGCCTTGTGGACCAATAGAAGGTAAAAAGCCTTTAATAAAGGGTGCATGTCTATAACTGTAACTTAATTCCCACATAGCAGCATTATAATAAATAATTTTTCCCTAAGGTATATCCTTATATGTGTAGATCCTAGTCTTCTTCTATTTTTAAACTATGGTTTATACTTTTCAGTTTAATTATTAGATTAAGATATTTATTATAATTGTCCTAGTAAATGTAGAATATCACATGTACCTTATGGGGGCAGAAGCATGCTGGAGAGCTTCAGGGGCTATCACCTTAGATTTCAGCCAAGATGAATGCGGTATGTCTTCATCAAAGATCCAAACAACTCAAAGGAGAGGAGTCTGTCACAGCAATTGGCATTTGAAGTTATTACCAGACAAAGACTCCTTTAGAACAGTTAGCAGAGCGTGAAGAAAATTATTTTCATAGTGACAACTAATCAAGTATCAGGACAAACTGCATCAGGGTAGGAATACCTAATCCAGAGGTACCACCCCTCTAGCGGTTTCCAGTTTTCCAATCAAGAAGCAATCTTAAAGAAACGTGTGCATTTCAAGTGTTTGTGCGTTAAATCACTGATGTGAGTATACTGACCCCTTTAAAAAAAGAGTGTGTATACTGCTTAGTTCCCTGTGAGGTACAAGTGACAGAGTAACTTTTCTGAGGGCACCAGGAAGGCAATTACGAACCTTTTTTCTAGCCTGGAGTGGCCATACTTCTTTCAGAAAATCTTTGGACTACAGAGAAGCTCATCTTGCTTTCCCTTGCAGGGATGGGGTATGTTAAACTGTTTTCTTGAATGGAAATAATTCCCAACAGCTTTGGTGTATTCAGTTAGAGATTCTATCAGATTTATTAGGGGAGTTTAGGCTTAGGAGTTGCTTGAATAACAGGTACTGATTGTTTTTTCTCTGCTGCTTATAATAGCAAAAAAATCCTGAACAGTTTCAGTGAATGTTGGCATTCAGTTTATAGACTCCTTACACAAAGTGTGAGGGGTGTTTAAAATCTAACCGGCTCACGCGTGAGCAGGGAATTGTTGAATTTAGCCAATGGGGCATGCTGTGTAAAAAGCTCTATCTCAAATTGCCGCCTTCTTGTAAAATGGCTGTCTGGGAGAAAGGCATTCTTCAAGTCTTGTGAAGAAAACATTCCTCTAATTGTTGAATAACTAAAGTTAATAACGTGTAGTTCATATGGTGACTTTCTGCCCCATTTGTGCCGCTCCAACGTGGAAAATGTAGTGGGAAACAGTTATCACAGTATTTAATTTCTGATGTTCTCATTCAATTTAATTTCTATTACATAATTGGAGATTTCAGATTTTCATGTAAGCACAATGGATGAGGCATAAACAGGGAGGGGGAGAGAAGGGTCTGTGATGCCACTGTCATACACTGTGGCAATGGTGATGAGAACCAGCTTTTCACTCCTGTCTCGTTATGATCAGTTCTAGACTTTTTTGCTTTCTAAACCACTGGCTGGAAGCTTTGGTCATCCCAGAAAGTAAGTTCTTTCTTTTTTTTTTTTCCTGCAGTAGGAGGGAGAAGATCATCAAAGATTGATAAAAGCAGGTTGTGTAGAGATCAGAATCAGAATTGTGGAATGGCTTCCATGTGAGGAATAGCTGCTTGAAATCTCTTCAGTCTGGAAATGCAAGAAAGGGGTGGAGGGCAAAGAGGGCAGAAGGGTTGAATAAATGATGAACTCAGTGATGTGGTAGCTGGAGGGCCTCAAATGAAGCAGCAGGTCATGGGTTTGAAACAAAAGAAGGGATACTTCACACACTGTAGTTTATCTGTGTAACTACTTGCAATGGAATTTTGAGAAAAATCCACATGAAATCCGAGTTATGGAGCTTTGAAATGCAACTTGGCTTTCTTCTGAGTAAAGTAGTAGTGTCCCACTTCGGAGGATCAGGCTTTTGGTCCAAAGAATAGATATGAAAAGCAGCTGTGGGGCAGCAGAAGAGAACAGTAATTATAAACCAAATATAGGAAGCAGCAGTAGCATTATGTTGTGGTTGCCTTGTCACTTCAAGGGGGTGCTGGAGTTTCCAAATTGTATACAATAATACACTTTGAAAAATTTCATTGTTATTCAGCAAAAGGAGTCTGTTGGTACTGCCTTCTGTAGGCTCTCTTGGACACTCGATCTGGTAGAGAGGAACATGAAGATCACTACATCACATCAGTATGTTCTGAGAAGTCCTCACTGTGCATAAGATCTAGCTGGTGTAGAGAAGAGACAGGGGATCTTAAAAATTCTACGTACGTGAAAAGATGGCATTACGTATTATTACTGAATAGATATCCAGAAACCTTCTGGTTGCTAAAGCCTGAATTAAATTTGAATGTTATGACAAGTATATAAAAAATAAAACATTTAAACTATTGCTTTTAATGTACACTTATTCTTCTAATTTATCCAAGGGTTCAGTCTCTCAAAACTTGAAAGAATATGATTGGCAATATAATCCTTTCTAGGGATCTTTGTCTATATGGGTCTTTTTAACAAGTTGAATTATCCTCTTGTGAGCTTGCAGCACTGGGTACTGAGTGTATTATGGTCAGCTTCTGCATTCTTCTCACTGATCTCTCTTCTTGCTCGGTCTGTGCGAAGAAGGAGTCAATTCTGGCTGAGCCACAGCTGTAGCTGTTGGCTCCAGTGAAATCCAGCACAGCAGAGCATGCTGGGCCAGACAAGAGGGTAATGCCTATTAATAGCAGGAGTGAACTAGACATCCCTGGGATAAAAGGAGAATGGGAGTAAAATTTCATGTGACAAGGTAAAGATGTCATAACAAGATTATGCTTATAGGCAATTTAAACTTCTTTAAAAATGATCTCATAGTTCATGAGGCACGACATGCTGGAGAGAGTGCTAGTAATTGCAGTAAATAATCATTTTATGAGCAATTGTGTGATAGTAACCCTAATTAATTCTGTTTCTCCCACACTGAGGTCACTTTCTCTCTATCTGTAACACATCTTGTGACTGAATTTTCTTCAGCTGTGAAGTGATGGAAAATACAGGAGTGATACCATTGGAGAAGATGGGAGTGGAAATGCCTAGGAGGAAAAAAAATCTGAAGAAGAGATAGTGTTAAAGGGAAATAACTAGGACTACTACTATATTCTATTCTTAAGGATTGCACAAAAAAAAAAAAGAATAATATTTATAGAGTTGTTGAATTACTGAAGTTGGTTTGGTTTAATTTTCAGTATGGTGAATTGTGGAGCCCATAGATCCTTAAAAAAATTGCAGGAGGAGCAGCTTGCCTAAGGAAATATTAATTCAACTGAGTTGTGCATTGCCTGCTTAATACACCTGAAATGTTGAGAGGCTGGGGTGTAGCAGGCCAATAAAGTCAGGAACAGTTCAGACACTTGATGGCAAGTGACATCTTCTTTCAGGTGTGTCCTGACCGAATCTACAGGCACTGCTATTTTAAATAAGAGTGAGAGACTGACTTGAGCTGTGTGAAATAAAACCTTGCAAAAGATAGAAACTAAAACTGCTCTGCTGTGCGCTTTAATGCAAGCAGGAGGTTTTTCTTCACTGGGGTTGTCACTGCACTGCTTAGGCTTTATTTCATAAGCTGATACCATCCTAATTTAAACTTTGACTTCCTATTACAAAGTATAAATCAGAAGATTAAAAACCTCCTGCTATAGATTTTTTAATAGAAAGTGACAGTTTAATTTGGCAGAGTTGAGCTGAAAGGATGCTTAAACCTAGTAGAGTGCCAGCATCAGCAGCTCCAGAGTAGCTGGAAATGAAAACAGAACCATGAATAATTAACAGATAAGCTTGAGTTCCTCAGATATTTCACAATTACTTTAGAGAAGTTTTCTTCTCCGTTAAATCACGGAGTTCTATTTTTGTAGTCAACCTGGTTTTGCTTACTGAAAAATAGTGGATGTATGTCTTGCACGTTTTACAGTGAAGGTCTGGGGTTTGTTGGTTTTTTTTTTTTTTTTTAATGAAAAAGTGTAGTTTTGGAGTGAAACTCATTTTTATTTACCAATAGGTAATTTAATTTCTTGCTGTCATATTGGCGTTTCTTTCCTAAAATACGGCAGCCTTTAAAAATACTTCCATTTGTGTTTGTTGGGTTCCACAAGGCCAAAGAGCCTCCAGTTTTTAGGTGCAATAAGTAATTCATGAGCAATCGTAGCCCTGTTGGCAAGACATTCCAAACCAGGATGCAGCTTTACGTAACATCGAGCTGCTAAACATCTGAGTGATTCCACGTGCTTCTGGAAAACAGCATTGAAGAAACTATCATCATGATAATGGCACAGAAAATACTACTTTTTTTTAGTATTTATACCATCTATCTTACTAGCTGTGCAACAACTTCAGGAGGTGGAATGTGATTCAGCCAGATGGTGGAATCAAAACAGCCAGTTTCTCCTGCAGGGAAATGACTCTGCAAAATCCCTGCTTGAAAAGTTTTTATATTGCAGCCTACAAGAGATTTTGTTAACCCAGATGGCAATTTCAGTTAAGAAATTCGTTTAGAGCATTCTGTTGGTAAAATCTAGGCAATTTTGCTTTGAGAAAAAATATTTATGCCTGCAGAACTGTGATTTTTTTTTCCCCTCCTTGTGCCACCTTACCAAGTAGGATGACAGACTGTTTTTTTCCAATTTCTTCTTCATAATACTCTAATTTGGAAAATGTTTCTTATTTGAGGAAGGTGTGTACTTTTTATAGGAAACAAGAGTAAATTTAACTTGGGTTCTGCTGCTCTGACTTCCAGTATAAGTGTATTTGTAACAGCAATTACCAAACTGAAGAGAAAAAGTGATGCCAGTTTTCCTATTTTATCCAAAACTGGGTTAATACTTTTTGATTTAAAATCCTGCATTTGATGTTTACCATGCTGTCTTCCATCTCCCTTACATATCAGCATATATCAATATTACCCTTTTATACCTGTTCTGGATCTCTCACAAAGGATTTGCTTCCCAAAATGTTTATGAACAAGAAGACCCTATCTCTTGCTGCACGTAGCTTTTTGGTATTAGTGATTTTTGTGTAAAAGCCAACTCAGCAGAGTAAAATTCCTCCAGCACTGCAAAGGGTAAGAAATATTGCAGAAACAATTCCAGCACGGTTTTTCTCCCAAGGTAAAAAACAGTAATTGAGGTCTCAGCCTTCTGATGACAACGTCTCTCGTTTCTCCCTGTCATGGCTGGTATAATTAAGGAGGCAGTCCTAAGGAGGTATTATAGTGAAGTATTACGAAATCCATAGGAGCAACAGGTATTATCAGTCTATAATTACCCTGAGACATATAGTCAAAGGAAAAACTAAAAAAAAACCCAAAGCCAAGCAAACAGCCCCCATCTATGTATTTTATAAGTAAGTTAAAGCACTGGAATTGTAAACTAAGGAAACACATTATTTGGCTTCTGACATACTGTGAAGGGTTTTTTTAGAAAGTGTAATTACTGAAGTATAATACATAGTATTTTCTTGTTCTAATGCTGCTTATATAATACCATAATGAAAGGAAAAATATAGAACTGAAATGCTTTCAGGCTTAACATAATTAAGTAGACAAATGTTCTTGTTCTTTTCTTTAAATGTCAGATTTGGTTCTCATTATTTTAAGAACTTCTGTTGAGAAGCAATTGGTCAGGCATAACTTTCAGCAGGCATTTTGGTCCACAAGCCTGAGCTTCTCAAATGCTAATCCTAACTATATTTTATTACCATTCTTATTAATACAAGAAGTATCATGGTGTCACTTTTCTTATTTTTGCTATCAGTGAAAAGGTTACTGACAAAGTACAGCTCTTGCTGCTTGCCTTTTGTGACTGTTTTCAGTTTTAACCTTGAGAATACATTGAAAACATTTCTTAGAGGTAAAGCTGACTTTCTTGGAATAAATTCACATTTGGGATTGGAGAGTTTGACATGACTTATTTAAAAGACCTATAGCTTTGTATTACCAAAATTAAAAAACTCCTTGTGGTGTTTGACCAATTAAAAAGAATCTGTGGAATTGCCTTAAGAAGTTGCTTGTAGGATGTTTGAACTAGAGAAGGCTATTTCGAAAGGAAGGCTATACAATGCCAAAATCCTGCAGGAAACACTGTTAAACTTTATCAAGTACTTTATCAAGCTGAGGCCAATCCAAAATCAGCAGTGTTTTCTTTTTCTATCCTGAAATTTGTAAGCAAACCATGTTTTTAAAGGTAATGTCCACAGCTTCAAAACATGAAGAGAAACCTAGAAGTAACTCTATTGCCAAAGAGTTTTGTGTGGAAATACATTGACTTTAAGATAAAGATCAGAAAAACACAGTAAAAAAAATTACAACTGGTGTCACCTATTGAGTGAATTTTGATGGAATATTCAGTGTCTAATTAAAGACTTTATAGCAGAGTTTTGGAGATAAGTTATTGCTTTTCACAGGAACCTGTAATTACTCTTGAAAAATAAGATATCCACGTCATGTGAAATTAAAGCAGCTTACTTGGAAAATAACAGGAATTTCATTCTGATAATAGTTCATGGTACCCTCACCACTTCTTTCTGCCTAGTGTGGTGGATGTGTTACATCTCCCATGGAGAGTACAGTCTGTAGTATGATGCAAGGAATCCAGTGTATGAGTCTGTCTGAAAGCTGGAGAATAGGATGAGTAGCAGAATGGCATCTGCTGTGAGTTACTGAGGTACTGTCCCTGAAAGAATGACACAAAGGTATCTCTTTTTTCCTCAAAAAAAGAGTCTTTCATGGCAAAGTTTTTGTAGGGCTGGTATTCCTTAGCTGTCCATGACCAGTAAGTGTCCTTTGTTTTTTGCTTTAGCTTCATCCCTTGTATTTGAATCTTATCTAAACTCTTCACCCAAGAAGCAAGGCATGATGGATTGTTTTCTGAGTGTAAGGATTTTCAAAAATAATCAATAGATACTGTTTGTTTTTTTTTTTTAATTACTTGCTAAATAGCTTGAGTTGTTTCTTGAGAGAAAAAGATATTTTCATTTTCTTTATGTGCATGTTGTCCCTTAAGGGAAAAGCAGAATACAATCAATCTGCAAAAATTTGAAGAAATTTTGTGAGTCTGGTTAATTTGCAGTCCAACAAGAATTCCTTTGTCTAACTTGTCGGCGTAGAAGCAGGGCACGATCTGGGAAACATCGATAAAGCATGACAAAGAGCTTTTAGCATGTTTGATGTGTCATGCAAATGTAAACAAATGCTGCTGCATAAAGCAGAAATGTATGGCAGGGAGATGGAAAACATCTCCCCCAAAACAACAGCATAAGCAAAGGACTGTGTTTAGCCCTACTGTCCTTTTAAGCTGTCTGAGAATGTTGTGCGAAACACAGGACCAGTCATTTCTCAACTGAAATATTAAGTGTACAATGTGCCAAGTAAACATTGAACAAATGCCAGGAACTTCCAGCAGCAGCTTCAGGTTTACACCTAGTAAGATTGAAGTCAACAAGGATCTCATTAAGCTGCTCAGGGAAATGTTGAGGCAGGTATGATGCACAGTAATTTGTGAGCGTGGATCTTACAAAGCAAAGGATGTATCTACTTATTCCAGATGACACCAAGGCAGCTGGGTAGTGCTTACCAAACCGAATCAATTTACTTCAGAAGACTTGGAGTGAAAGGCATTTCTTCTGTTTGCATTTTTAGAAACGTAGCTGAAAAATACCAGACTGGCTTTTTTTTTGTATCAGACACTTCCATTTGTGCTCAAGAGAGAGAAGATGATTAGTTTGGGGTTTTCTTTGCTTTGGGGAGAAAAAAAACCTGCAGTGTGTAGGAAGCTGCTGAACAAATACCTAAACATTTTTTAATGGAATCAACATGCAAATGTTGCAGCAGAGGCAAATGTAATGCAGCTGTACCTTTTGACATGAAGAAAAGAAAAAGAATGAAATATTGGTTATGAGAGCAAAATTTCACACTTTGTAGGAACGACCTGAAAAACTGAGCATTTCTGTAACAGGCTTTATCAGTCTGTAATCAAAATGTAGAATTCACGTGAAGTTCTTCAAGACTCCTCATTTTGATACAGGAGCTCCCCTTGGCAGCTAACAGAAAGTAAATAGAGAAGTGTCTGATTGTCTGTGTGCAGCGTTGGGAGCCTTTTGTTTAAATTTAGGAAACCAATACAGAAATTGTTTTCTTGATGTAACTGCACCACTGAAATTATCAGTTGACAAACACACCAGTCAGTGTGTGCTAATAGCCACTAATATATGCTCCCAAAGGAAGTGTTATCAGTGGCTGCAGCATATTTTTCAGGTATGAAAGAGAAGATGGATTGAAACAAGCTTTAAATACCAGTCAGTGTGTACATTTCATGTCTCTCTCTTTTAATACTGAATTCTTCTGTTAGGAGACTAATACATGGATCATCTCTCCATATCTCTCCAAGCACCCATCCTGTCTCCCACTGAAATACACATTAAGCTCATCTATTGTGAAATAAATCCTCAGAAATCTCTCCAAAATAGACTTACAGGTGTAATGGATTGAATTAAAATTGAGTGACATACGTTTAAAAAATACTTGGTAAAAATACTTAATCCTGATGAAAGGTATAAATACCTTGCCTGAAGCAGAGATAACTTTGAACTATAAATAATGTAATACATTTTAATCAGTTTTACTGCAACAGTTTTTATCTATGAAATAAGCTATCTTGGAAGCTCTTTTCAAGTAAGTTGAAAGATGGATATAATTTGCTTGAATAGCATTTTAGTAGTGAAATCTCCTTAGTTTGGAACCTGAGGAAGCTTGTAATGGTGTATTCTCTTTCCTTCTCTGTGTAACAGCTGTTGAAGAAAGACTTCCCAAGAAATTGCCTAAAGTGGTACCAAAAGTACAAGTTTAGATGTAAGCTTCTTTCTTGTCACCATAGTGCTGAGGGACCATATTTATCCAGAAAATCGTGGAAGTTTTACTAGAGAACAATTCAGGTCTGAGGAGGGAATTAACAGCATTCTGTACCATTGGACCTGCTTGTTCCTGCTGGCAATAGCAAGGTGGTACCTAACAAAATTTAAAATCACTGCAGCAATTGTTGTCATGGATTTTCCAGACTTTTCAGTGTGTCTTGTAGTTCTAGCTCACTCTCAATTGTGGATCCTATTCCAAGGTCATTACACAGCATTTCAGCACCCTCTATAATGCTTCCTGCTTCCCAGCTTGGGGCTCTGGCCAGTAACCTCAAGTGGGTAACAACTGGGATCACTGGTATAATGGAGCAGCTTGTGTCACTGCTTGCTGTGCTTTTGTGACAAACCAGCCTGTTCTTATGAGGAAGTTGGCAAGAGACTGCATCTCTTAAAAAGGAGGAAAAGCTCTTTGAAATTAAAAGCCTTTGAGAGTTATTTTCAGAAGATTGTAATGTTTTCCTTTCTCTGCCTCCTGTGAAGTCCAATTAGCCTTGTCTTTGAGATCTAAAGTAGTGTACTGAAGGTATTAAAAATCCCAGTAGAGATATAGATAAAATAATAGGGCACCAAATAAAGTTTGACCCAACTCTGCTGCTATCTGTATACAAGGTACTTAATTCAAAACTCAGCCACAGGTGTATATCTAAAAAGAAGTTTAATCTGTAACTGATAACACTGAAGTACTTGAATGGGCACCAGAAGTATGAAACTTTTTCATATGTCGATACAGACTTCATGCAGTTACACTACTTCTATTTCTTCCTCCCTGCAAAGGTTTAGAATACTGCTGAATTGGTGGGAGGGGAAAAAAAGCTACAGTCACATCCTACAGAAAACCTTCTCTATTCATTGACAGGTTCAAACTTCCTCCTTGGCTTAAAATTAAGCAGATTTCTAGTTACTCATAAAAAGCCCTAGGCACATGCCCTTGGTGTATGTGATGTTGTGGCCTGGCTTTCTTGGTCATGAGGTTCTTCAGTAGTGTCTGTAAACAGATTTTGGACCTGGATCAAATAAGTAAGTATTGTTAACACAGGAAGTCTTTCACCTCTGCAGTCCCTCAGAACAGACCTACCCTTGATAGAAAATTCGTACCTGTTCGCGTGTCAAACACAAAAGCTTGGTTGTTTTTATTAGTGATTCCAGGGAATACTATTTTTTTTTTTCATAAATTGCAAAACTCTCAAAGTTTCTTCTAATTTGATGTACTGTACAAATAACTATTTTGAGGGCTAAAGTGTCATATTTTTTTTCCCCACATACATTTCAGTGTGAACATACTACCTGTTGGGAGTTTGCAGTGAGTCCTGAAATGGCCTGCAAAGCAAATAGGAAGCTGTCTCTGAAGCAGAGTACCTGGGAACAAGCTTTGACATTCTGTCTGTCACCTGGCATTATGTCTTATGGGAACGGTATTTCTAGTAGTACTAAATACACTAGGTCAACTAATTGTGGAGAAACAAGACAATTATGATAATGTGCCTTGTGCATTGCCTTTGGGAAAGTATCTTATCGACAGGATTTATCTGGGTAAGCTCAGTGTCAAAGTGTGAATTCAGTATTGCTCTCCTTTGGCATTCTGAGCTGTACTTACACTGGCACTTAATCACCATCTCCATCTTCCTAATGCCAGCAAATGCTTTAGATATTATCTCTAAATAAATGACATCTTCAAGAGGTCTCACAGCTAAGATAATGGGACTACTGTCCTAGGAAAACTTCTCAAACCTCTGACTGGCAGTATTTTAGTACCTTGTTTCAGCTTAACTCATCACCACCATCACTTGAAGAATCTTACACAATACAATCCTTGGAATTTCTGTATGCTGTGGGTGAAGGGATAAGGAGCATGCTTGCTGGTGGTGCTTCAGTCAATGTTTTTCTTGTGCTCCAAACTGCCATTTCTTTCAAGTTGTGCATTCTGGAGAATACTAAATCACAGGTGTCACTATTTTTTTTAATGCACTAAGCTAGTTACACCTAGTGCCTTATGAGAGAAGCTCTATAATGGTTATGCTGCAAGAGAAACTTATTCCACTACTGTTAATCTTTCTTTTTTTAATAGTTCAGTGAGGCACTGCACCTCACTTACACAAGAAAAGCAGCAATGAACATGGCAGAGCAAGAAAAGTCAGCACTTCCCTCATCTCATGTGCATTCATTATAAAATCAATACAAATGTAAGTGCTGTGGAACACGGATGAAGCAATCTGGGGAGTATGGTACTTCTGCATTTGTATTTTAATGACAACGTTTTTGCAGTACCTTTAATATAGGTCCATCCCAAAACAGACACCTAGAATAGCCATTGTTACAGAAATAATTCCACCCAGAGGGAGGAGAGAGTTTAAAATACCTACAGTGCAGAGCTCATAACAGAGCAAATGCTGACTCTACTATAAAATGCCAGGTAACTTTAGTAACTATAATAAGCAGAATTTATTTAGGGACAATGAAAGGCAAATATTAACCTTGACAAATGGGGTGTCAAAAGACAGGATTTAACACAGAATTGAAATGGTAAAATGCTGCTTTTCTTTTCTGCTCTTCCAGTCCTGAAAGGAAAACGATTTCATTAGTAAGTTTTGAGCTTTTGTCAACTCAGTAGCCTTCTAACTAACCAGAACTTTAATGCTTAGGTAAGTTTTTCATGCCAATTTAGTTTGTCCCTTCCACTTACAAATTTCTAGCCTGTAGTCTACTTGGATGTTCTTTTTCTTTATGTCTTATCAGAGGTTCTGGGAGATTGCTCATTTGTTACTTGATATATGATAGTGTAATGAGCAGTCTAATTGACACTGAATAAACGGAGTGATTGTGAAATAGCCCTACTGACTTCATAAAGGCAAAAAAATTACATAAAACATTAATATTTTCTCCTGTTATTTGCCTTATCTCTTGAAATATCAAAAACCACACCTTAGCTTTATCTGCTAACAAAAACATTATGCTCTCTCTTATACTAGAAATCCAGGGCAGTAAAATCTTGTGTCAAACAACTTTGACAGAGAAAAGGCCTTTGTTTGTAACAAAATGCCCAAGAATATTTGTGTTCATTTGCAGTCAGTTCAGGTGCCTGTATAATTTTGATGGAGTCCATTTACTCAAAAGAAAGGGCTTTTCACAGTTTATGCCAAGGACTTTTGGATAATTAATTGTAATGGATACTGTAAAGCTGAAAGCACTTTATTTGTGCTGTCATGTGCATTTGGGATAGTATTAAAATAGTTTTTCTTTTTATGCACGATGTAGGGAATGAGATGATGGCTGTCTTGCATACAAATGAGATGGGCTGCTGCATTCACTGTAGCAAGAGGTTTCCCACCATAAAGCCACTAGTATTTAATTGTGCAGATGGAATACAAAAGTGCTTAATCCAAGCACTTAATGACATAATTGTTTAAATGAGGCATGAAGATTCACTGCAGCCAGTACCAAAAATAGGTTTTTAAGTTGGATTTTAGACTGGAAATTTCTAAACTGAAGTTTTAAGCTGCAGGAGTATATTTAAGGTAGACAGCACAGTATCTGTTAAAATTGGTTGAGGGTGTTACATAATGTCAATGCTGACCCGATATCCTTCTGCTCTTTAGCACTTGCAATACTGGGCTGAATCCTTTTCTTCCCTCCTGTGTCATTACCATGCCACGTGTTTCCCAAGCTACTTTTCAACCAGAAATGCCAAAGAGCAACTGATCTGTCATTCCATCTTCTTTACAGGCAATCAAGATTTATATTGATTTTTACCTTCTGTAAAAGTTTTGTGGCTCTGATGCAGCAAGAACTTTTTCAAAAATGTGCTGCAATAAAAGAATTCACTTTTTAAACAGTGCGTTAGAAGAAGACACAAATGCGTGAACATCCCACGTAAGCGAAAGTTCTCTAAGTGAATCTTGTTTGCAAATGCGGGCCTGGAGATATACAAAGTGGCTGCAAAAATGTCCTTTGATACAGGTAACGGCAGCCAAATTTGTATGCTGCATTAACTGTGGAATATTTGAGGAAACTATTCCTCTGGAAATAGGTAAAATATAAGTAAAACAGTATAAATTTTTAAATGCAAATTCAATCTGTCATAACAATAACCATTGACAAATTCACTGATTTTTCTGTGTTCTCAGAAGATTTTTTTACTTTAATAAAATCTTCCTCTAGAGCTGTAAAGTGTTTTGGAGATGC
The DNA here is from genome assembly GCA_013397115.1 of Edolisoma coerulescens. Classification (NCBI taxonomy): domain Eukaryota; kingdom Metazoa; phylum Chordata; class Aves; order Passeriformes; family Campephagidae; genus Edolisoma; species Edolisoma coerulescens. Next base: position 129,119 of record VWZW01006099.1, on the reverse strand, counting down.
TGATTTTTTTAGGAATGTTGCAGGTAGATTCACTGCAAAGACTTGTGCAAACTGAGGCCGGTCAAAGTAGCAGCCCAAGTGGCAAGCAGTCAGCCTGAACACCGAGGCTGAAAGGGAACAAGCAATGCGAGACACCAGTCATGTTGTGTTCTTTTAAGCTCCTGTGCTGACAGCAGCAAGAAAACGCGTCCTCAAAGCAAGGCAGATTATTGTTTCTGGAGAGTGACAGAACCCCAGCTTCTACAGCTGCTGGTCATTCCAGAGGCTTCCATGGTGCACATCACCCATCCCCAGAGGCGATTTTGACAGGGGGTTCAAATGGTGACTTTGCACCTTCTTTTGCAAAGAGGTCACACAACGGAAGATTCCAAAGACGTGCTGCTAGGCAACAAAAGTGACAAGCCGGATCTGCAGCTGCCATTGTCCTAGCAATGGGAATTCCGCCTCAGAGATGAGCAGTGACACCACTTGAAGGAGGAGAACAGATGGGGAGAATACATTTATGTAGCAGTCTGGTAAACTCACGTAAGGAGCATGCTAAACTCCTTCCTAGATACACAGAAGAGTCTGCTACTGACACATTTCTTAATTCCTGTTGAAGAATTGCCCCACAGGATAGACTGGAAGGTATCTTGCCCTCTGCCATCCCTGGACTTGCCTCCAGCACCTTGGGAGGAGCCGCTGCTTGGCCAGCTCTCTCTGAGCGTTGCACTGGGAATCCTGGGTGGCAGCGCTCTCTGGGTTCTGAGTTCAGTATGCGCCTTGATTGCTTGGGACAGAACTGCAGGGAGTCCTGGTTTCAGGAGTAATTAAGACATTGCAATTATGCGTAGCTGATAAACAAAACTGGCCTGAGGAACACGTACATCTGAGTATTTAGTATAGTATCGTGTAGTCTTTGCTTATCTGCTGTGCGCAAAAGGCAGCTCCTCCAGGGGCCCTAAGTATTTTGATGTTCTAATACTAGTCAAGATAATACTTTACTTTAAATGCTCCTCTTAAAATATTCAATCTGGCACTAAAATAATTCATTTTGTTTTACTGTAGCCATGAAGTAAAACATAAAATTGTAGAAGCTATAATAGATTTTTTTTTTTTTTAGGTGTGTAGGTGTTTCAGTGACTAAACCAAGATTCTTAAAAGTGGTATTTCACAAGTATTCTACATTTCTTCAGGGAGAATATGCATATAATATTGGAGTAATTTAAATTAGAGTTGCTTTCAGGTTGTTAACTATGAAGTGTACTCAGCTGGCAGTATCTGTACAATGGAGTGCATGCACCTAGTACAGAGTACTAGGTAAAGGGAAAAGCAGCAACTGATTTATTAAGGCACAGCTTTTTTTACCTTATAGCAGTGGCCTAAGGGTAGCTGACTGGCATATTCAGTGAAAAGCCTAAGAGAGATCACATATTTAAAGAGTTTCTTCCTTTCTTACTGCTAGAAGGGAGAAACAATTCAAACTACTAATTGGACATAATAGTTCCAAGGATACATAAATACACCAGAAAACATGCAAGCAGCTGCAGTTATGGGCTAATTATCTGTTGTTAGCAGTTTAACAGGTGGTTTCTTGAGCCACAGAAGCAGGAAAAACAGCTTGGAAGGGGTCTTTATTTAGACAGAAATCTTGTATCCAGGTAGCTCGTATAGAGGATGAACTAATCTGCAGTTTTGTGTGTCAGACAGACCAGAGCATTGTAAGGTGAAACTGTGATGAATTTGAGAAGAATCTGAACTATTTTTTTATACTTTATTAAACACAATTCAGACTAACAAAAGAATCTTGTTAAACTCCTTCAGATGGTTGTAGCTCATCATTCCAACATCAGACAGTCCAAAGTTCTACAGCCTTCATTTGCATGTTTTATTGTGCTCCTTCAAGATTTTAACGAATTAAGAAGTCATTCATAGTGCACTGCATAAGCCTTGGAGTGTCAGACTTTAAAGAGGAAATTTTTTGTTGTTTTAGTTTGTGTTTGTTAGGCTGGTGCTAACGAATGGGATAGGACTGATCTCTGCGTTAGGAGATGAGCAGTTAATGCAAGCGAGATGGGAGGGAAGCAGATTGAGCGAATGGGTGGTTCCATATGGCTGAAGTGAGATCTTTCAGTGAGGCAAATGGAGCAGCTGGAAGTAGGGATGCTGAAGACTTCTGCAGGATGAGCCCAGTTTTTAATAGAGATTGTTCTAGGGAGACTTTTATTGAATCTCCGAGGACATCCTTTGGCATAGAGGCATGTGACCTCTCTGTAATAATGATGGTTGCTTATATAGACAAATGTGTCTATATCATTAACACACTTTCTAATATTTCTTTGTGGTATGTCTGTGGAGTGTGCCAGCGGGAAGGAGCCTCGTGAATGAAGCACTGTGTGACTAATGAGCTGTCTGTGGAACATCTGCAGTCTCAATACCTGCATCTCCACTGAAAATAGTCTGGGAACCTGCGCCGTAATGAAACTTCAGACCACACGCCTAGAAAAGGTTATCCTGTCATTTCTACTAAATTGGCTGCTGGGTTATTCTTTTACATTACTTTTCTTTTTTTGTGCTTGGTTAATTCTGATCTGCCACAATCTATTCAGCTGCATTCTGCCTAATTTTTCCTTAATGGAAGCTCAAGTCAAACAGATACTTTTAGAGATGATGCTGCACTAATTTTCATTTCTTTTAGGTTCTTTCTAGTGTCAAACACTGTCGTGTCAGTAAGTTCTTTCGTGTGGCATTAAAATTATAATTACTAGTCCTAAAATAAATATCAGTCTTTAAAACAGCAATAATAGAGCAATAACAAATATTATTCCTGAAGTCAAAAACTCTCTTGCCCTTGGGAACTTGTATGACAGTGCCAGGATGTAGTGCCTCAAGATTTCCATTTAGTGCAAGTGCGATTGCAGCATTCCATTACTATTTGTTTGTGATAGAATCAACACAACAGAGCTTGAACCAAATGCTCAGAAAAAAGAGATTTGTGGATACATTGAAGCAACTGAATAATTGGGTCTGCCCCAAAGATGAGGAAAGACCAGAAAACATCTTTTTTTTTTTTTTATTTCCAACCAGGGAAATGTAATAAAAATTTTTCATCCAAGTTTATTGTCTAGTTATCTTGTATTACTACATCTTGCAAGTGTAACTGAAACCCACCACCAAAGATTATCATCTTTTGCTGATTTTAAATGTAAGAAACAACTTGCTCCAGTTCAGTTACGGTCATTATTAAATATCAGTAACTGGTGATATTACTTGGATTTTTATCAGCAATAAATGCCTTTGACTGTAGCAATGAGTGTTCTTTTGACTAGATATTGAAAATCAGAAATTATCTCTCAAGTAGTTTATTAGCACACTGTAAATTTCTAACCATAAAGTGCAGATTCTATTTCTGAGGAGAGCAACTTGTTGAGTGATTTATAGTGCTGACAAAACTAAGCTCAGCAAATGCGTTAAGTGCTGCAACTTCCTTTGGAGAAAAAATAGTGCTTTACGTTATCAAATAGTCATAAAACTTGCAATCATAAACGTATCTGTTGCTGTTAGCTAATCAGACTCATTCTTCCATGGATAATATTTTCTGATAGTGTTTTAGTAAATTGCATGTTTTATTGCTTTTGTAACACAGTAACCATCTTTTCCTCAACGATTCACCAACAGGGCATGTGAACAAGTCCCTTAAGAACACATAAATCTTTGAAGTGAAAACACGTCACCTTCTTTCACTGTGCAAATTCATTTAAAAATTCAATTTCATTGTTAATGAATAGAATAAAAAGGAAAGCTCTTGAATTAGGAAAAGAATTATGCTGAAGGTCAAAATTAGTACTCAAAGCTGTCAGCAACCCTAAAGACATAAGACACTTCTGCTATTGCCAGTTTCCATTTAGTTGCTTTGAAATTCCTGTCCCACGGTATTACACTGGCTTTCAGTGTTTCGAACGCCTCCTACAAAACTGAGTGCATCCAGCAGACAGCCAAATGAAGGACTGAGATGGGGAAAGTGTACTACCAGAATTTGCTCATTTTCTTTCTTACAGAAACGTGTTGGGACATCCTAATTGAAAACGTAGAGCTGCCTGGTGAGCAATGAAATACACTACAAAACAAAGGTGATGTCCTATAAACCATTCCCTTTCTCCTGTTATCTCTCCCATCGTCTTGCTTTTGTCACCTTTCCTGTGCCAGGGACAAAGATGGAATTGAAAGTGCAGTACCAGCCTTTGACTGCTTTACTGAATGAAAAGGATTCCAAGTGCTTGAGGTGAAGGAAGCCAGTAGGAGAATGAAGGGTGTCATAAAAAAAATTAACAGTGCTTCTGTGTTCATTCTGAAAGTTATTACTTAATAACTCCAAATTATTAGTGCAATTGTGTCTATATTAAAAACAAGTCATTTTATTGGTATTTGATTAGAAAATCAGCTTTATTAAGACTGGGAATAATTGTCCCAGGTTATTTATCTCAGTTTAATAGTACAACAGCACACATATCTGCAGCGTGTATCCTCATTATTAAAAGCTCTTAGTACAAATATTTGAATATCTAATAATTGGAGACTTGACATTTATTAGAATGTAGACTTGGGGAGGGCTAAATAATGCTTTTTAATGTAACTTGACAGCATTAAAATGAAGGTTTCATGAATTCCATTATTGGAATGCCTTAATGGAAAATTATAAAGAGATGCAACTTGGATTTATACTTCACTTTCACCTTCCAAGTCTGAAATGTATTATGACTGCATATGCTCAATATATTGAGCAAAAAAAAAGGAGTCTTGAATCTAAATATATATTTCACCTTACCAATGCAGGGCAAACAGATATGAGTTCATTAAAATAGCAACACCTAAGAATCTGTGCTTAGAAAGAGTTAGTGCTAAATGTGCCTGACTGATAGGTAGGTAGTCACAGAGATTCTTCCTTCTGGAAAAACTCATAGCAGAATCCTAGAAACTGAATTTTAGGATAAAATACTTTTGCGTATTCTTCTGGTTTTCTGCTCCCAGATCAAGAGGATAGTGGGCTGACACAGAGCTCCTAAAGAATCTTCAATGCCAACATGAGGAGATGCAGATAAAAGCACGTCAGGATACTCTTGCTGTTTTTTTCCCATTTAAATTGAAAGATGGAGTTCTCTTAGCCTGCTGCTCTGTAGAAGAGCACATATTGACAAATGACACTCTTTTAATGCTTTCTGACAATAGCAGCGCTTTCTGCCAATTTCTGCTGCCAATAATAATGACTGTCTGCTACAGCAAACAACTAATGAATGTCTCCAAATGACCTTTTAGCAACTACTGTCAACATGAACTCTTCTGCAGCGTTTTCACCTTCCCTGGAAATTGCCGGTGTTTCATTTGGAGTGTGTAAAGGTAACTGACAAACAACAGGATCTGTGTTAGTTTGGATGGCATTGCCACTGGTCTAGTTCTGCATCTTGTGCTGGACACTTGAGGCTATAGTGACAGACGACTTCTAGAGATGGAGGAGGATGCTTGTCAGTGCGCAAATTTCTCACATAAAGCTGATAAAAACCACACAAGAGTTGTTCTGACCTGTGCAAACAGCAGGGAATGGGCTTTAGAGACCACCGCATCACATGAAGATCTTGTTGTTCAGGTTCCCTTGAAACAACCACAAGCATGTACCATCCTAGAAAATATGAGGGGAAAATAAGCTAAACAAACTGAAGCTGGAATTGGGGACTTAAAATTCCTGGTGAATGACAGACTTCCTGTAGGACCAATTAGGCCTTCCTTATCATGGTAGTTTTCCGTCATCTGTACAGTGTGACCCCACCTGATTCCCGAGCACCTCCATTTAGCTTCCAGCTCAAAATGATAATACAGTACAAATATTTGATGGTTAGGAATAAGATCCCTCGGATTTGAAAGAACACAAGCCTCTCATCCTATTGCTTAGAGATCTGCTCTCTTGAGGCTTATGTCAGAAGACCACTCTTCTTAAAACTGTATGTGTAACGTGTATTTAAAAATAGGTGTGAAAAAGTGTTTGTATAATGTAGCATGGGCTGCTCTGAACATCAGCTCTTGAAGGGTATTTTTCTTACAAAGCCAAGAAATTGTTGTTCTTCTTGGCAGACAGAGGATAATAGAGCTGGACCAGTATATGGGGAAGATGGGGTTTACAGTGACAGAACCAGAATTCAGGGAACACCGGTTTCCAACTTCCCACCAGCACCTCAGACACAGGTCAGCATCCTGGCTTTTTATGCTTCCATCTTCATAACCTCTCTGCTCTGGATGACACTTCCCATCCCCAGCACAGAGCTTCAGTAATTTACAAACGTATAATACATCTAGACTGTTCTCCTCTGTAGGGAATTGTGTAGTATAACTGAATCCTTACAGAACTGCTTGCTTCATGGAAATTGTTCAAACACTTCTGCTCTCATAATGTAAGGCAGCTGTTGGGCATGGAAATCTCATTCCTAAACACGAAAATTTAACAGCATTTTAGCAATTAAAACACAGTATTTTTGGTGGTTAATTTTAGCTTGGTGTTGCTATTAGACTAATAGAAAATAAAGAACTGTGCCTTCCCTTCCCCCCTGGTCCCCAGAGAGAAAATTGAAAACCTTTGATATGATTTCTCTCTGCAACATAAAAAAAGAAAATTCCTTAATAAAATGGCTTTTAGTGTTGTGGTACACAACATAAGAAAGCATGCTGTAATTTAATTATTCTCTGCAGACTATATTATTATGAGACTGAGATAGGCTTTGACCTTTGCTGCATCCATTTGCATAATACAGCACAGAGTACCATGCCATTGTGTATTTTTCATCATTTTACTGATACTAAAATGTGTTCTCTTAAAATACTCCATTGTGTGAATTTTAATTGCAAACATATTCTTTGTGTTATTTGTTGGACCAAAGCAGTGCTGAGAACAATTTATCTCTTAATGCCCACTGGCTTTTGATACCTGAAAGACAACTAGGAGTAGAATTGGATATTGAGAGCACAGGATATTGATCATAGAAATATTATGTTTAACTTGAGGAATTCCTGCAGAATAAAAAGTTAACACTAATTTTCACTAATTTAAAGCTTTCTTTCTTCTCCAAATCCAAAAGAGGAACACAGTCGTACTTGCAGGGATTAATCTCCTCGTTATGTACATGACTGACCTTGAAAGAGGTGGGTTAAATGATGAAGTTCTTATTCAGCATGTGCGGACAGAATGAAAACAGTTAAGAAATATTGTTTGTTAGTAGGATATCTTAAATACAGATAGTAAAATGGTATGCTGGTCTGGCTGCTTGGCAAATAACCACAATGGACAGATGGTTTTTCATTATCTGTTATATAGGAATACAAGGTTTGTAACAGTGTATTTTGTATTGATGCTTATTCATCTGTGAGAGAGTAATTTTCAGGCTGCTTGTCCAGGAAACATTTTAAATCTTCCTTTGTATCTGCAGAACAGCTGCTTAAACTAGGATTGTCAATGTTTTATTTCTAGTAAGCTACAGGCTGTCCTAATGTCTTCCCAAAGCCAAAGAAATGAGTATAAAATAGGATTTCAGGGCTGGGATCGAGGGTTTACTGTCTATGTGCATTCTTCATTTTGCTGTGTAAAATCCTGCTCCATATTCACTCTACTCCTGGTAACATATAATGTCAACAATTAGCACAGAAAAACCCCATTTTTCTTTGTAAGAGTTTACAAGTGGTGGGGGATACATTGAGTTTAGGTATTCATGCAACCAGTGTGCTTTCTGGTAAGAAACATTATAAACAATAAGGCCACGGTACAAAATCATAATAGTAAATATGTCTCAGTTGATTACTTTGGAGATGGAGGCTGAGGACTTCACATCTACGAGACTTAAAAATTAGAAGTTATAAATTACAGTGTCTGTTTCAAAGCCTCAGTATGGAAGTTGCACGAGACAAGGTGCATATTTCAGATCTTTTAGGTAATCAGTATTTCTTTAGTTTCTCATGTGCCAATAATACTGTTACTTTTGTCCACTTATGCCACCCCTTGCTGTTGACTTCCACTCTTTCTTTGATTGGAAGCATAAACTAGTGTAATAAGCTTTGAGGGAATATATGAAACAGTCCAGTGGTTGCCTGATGTTCATAGTATTTACAGGGGCTGTAGAATACTCAGGATAAATCTGTCTGAAGCAGACATGGGTATCCCATATGTGTGGGAGAACACCAGTTCTTATATGATATTTTTTAACATTGGTAATTTCATCTTGCCATTTTTACTGTGAGAGACACTGGAGATTAAGAGAAATGTTGTTGACTGTAATGTGAATGTAGTGTGTGCACCTTTTTTTTAAAACATCACTGAATGTGTCGGTATTCTATTTCCTAAAAATCAGAAATATTTCTGCAGCATGATCATTTCACCTTATCCAATTCTTTTGAGTAATTTCAATGAGACGTGCATTCTAATCTGAAAGTCTCTCTAATGTAGTGATTTTTCAGACATAATTTTTTAAATCACAACAACTCTGTAGACATTTGCACCCTTAGTTACATTCAAGACTTTGATGTGAGACACATCCCAGGGCTCGTGGGCCATCCAGCTTCCAGAATAATCTCCATTAATGTAGTTGTTTGTGTGTCTCCAGTTCTTTTATCTAGATTGAAATGTTTCCTCCTGTGTTGTAGACATGAGTAAACTTCATTGCCTTTATTGTCAAGTTTAAGAAAAAATATCTTGAGGTGCACATTTTTTATTTCTCCCTAAATAACCTTGCATAGTTGTCTCCTGTTCTTTTTTTTTTGTAAATCTGTAGTAATTCTGCCTAAAATGAAAAAAAGGGAAAATAATGGGAAATACTAGAACAAAAGAATCAGTCAACCAGCTCAAAGTTTAAGATTCACAGTTTTGGATACGATTTTCAAAACTGTAAATGCTAAGTATAGATGATTACATTATCTAGGTCAGATTAGAGCGGTTTTTTCCATTTCAGCTTAATTTTATTCCACCTTCAGACTGTGTGTCTTGATGGGTGTAGCTCTTGAGAAAAAATGGTCACTATTCTGACCAGAGCTTTTCTATCTATTGAATAAAATGATCTTTTCTACCTGTCTTGGCTCAGCAAGGACTTTTAATTTTTCTGTGAACCTTTCTCTTTTATTAAGTGTTTAGTTATTTAGATCTTTCCATTGCAAAGAACATGGCCTTCCACGTCTTAATTTGGTCACGGGTCAGCTTGTAACCATGTGGAATGAAACCATTCAACCATGCACACTTCACATCTTAGCACAATGAAACTGTTTTTTTCTATGGAATATTTTAAAAATTCTTGGCAGTAATTTTCAAAATTTCAAGTAGAAGAAAGAACCAGTAACACAAAGTAGACCAATAAATTAGTGTTCTGCTATATTCATTGAAAATGAGGATTAGCTTTCTTTTCTAATACAATATCCTGCTAAAAGAAGTATTTGTACACATAAAATTATACTAGTTTTTAGAAGTTATACATATCGCTATAAATCTTAATTCATAGAGAATGTTATACACAGTATAAAACCACCAGTTTCATTGACCCTTAGGAAAACAAATATTGAAAAGGACAGAAGTGACCATTTCATGCTTTTTGCAAGACATCATTTTTATAGTATTTTGCTCATTCCTTAACTGCATACTGACCAGGCATACAGTCTTTCAAAACTGAAACAGAATTTTGGCAGCTTTTTGTAAAATGATAATTTAACTTATGCTCTGATCAGAGGCGGTTTCAGGTATTTTACCTTTTCTGTTGGATGTGTGAACACTCCTTAGAAATTTATTTCTGTCTATGATTACAGCATGAGGAGATTAAATTTGTAGTTGCTGTGGGTGATTTAATGTTGCTTCAAATGTAGTGATCCTCAAAAAAAAGTATGTTTCAGAACTCATCATAGTGTGAACATTAGACAGACTTCCTAAATGAGGGTGGTAGTTACCCAGCAATTTCCTTCTGTGTTAATTGGAATAAACAGCTCATCAAGCCAACCTGAAATTTTAAGGTAATGACATTGTTCCTTCTGGAGGTTTTCTCAGCATGATGTGTACAGCCTTGTGGTTATTAGTACAGCTGATAACTGAGTTTTCTTGACACTTATTCCAGCTATTTGCTCTGCTGGAATTTTACAGATACATATTACTGCCAAGCACTATTACCACCCTGAGAATGTCCTTGACAAATTAGCCTGCTGAGTCCACACAGAAAAGGAAGCCAATCAACTGATTTCACTTTAGTTCTGTAATCTGAAATTTTCTGTTCTTTACACCAGTTTCTTCTGGAACATAAGGATCTTAGGGGTGTTGGATCAAGAGAAAATAAGATTTTTTCAGATGCAATTATTTTTATTTTGCTTTTGGGATGTAAAAATCACTTTTGTGATTTCATTGCTTAAATTCAGCTGAATTACCAAACTGGTTTTTGTGACAGTATATTTATATTTCATCGTGCTCTTCTTTCAAGGTAGCCTAATTTATCAAAACAAATTTTGTTTGCCATGGAGCAAAGAGTCTGGTGAGATTGCTGCTCTTGCGGACAAATGCAGATGTCAACTGCTGTTACCGCAGTTATCTCATGAGTACACTTAAAACTCAAATATCCACAGGATTTGATGGCTCATGTGCAAAGTAATGATCAATAAAGCTCAAAAATGCTTCAAGACCTTGATAACATGATAGCGGATGCTTAACGAAATAATGATCACAAAGATTAAGAGATGCTGATTACTTTTAAGAGCAATACTGCAGCAGTCAAATGAAAAGACATTAAAATTGCAGGGACTCTAGGTACTTTAATTTCTAGCACTTCATTTGAGTTGAGACTTCCAACAGGAGAGTTATTTTTATATAGTAATTAACTCCCATTTCAGGTGTACCTTACTCAAAGTAAGCAATGTTTTTCCCTCACTTTCCCTTTCCAGTTCTTATCATTTATCTAAAAATTGGTATGACTGAAGTCAATGATTCAATTTAAGTAGCATTTCTTTGTTTCTCTAGATTTGTGCATGTGTTTCTCTTCATTTTTTATTTGATTTATTGATTTAATTCATGGCCACAGAACTCCAAAGATTTTCATAGCTTTGCACTTGGGACAAAATTGCATTCTGCCTTTTAAATTCAGTTTCATCCAGTGGATTTCAGAAAACCCAAGTTAGTTGAAGATGTCTTTTTTGAAACCATGCCTTGAAAGAAGATTTTTAGCAGTTGGTACAAATAACCACTTGAAAACTTAAAAAATGCATTGCCATAATTTGAAATCTTAAATTGATTTATGTATGATCCAATGGCTGACCATATTGTGAACTGGATCTGTCTAATTATTTTCTTGCTCTGGCATCTCTTGGCTTAAAAAACGTAAAGGTTAAAAATTTACGCATTCCCAATTTTCCTTTAAAAAGCATGTTTCTGTGAATTTTGTGCTAACTGTGGGATTTTCAGATGACTGGGGCTGAAAAATGATTAAGTCCTGTCCTGAATCTGAATCTTTGGTCCGATTGTGATGTACACAGAGCCAGCTTAATAACGGTTCAGTACCAACACCTTCTGAGGAAAACAATCGGCTTGCACCCATCTGGTCCGTGTATTTTGTGGATTGAAAGGAGAAAAGTAATTTCTTGCATTTCTTGCACTGAGGCCCACACTGACTGGTGAAAATTGAACAAAATTGCTCCCTGAACAGAGAATTAGTCGTAGTTTTGCCTGGTTGCCAAATTGGCAATTATAAAATGCACTCGCTTTGCTTTACTTGCACAACTTTTCTGCATGTGTAGCGCCTATTAAATTTTTGGGCAAGGCAAGGTGATCCCTTGGAGAATATGCAGGAGGAAAAACCAGAATGCTCAATTTCAGGAAATGTCTTTTTAAATAGCCAGAATCAGGAGATAGTGGCTGTTTTATCACTTGCTGTCCTTCAGTGAAATACTGTCTTCTTAAATGCACAACCACCAATTTAATGCGAAATTGTCTTAAATTTGTTGAGCTTCACAATGGCCAATTATTTTTATGAGTATCATTAAATGTTTATTGTTGGCAGTTATTGTTTACTGTTAATGATCATGAGCCTTTATCTGTCTATAGAGAAACAGCCACAATTATTTATCCTGCTGCGTCGGTTTATTCTGCATCTGTGGTCAGCGGAAATCAAATTGGAAAATAGCCACTAAACTTCAATTTGGAGAAAAAATTTACACTTGTTCTTTTACAGTAACAGGAAGGACAACAACTGTTCTTAGACATTGATTATTGCAATTAATTTTTAATGGTAAATATACGTGAGTTTTCATAATATGGAGTGATAACACCTCTGTTTACCTCAGTAGTTTTTAAATATTGATTCACAAAGAGAAAAGAAATTAATATGATAGAATTTTATATTATTTTATTTTTATCATTCAGAAAATTTAGATTTCCTTTGAAGTACTTTTTGAAAGATTCAAAAATGAGGGAGTTTGTCATTTAAATGAAAAGGGAATTCATGAGCTTCAAGAAATAGAAAGGAGAAAACTTGCTAAATTATCAACACTTTGCTTCCTCAAATTTCAGGGAGCACATATGTTACTCTGACACTACCAGCGAGTTTTCTTGAGACTCTCTGATAAATATAATGACCTTTGTGAGCTTGGGTGCTAAGGTAGTTTGGAGTAACTTATTCCTATATCTTACTTGGAATCTTTTGTAGCTGGATAAAATTTGTATAACTCATCACAGATAACTTCACTGCTTTAACAAATGCTTAAAATTGCATTTAAAGGTTTCTGCAACAGAAAATGCTTAGACAACCCTTTTGGTGAAGAACTTTTTCCTACTATCCAATCTTTAATGATACAGAACCATGACACAATTAGATAACAATGTAATCTAACAATGCTGAACTTCTTATGATGATGTGGAGTCTGGACCAAAAGCCAGTAATGATATTTTTGAAATTAGTAGTCATAGAAATAATAAAAGCTGGAGTTGCTTTTTGTTTCTGAAGACATCCTAGTGGAAAGTCAGAAAGAAGGGATTTTAAAGGACCACCTCCCATAAAAACATTCTGAAGTCTCAACTTTATTCAGTTCCTCTATTTTTGTCGTGAACTTAGTTGTGGAGAGGAATATCTTGATGTCCTCACACACTCGCTGGCTTCAGAATTAAGAGTGGCTTTGCATGAACAAAATCTGCAGGAACAGCCTCTACAAGGTTTTGCTTTTTCTGTACAGGATCCTGTGTTTATATTGTCCGTGTTTCTGACTTCAAAAGGTAACTGCTTTCATGCAGCTCCACACCTCAAAGCAGGGAGTGTGACAGAGTTTGTTTTTTGCTTTTGTTTGACCATTTAAAAAAAAATGATTAAAAATGAATGATCCCAGAGGCAGATTTTATAGCCTTTCCTTTTACATTTTTAATGTTAATCGACCAATTCCAATATGAATGAAAAGTTACTCATAAAGAAACACAAGGTCATGTTTTCTGCATGGAAAAAGTTCCTCATGTAATCTTTCCTACCTCTGTGGGGAGAGTAGAGGTCAAGTTGCCTGCTTGCTTATTCTGCCCAGTCAGTGTCAGGGGATATAGCCTCCTCCTCTCAATGGCTTTTCTGGTTTCCTGCTAGGGATAATAGTTAATCACATGTTCTCCTCCTTGCTCTCTTAAATTTGCCTTCTTGTAGTATCATGTATTAGAAAGGCTCTTGTCCGCTCTTCTTGGGTACTTCTGCTGCTTAGCTTTATTTCAATTGTCATTAAAATGTTGATTCCATCTCCAATGGACCTATGATACCAGCCTTCATCATCCAATTATTAATTGCTGGAAAAGAATACGCTGTTTTCACCATTAGCTTTCTAAATCTTTGCAAACTGATTTAATTACCTTCCTTCAAATCTTTCCCTGTAACTCCTCACTGGTGTTATGCCCAAAAAAAGCTGTTCCAATGCTCAGGTGGCTTATGTTTGAGGCTGCATCCCAACATTGTGACCACAGCTGTCTTATTGTTTCTTTCTGTTTCCTAATGTGGAATTAATTAGTGGCTTTAATTTCAGATTGCAAACTCAGCAGTGGTAACTAATTTTTTGTGGGTTTTTACAGCAGAGTCTAGAACTGGGAATAGAATGAAGTAATCCCCACAGTAAAACAGGCAAGGTGGAGAACTCTGTTTCAGCTGTGTTAGGGGGATTCGTGGGGATATAGCTGCAGTGTTACTGGACACCTGCCTGTAATATTTGTTCATATCCTTGTAAATATTTCATGTCCTCCAGCCCAGATACTGGTTTGACTCATGCTATTTAAATATGGAATTAGTTCAGAACATTTCCAAGACAAAGGAAGAGTTCTTAATTTAATGCCATAAAGAAATTAACACCTTATGCCATAATTGTAGTTAATTTGGGAATCAAATCTTACAAACAGACCTCCCCACAAATGAAGATTGGTCTTTATATGTAGTACGCAGAACACTTTGCATCCACCAACTTCTTGGAGTGTGTGTGGCAATCTTACTGCAATCTGAGGGCTCTTGAAGGTCTTCCTGAGAGCTGTGCAGTTGCTCTGTGTTGGTACTGCTGCATATTTTTTTGCCTTTCTTTTTTCCAGCCTCATGGACTGTGATTTACTCTCCCGATACCTGTGACTGCTGTGCTTTGAGCTTGATGACTGAAGACAGTAACTGTAGCACTTGCTCTGCTAGATCAGATTTAGAAAACCAAAGCCTGTTGTTGGGATATAATTCCTTCCGTGTAAATTTGAGTTAAGGTTAATGTCATATAAGCTCCACTGTTATCCTTTCTAAGTCACGAGCCGTGCAGCAAAGAGCATTAGAAAAGCTTCATTTGATCCTGGCTCTTGGGTCTTTGGGGAGAACAAATAACAGAGGATTGAAGGAAGAAGTGTATTGTTAGCTTGGCAGGAAAATTTGCAACATAAGGCTTAAGGAACTGTCCCTGATGAAAGACAAGCAACTGGATGTGTCTTTATGATTGAAAGACAAGAAGTTTTAATGCATTTTTATCCTTTGGTACCCAAAAGGTCAGCTTAATGCTCGAGTTTAACACAGAATAATGTGATGGAAAAGTGATAACACTTTGATAGAACAGGTTAAAATGCTGTTGCATCGGTTCTATTTCTTGTCCCATCACTTCTTCCTTTTAGCTTGGAAATGGCAAGAGAATTTGGACTTATCATCTCTATCTCAGGCTAAATGCAGTGAGACAACCAAACTTTCTGATTTTCTCAAATATCTGAGCTTTTCTGTATGTCTGTGTTTGCAATCCATTGTTGCCTGCAAAGAGACATTTCTTAAACTTCTCAGCAAGACAACATAAACTCCCCCCTGTATATGGCAGGATGGTAAATGCTTCTAATTTAAAGGAATGACTGAATGGACAGTGAGGCATGGACCTGCACATCAATGTATTCAAACTGGTTTAATATCTTTGCTCTCCCAAAGTGTTGATAATGCAGCATGAAGCCGTGTCAGACCACAAAGCATGGGGCTGCACTGTCAGATGGAAAAATCATCAAGGGACTGAGCCATTATCCTGTGATCTTCAAATAATCTCTTAAATTAAAAACATTTGGAATATGTTGATAACTATTTTGTATTTTAAGCAGTATTCTGGTTATTTACTGTCAACTAATGATGACTTTGAAGTCCCTTGAAGCATGGCAGAGCTAATCATCGCATTGGGCTATGAAAGGGCAACACAGGAAATGGTTGTTGAAATGTAATTTGTATTTCTGCCATCCATTTCTACACATGCCTTAGAGGAGTGCATCACAGCCCCTCTAAGCTGAAATCCAAGGGGCTCCTCCATGTGCTTCTAACAATCACTGCTTTCTAAATTTCTGGTTGCTGCTGAATGCAGGGCTTAGTCTATAATAATTTTGTAACTCTGTATCTTGTACTGGATGACAATGTTCTCAGTGCAGCGTAGTCCAAGAAAGTTACATGAGTATCCTTCAAGAGTTTAAATGAACTTAGTCTGTGTTTATAAAATTATTATCTGTAAATAATATCTGATAGGTTTTAAGCACAGTTGAAAGAACCTGATTCCATGAGCTTTGCTAATTTAATCAAGAAGCAGATTTTACCCTGTAAAATATTCTTTTAATATTCAAGAAATTCAGTTTTTAAATACGACTAGTTCAAAGGAAATAATTTCTGTGTAACATACAGAAGAACATGAGTTAAAGGATTTTTGCCATGGAATTTGTGGAAGCTGATTTTAGAGGCGGGTTTTTTGGTGAGCTATTTGCAAGCAGTCCACAGTCTTGAATGTGTCTCTGGGTTCATGCATCTGTCATAAAATCTCAAACTGTGTATAACTACTGTCAGCTTTATAACTACTTGTGTTATAAATCAATACCTGAGGATCATGCGGATACTCAAGGAGATTCCCACATCCCATCCCTTGGCTTGGATGCTCTATGGCCATCTGTAATTCGGCTCATCAGGATGTCTCTAGACAACCAAGGATTATAAATACTAATTTCACTATATACCCTAAAATATATCTTTTATACCTTTTTCCAGAGCCTCCCTTTCTTTGCTGTGTTGTTCTGCCCTCTATTATCTCTGTAAGCTCTTTTCTGGGAAATTCTCTCGTGACTCTGCAAGCTTGGCCCAAAGTCAGGAAAACTCGCCAGAGGACAAAACATAGGCTGTTCAAGGGGATTTTATTACCTTATTGTTTTTCAGTTCAGATATTTGTGTAAACCAATACAATTTAGATCTTTCTCCAAACCAAGGAGCTGAGAGACCACGCAGGTATGGCACAAACTTTGACCTGGAAGAAATGCACTTTTCTGTTATTTCATACTGTCTTGGACAGTGGCAAGGCCCTTGGTGAGTAGTAGACATAGGGCAGTGAATTTTTAGTCAACGAAGTCCTAAGGAAGTCAAACTAATTGTCAAGAAGTTTAACGGTCTGTCTCGTGGTCAATTCTAGTATGTTTTCTGAAGTGCCACCTAACAGGCCATGAAGCACAAGCAGTGTCAAAAGATGCTGCTAAAGTATCTGTGGTGAGAAGATTTTGTCCTCAGCTGTGTAACACTGCACTAGGAAAACATCCTCACATCCCAGCCTGTCCTTCCAAACCAGGAAACGGGGCTGCATCCCCGGCACACTTATGGAGCTGACACTTATGGAAATGATACTGGGATGCATTGAGATGCTGGATGGATTTTGGTCTCTCTGTTTTCCTCATAATTTTACCCAGAAAAGATTCAAATCTCAGGAGTAATCATGCAAAAGAAGAATCTTTACGAGCAATTACGGATCCTGCAGCAATGTGCAGAGTGTGTGGGAGATGATGGTAATGGGCTGAGATTTGATTTGCACAACCCACTGCAATACAAGGGTTAATTGTCTGTGGAACTGCAGCACGAGGGTTAATTTGAGCAGATTAGATTACCGTGATTAGCAGTGCCTGGGGAGCAGCACAAAGTGATTCACCATTTAAACTGGTTTGCTGCTGCTAGAATGAAAATAACCTGTGCAGAAAAATCAAATTACCATTGCTGAGAATACAAGTGTAATTTTTGAGGGGTGACTATGGTTCTCATATGTCTAATTCAACCCAACTAAGATAATTTAAAAATTTCTTCTGAACTCAGAAAATATACATTAAAATTAACCCTGAGGGGCTGCACAGAGCTGAACTATCTGGAATATCACATTTTAAAATGAGAGATTTTAAATATTCAAGGTAGTTTGCTTTTTTCAGGAATTTACCCAAATTAGATGGAGATAATTTTAAAATAAATAAATAATCATTATTATTATTATTAATAATAGCAAAAATTAGAGCAACAAAAGCTGAAATGCAATGAAGCCTTATTTTTGTCACATATTTTTCTAAAACTCTAAGTAGAAACGGAACAATTTTTCTGAGAGGCAGGACAGTTTCTGAAAACACACTATTCTATACAGCAGAACATTCCACAACTGTCAATTTTCATCTGAACTAAATTTATTGAAAATTAATGTCTATAGTATGAACATGTCTTAACTACAGGAATATGTTCTGTTTGTCTTCCTCCTTGTCAGCAGTAAATTTCTATCTTTCCAAGCTAACCCTTGCCATTAATTTTAGCTCTTAGTCATGCCCATTGCATATTTTCTTAAACAAAGATTTAATCAGACAAATTATTTTATGTTATTTAGGAAGTATGCTTGGATACTATGATTAGATAAACTCTTGAAGTCATAACACTTATCATTGTAGTACATAACTATTACTGTTACTACGATTATATTAATTAATTGCTAGTCATTTAACTGTATATGTCTTACTATTTATTAGTGCAATTTCTTAAAATAAGTGTCCTAGAAATTGTTTTAATTCTAGATTTTAAATTGTTCTTAATAAAGTTTATTTATTAAAGACTGGGAAGTGTATATTTAATAACTAATAGTCCCCAGGGACATTAGTTATCAATACGGATTCACTTAACAGTCAACAAACAACTTAATATATCTAAATTTTGTAGCCAGTTGTCTAATACTTAGAACAAGACATTGGGAAATTGAAGATATATATATAGATAGATATCTGGTACTTATCAGTAGGTATGTATCTTTTTTTATGAAGGTTTTGTCCTACTACTTCAAATGTTTCATTTTGTTTCTTAAACATATACAAGGTTACCAGCTTGTTATTCTAAAGAAACCCCTTGAGAATAAATTCTTTTTATTAATATTGTACATGTCAAAACCTTGCAGTTAAATAACAAAAGGACTGTTCATTGTCTCTCTTCCCCACTGATGCTGTTACAGGATTTGGAGTTACAAGATGCAGATGTAAAGTGAAATGGTGAAATATTTTAAGAAAATACTTTTTTTTCACAAGGTATTTCTTACTAAAAGATATTGTTTTGCAGTTTTGTTTGCTCTTGACACTATTTTGAGTAAATCTGAGCTTCTAAGACATACTCAAGGCAGTTAAATATTTATGCTCCCCAAAGTGAATTTTTAAAGAACATTTTCTGTTTACAGGAATCAGGCTTTCTTTGGTTTTATGGCTTTTCTTACAGGTTATAAGATAGATTTT